>CM019695.1:38017371-38617371 GCA_009760885.1 Achatina immaculata
TCAGTGTCAGGATTGTCTGCTGTGTTGTAGGAGTTGCTTGTCAGTGTCAGGATTGTCTTCTGTGTTGTAGGTGTTGTTTGTCAGTGTCAGGATTGTCTTCTGTGTTGTAGGTGTTGTTGTCAGTGTCAGGATTGTCTTCTGTGTTGTAGGTGTTGTTTGTCAGTGTCAGGATTGTCTTCTGTGTTGTAGGTGTTGTTTGTCAGTGTCAGGATTGTCTTCTGTGTTGTAGGTGTTGTTTGTCAGTGTCAGGATTGTCTTCTGTGTTGTAGGTGTTGTTTGTCAGTGTCAGGATTGTCTTCTGTGTTGTAGGAGTTGCTTGTCAGTGTCAGGATTGTCTTCTGTGTTGTAGGTGTTGTTTGTCAGTGTCAGGATTGTCTTCTGTGTTGTAGGAGTTGCTTGTCAGTGTCAGGATTGTCTTCTGTGTTGTAGGTGTTGTTTGTCAGTGTCAGGATTGTCTTCTGTGTTGTAGGTGTTGCTTGTACTTCATGACAGGGACTGAACTATGTCACACAGAACCAGTAACCAGTGCTTCATGACAGGGACTGAACTATGTCACACAGAACCAGTAACCAGTGCTTCATGACAGGGACTGAACTATGTCACACAGAACCAGTAGCTAGTACTTCATGACAGGGACTGAACTATGTCACACAGAACCAGTAGCTAGTACTTCATGACAGGGACTGAACTATGTCACACAGAACCAGTAGCTAGTACTGTATTGTTCAGTTTACAACAACAACAAAAATATAGAAATGGGTGAATAAAGTGGGCTAGAACAAGAGTGGCAGAAAGTGAGATAAGAACATACAACAATCCAATATTTCCACACAAGCCTTTTTCAAGACAACACAATAGGTAAAAATATGAAAAACAGATGAAAAATGAAACATCTAGCTTTTGGTATCCTTCTTGTAAGAAAGATGGTCATAAAATGCATCCAGACAGATATTGCTAAGCATGTCTCTTTGTCTCATTTCTCAGCTGATTGCCTGTTTCTAGTTTGTGTGGGGCCAGCTGTGGAGTGTTGGTTGCTGTAAGCTGGTGGGTGGGGGAGTTATTTGTGCTGCAGTAATATCTGGTTTGTTGTTGTTTCCAGCTGCTACCAGTTGAAGAGAAATGAGAAGGTCATGAACTTCCTGAACAACTTCGAGGGCTTCCTCAACGAGGACATCTTGTGGCAGATCTCCCAGAAGATCAAGCCAAGGCCGGCGGGACACAGGAAGCAAAACTCCATCAGTTGATTAGAATAGAACTATGCCTGTACAGTTTTGTGTCACAGTTCATGAGTGATAGAACTACGTCTGTTCAGTTTTTTGTCAAAGTTCATGAGTGATAGAACTATGTCCATATAGTTCTGTGTCACATTTATGTCACATTTCATGGATGATAGAACTGTGTTTGTATGGTTCTGTCACATTTATGTCACAGTTCATGAGTGATAGAAGTATGTCTGTTCAGTTTTCTGTCACATTTGTGTAGCAGTTCATGAGTGATAGAACTATGCACAGTTCTGTGTCACATTTCTGTCACAGTGCATGAGAGATAGAACTATGTCTGCACAGTTCTGTGTCACATTTATGTAACAGTTCATTGAGTGATTCTCATTATAAAAATGAAGAAACCGCAAACTTCCACTTTATTTGTCCAGCAGTTAAGCCTGCTCTATTTCCACCAAACAAAGCAGACTTTCTTGTCAACTAATACACGCAGTCATAATACTGTCCATTCATGTATAGCATTAGACACTTGTACATGCATTTCTTCTATATTATTACTCTGTTTCACCAGCTGTACTGAATGTCTTTGAGCAACTGAAGCAGATTTCTGTATGCTTGTTAACAGAAAGTGACAGATTTCTGTATGCTTGTTAACAGAAAGTGACAGATTTCTGTATGCTTGTTAACAGAAAGTGACAGATTTCTGTATGCTTGTTAACAGAAAGTGACAGGTTTCTGTATGCTTGTTAACAGAAAGTGACAGATTTCTGTATGCTTGTTAACAGAAAGTGACAGGTTTCTGTATGCTTGTTAACAGAAAGTGACAGGTTTATGTATGCTTGTTAACAGAAAGTGACAGATTTCTGTATGCTTGTTAACAGAAAGTGACAGGTTTCTGTATGCTTGTTAATGGAAAATGACAGAACACTACAATTATGGTGCTATGGTTTATGGTCTGGGTCATCATCATTGCACTCTGGATATGTCCACTGGTGCTCAGACCCCCCCCCCCAATATATCCATCAATGTCCTGCGGCTGATAGTACCGGTCCTGTGTTGGTTGACAAGCCCCTCGTGCATCCAGTATGCCTCTCTTTCCGGCCACCCTAACTATGTCACACAGAACCAGTAGCTAGTACTTCATGACAGGGATTGAACTATGTCACACAGAACCAGTAGCTAGTACTGTATTGTTCAGTTTACAACAACAACAAAAATATAGAAATGGGTGAATAAAGTGGGCTAGAACAAGAGTGGCAGAAAGTGAGATAAGAACATACAACAATCCAATATTTCCACACAAGCCTTTTTCAAGACAACACAATAGGTAAAAATATGAAAAACAGATGAAAAATGAAACATCTAGCTTTTGGTATCCTTGTAAGAAAGATGGTCATAAAATGCATCCAGACAGATATTGCTAAGCATGTCTCTTTGTCTCATTTCTCAGCTGATTGCCTGTTTCTAGTTTGTGTGGGGCCAGCTGTGGAGTGTTGGTTGCTGTAAGCTGGTGGGTGGGGGAGTTATTTGTGCTGCAGTAATATCTGGTTTGTTGTTGTTTCCAGCTGCTACCAGTTGAAGAGAAATGAGAAGGTCATGAACTTCCTGAACAACTTCGAGGGCTTCCTCAACGAGGACATCTTGTGGCAGATCTCCCAGAAGATCAAGCCAAGGCCGGCGGGACACAGGAAGCAAAACTCCATCAGTTGATTAGAATAGAACTATGCCTGTACAGTTTTGTGTCACAGTTCATGAGTGATAGAACTACGTCTGTTCAGTTTTTTGTCAAAGTTCATGAGTGATAGAACTATGTCCATATAGTTCTGTGTCACATTTATGTCACATTCATGGATGATAGAACTGTGTTTGTATGGTTCTGTCACATTTATGTCACAGTTCATGAGTGATAGAAGTATGTCTGTTCAGTTTTCTGTCACATTGTGTAGCAGTTCATGAGTGATAGAACTATGCACAGTTCTGTGTCACATTTCTGTCACAGTGCATGAGAGATAGAACTATGTCTGCACAGTTCTGTGTCACATTTATGTAACAGTTCATTGAGTGATTCTCATTATAAAAATGAAGAAACCGCAAACTTCCACTTTATTTGTCCAGCAGTTAAGCCTGCTCTATTTCCACCAAACAAAGCAGACTTTCTTGTCAACTAATACACGCAGTCATAATACTGTCCATTCATGTATAGCATTAGACACTTGTACATGCATTTCTTCTATATTATTACTCTGTTTCACCAGCTGTACTGAATGTCTTTGAGCAACTGAAGCAGATTTCTGTATGCTTGTTAACAGAAAGTGACAGATTTCTGTATGCTTGTTAACAGAAAGTGACAGATTTCTGTATGCTTGTTAACAGAAAGTGACAGATTTCTGTATGCTTGTTAACAGAAAGTGACAGGTTTATGTATGCTTGTTAACAGAAAGTGACAGATTTCTGTATGCTTGTTAACAGAAAGTGACAGGTTTCTGTATGCTTGTTAACAGAAAGTGACAGGTTTCTGTATGCTTGTTAACAGAAAGTGACAGATTTCTGTATGCTTGTTAACAGAAAGTGACAGGTTTCTGTATGCTTGTTAATGGAAAATGACAGAACACTACAATTATGGTGCTATGGTTTATGGTCTGGGTCATCATCATTGCACTCTGGATATGTCCACTGGTGCTCAGACCCCCCCCCCCCAATATATCCATCAATGTCCTGCGGCTGATAGTACCGGTCCTGTGTTGGTTGACAAGCCCCTCGTGCATCCAGTATGCCTCTCTTTCCGGCCACCCTAATCTGTACTCCCAGGTCTCACAGACTAAGCGGTGATGTGGATTTGCTGCTACTAAAGTCCTCCACTCTGCCTCTCTCTGAGCGCGTTGTCCAGTGGTTGTCCATCAGTGACAGCAGAAGAGTCAGCCAACCTATCAGCTCTCTCATTTCCCTGACTGCTAACATTCATGTACCAAGTCAGTCACGAAATTGATTTGAAGCTTGAGAGAAAAAAATGACATGAGACTGGAGATTTTAGTTTCTCCACAGTTACTAAAAAATAAACCCAGAAACTCCAGTGCAGAATAAATAGAGAGATAGCGTATATCAAAGATACATGATTGTCTAGACAGTCTGCTGTCTGTGTGCAGAGTTCTGGTGTGTACAGAATTGACTCTTGGGGCTGATTCACAAACATCAGTCTGGAGAGAATACGTTGCAGGACTGAAGTAAATCTGGACATGAGTTAGTGTTAGCGTTCTGTCTTCTTAGAGCATCCATGTCAGGTTTAGGTTAACATCTTCTGGGCAGATGTCTGGAGTGTTGATGTCAGCTTTATGTTCACATCTTCTGGGCAGATGTCTGGAGTGTTGATGTCAGCTTTATGTTCACATCTTCTGGACAGATGTCTGGAGTGTTGATGTCAGCTTTATGTTCACATCTTCTGGACAGATGTCTGGAGTGTTGATGTCAGCTTTAGGTTAACCTCTTCTGGACAGATGTCTGGAGTGTTGATGTCAGCTTTATGTTCACATCTTCTGGACAGATGTCTGGAGTGTTGATGTCAGGTTTAGGTTAACATCTTCTAGGCAGATGTCTGGAGTGTTGATGTCAGCTTTATGTTCACATCTTCTGGGCAGATGTCTGGAGTGTTGATGTCAGCTTTATGTTCACATCTTCTGGGCAGATGTCTGGAGTGTTGATGTCAGCTTTATGTTCACATCTTCTGGACAGATGTCTGGAGTGTTGATGTCAGCTTTAGGTTAACCTCTTCTGGGCAAGATGTCTGGAGTATTGATGTCAGGTTTATGTTCACATCTTCTGGACAGATGTCTGGATTGTTGATGTCAGCTTTAGGTTAACCTCTTCTGGGCAAGATGTCTGGAGTATTGATGTCAGGTTTATGTTCACATCTTCTGGACAGATGTCTGGAGTGTTGATGTCAGCTTTAGGTTAACCTCTTCTGGGGAGCTGTCTGGAGTATTGATGTCAGGTTTAGATTTCACTATTAACATCTTTTGCATCTTGCATAAGCAGAACATTGTCAGCTTTATTTTATTTGTTGTCTTCAGTCAGAAATTGACTGGGCTGTGAGAAAACAGGCTAGGTCAGATGAGGCTAGCATTTTATACTTGTTTAGCCAGTGCATCAGCTACTCTGGTAATAGTTTCATCTGATGGTAATGAAGGCTGTTGTGTTATGTCATTGTACATTCCAGGTTTATTGTGAGTCAGCACTCAATGACTGAGTCATTGTGCTAAAGGATTATTGAGTCAGGTGTTTGAAGTGACTTGTCCAGTGACTCATTGTGCTAGAGGATTATTGAGTCAAGTGTTTGAAGTGACTTGTCCAGTGACTCATTGTAGAGGATTATTGAGTCAGTGTTTGAAGTGACTTGTCCAGTGACTCATTGTAGAGGATTATTGAGTCAGTGTTTGAAGTGACTTGTCCAGTGACTCATTGTGCTAGAGGTTTATTGAGTCAGTGTTTGAAGTGACTTGTCCAGTGACTCATTGTGCTAGAGGATTATTGAGTCAGTGTTTGAAGTGACTTGTCCAGTGACTCATTGTGCTAGAGGATTATTGAGTCAGTGTCTGAAATTAAAACTTGTCCCAGTTTAACCAGATGCAAAAATAATGTATTCAGGAAATACAAGCATGAGATTTTGTGGAAAGAGGGGACTATAGAGAGCAGATTTGAAGATGCAGATATAAATTGCTCTCTTCTGACTTAAAGTAGTTTGTGACGGTGACATTGCCTGCCAACAGCAGTCCTTCAACATTCAGGCTCTGGATCATACTAAACCTGGACACTTGGATTTTGAAGCAGCCTCAAAAAACAAAGCTTGGGTTTCAGATCTGCTTCCGCTGGTCACGTCTGGAGTTGGAGATCTTCAAGGGCAGTCACTCTTTGTATGCGTCACAAAGTGTGGCTGGTACTTTTAGGGTAGGTTCGTAATCAGACTCCAGCATCATTTCATTCAGGACAGCCCCGTACGTGCCCCGCAGCGTGCGGCAGCATCCATCCAAGAGCATGTTTGCTAATAGCTCCCATGAAATGTTGGTTATTTATGATCTCAGGGTAGAATAACAGTAATAATGCAACAACAACAACAACAACAATAATAATAGTACATGAAGGATTATAAGCATAGACATGGTCACAGTTTTGATTTGATTTATGTGGAAGATTGAAGTAATCATTGTGACTTCACTTGTGTTTGTTGTGTGGGACTTTTACAAGCTTCTGAACTTCCTCCCTCTAACATCCTATGTGGCATATCAGGCTGTGAAATACAAGACTGTAAATATTGTAAAATATGTAAACACATGTTTTATGTGTAACATTTACTTGGTTGTAAATACTTTTTTCTATATTTATTATCACTGTGTTGGTGCTGCTCGCAGTGGTAATAGATGGCTTGTCGCTTGATTTTTGTTACATTTTTTTAATTTAGCCGTAACTCAAGGAAAGACAAGCAGACTTACAGATGTGTGGAAAAAATGACAATATTGTTTTGTTTCTTCCAATTTCTGGTCCTACTTTTCTGACGTTGGCTGGTAGGATTTTCGTTCATTTATCAGCCGAGATTTTGTATTATTCAGAATTTATTTGACCGTTTCGTTTTATCCTGATCTTTTTTTGGCTTCTGGGCTTTATAAAGCAGCAAGCTTTATGCAGTTGTCTCCACTGACTTGTCATTCTCTAGCTAATCTTTGTCCTGATCTGCTGGATCCTGTATTCCTTTTTGTCCATCTTTCTAGGTATCTCCTTCAAACATTCTTTCCTAACATAGTGTCAGGTTTGTCTCCTCAGTAGTTACATTATATCTTCCCTCCATCTCATTCAGGTGACCAAACTCTGCTTGTCACGTATTTCACATATGAAATAAGGAAGTAATGTTTAATGTGTTTGCTTCATGGTTAGTCTTTGACCAACAAGTCTGTAAGTCTGAAAATCAGACAAATATAATCTTGTAGATGATTTGCTTTGCTTCCAAAACCAGGTGGGGAATGGTTCTTTTGTAGCAAGTTTTCTTTAGTTCTGTCACCTTAAAAGATGAGCTACATTCTTTGCTGAAAAATATGCTTTAGAATGTAGTTCAGAGAAAGTAACATGTCAGTGTGAGATGAGTGAGAGTCTGCGACAGATATGGATGGATGAGTGTAACATTACTGTCTGTAACAGGTGTGTGGATATATGAGTGTAACATTACTGTCTGTAACAGGTGTGTGGATATACGAGTGTAACATTACTGTCTGTAACAGGTGTGTGGATATACGAGTGTAACATTACTGTCTGTAACAGGTGTGTGGATATACGAGTGTAACATTACTGTCTGTAACAGGTGTGTGGATATACGAGTGTAACATTACTGTCTGTAACAGGTGTGTGGATATACGAGTGTAACATTACTGTCTGTAACAGGTGTGGATATATGAGTGTATATTACTGTCTATATCAGTTGTGGATACATGAGTGTAACATTACTGTCTGTAACAGGTGTGGATATATGAGTGTATTTTACTGTCTATATCAGTTGTGGATACATGAGTGTAACATTACTATCTGTAACAGGTGTGGATATATGAGTGTATGTTACTATCTAATGATAGAGCTGTCTCATTTACCATCTGTTTTACTGTGTCTGCTTCTGGTTTCCTGGTTACAGTGTCTGCCTGTGGTTTACAGTGTCTGCCTGTGGTTTACAGTGTCTGCCTGTGGTTTACAGTGTCTGCCTGTGGTTTTCTAGTTTACTGTGTCTGCCTGTGGTTTCCTAGTTTACAGTGTCTTATATTTCTTGAAATGATCTATTCTGCTGCTTTTATTGCTCTGTTTTGTTGACCTGTGAAGGTCAAAGTTTAGCACTCGAACAAAATAATTTATGATATAAATATTTTCAAGAATTTTATGTGTGCATTTTGCTTCCTGGCCTGTCCTGGTTTATTTCAGGGTATGAGCAAGAGAAGTGATGGAGATGTGATATGTAGAGATGTTCACAAAGTGATGGTCAACATACAGAGAATAGCTGGGTTATAAGTGAGGGTAAGAATGTAGATACATCAGAACACTGAGTCGGGTAGGGCAGAGAAAAGTTTTGTAAGAGAAACACATGCAGAAATACTTGAGTACAGAATAAAAAGAGAACTCATGGTGCTTCTTTAGGATAGCCACGTACTCGGCTTTGTGTGCAGCTCTAGGATAGCCACATACTCGGCTTTGTGTGCAGCTCTGAGAGATGTGGGACTGTCTGGTCTGATGGATGAGTATTGTTGATTATTTCACAACATTTGAAATTTAACACTGCTCTCATAGGCTTTGTCTCAACATTTGTTTGTTGTGGATGTATTTGTGAGCTTGTCTGGCCCTTGTTTTGTTGTGGATGTATTTGTGAGCTTGTCTGGCCCTTGTTTTGTTGTGGATGTATTTGTGAGCTTGTTTGGCCCTTGTTTTGTTGTGGATGTATTTGTGAGCTTGTTTGGCCCTTGTTTTGTTGTGGATGTATTTGTGAGCTTGTTTGGCCCTTGTTTTGTTGTGGATGTATTTGTGAGCTTGTTTGGCCCTGGTTTGTTGTGGATGTGTTTGTGAGCTTGTCTGGCCCTTGTTTGTTGTGGTTGTGTGAGCTTATCTGGCCCTGGTTTGTTGTGGTTGTGTGAGCTTGTCTGGCCCTGGTTTGTTGTGGTTGTGTGAGCTTGTCTGGCCCTGGTTTGTTGTGGTTGTGTGAGCTTGTCTGGCCCTAAATGTGAGATCAGTCACTGGTCTAGCGGGGCTTGTGAATGCTAGTTTCAGGATAAAAATGTTGAATGGTAGAGTGGAGCTTAAACAGAAGCTGTGTAGGCACTCTTCCAGTCTTTGCAAGTCATGTACAACAAGCTGTTGTTTCACAGGGATGGTAAGACTGTGAATTTGTAAAGATTAACTGAAAGTAGAATTCACAGGAGCAGTAAGATTATATATGTGAATTCATAAAGATGTAAGTGAAAGTAGGATTAACTGTGAGGAGATAGTTTAGTTGCTTCAGACATTCTTTTATTCTTGGCCACATTATTTATATAGAGTGACAACTGATCTTTTGATATATATAATATTGATCTTCTGATATATAAATCAACAACTGATTTTTTTATATATAATATTGATCTTCAAATACATAGATCAGTAGCTGATCTTTGCTATATAATTGATCTTCTGATTACATAAATCAACTACTGATCTTTGCTATATATAATACTGATCCACTGATACATAGATCAGCAACTGATCTTTTGCTATACATAATATTGATCTTCTAATAAATAGATCAGTAACTGATCTTTGCTGTATATATTAATGATCTTCTGATATATCCTAACAAATAATGTAACTACATAAGAAGTACAATACAGGCATGTTACCTTTTTAATGTTCAATTGATATTTTGTTTTTAATGCGATTTGTCTGTTTATAAACCAGAAGAGCAAAATGTCTGCCAGAGAGACAGACAAAGTGTTTTATGCCATTTCAAAGCATAATCTACATTGTAGCATGTTTGTTGCAAAATTATTGTTTCGTGTATGAGCTAATACATCTGTCATAGTTTTTATGTCTGTGTGAGCGTTGATATTTAAAATAGAATTTCTTGGCCAACAATGAGCAGTTGCTGTTTATTTATTTTTTTTTGTGTTTATTTGTTTGCCATTCACCAGATACCAGCACAGTTAACCACAATGTGGTTAAGTGAACTTGCTTCCTGAAGAGAAATGATTGGTCCATATTTAAAAGTAACATTTAGAAAGCAAGGCTCAGTTATGAGATACATGCCAGCAGCCTTTAGTGCAGTGGCCTGCTGATGAGAAGGTCCCTGGTCTTATTTCACACTCAGCTGGCACCAGGCAGGCTACAAAGAAATAGGAACACAGAGTTCCTCTAGGAGAACAAAGGTGATGAGAGACGTGGCAAATCAAAGGTGATGAGAGACAGGTGCCAAATCAAAGGTGATGAGAGACAGGTGCCAGGGTTAGCACAACCTACAAAGAAATAGGAACACAGAGTTCCTCTAGGAGAACAAAGGTGATGAGAGACAGGTGCCAAATCAAAGGTGATGAGAGACAGGTGCCAGGGTTAGCACAACCTACAAAGAAATAGGAACACAGAGTTCCTCTAGGAGAACAAAGGTGATGAGAGACAGGTGCCAGGGTTAGCACAACCTACAAAGAAATAGGAACACAGAGTTCCTCTAGGAGAACAAAGGTGATGAGAGACGTGGCAAATCAAAGGTGATGAGAGACAGGTGCCAAATCAAAGGTGATGAGAGACGTGCCAAATCAGAGATGATGAGAGACAGGTGCCAAAACAAACGTGATGAGAGACAGGTGCCAAAACAAACGGGATGAGAGACAGGTGCCAAAACAAAAGTGATGAGAGACAGGTGCCAAAACACAGGTGATGAGAGACAGGTGCCAAAACAAAGGTGATGAGTGACAGGTGCCAAAATAAAGGTGATGAATGACAGGTGCCAAAAGAAAGGTGATGAATGACAGGTGCCAAAACAAAGGTGATGAGTGACTAGTGCCAAAACAAAGGTGATGAGAGACAGGTGCCAAAAGAAAGGTGATGATAGACAGGTGCAAAAACAAAAGTGATGAGAGACAGGTGCCAAAACAAAGGTGATGAGAGACAGGTGTCAGTGATCCCTCTAAGGTTTTGTAGCATATGTACAAAATGTTCAGTTCATATGTATGGGTGGGTTTTTTTTTTCTTTGCCATCAAATCAAGGGCTAGAATAGAGCTGCCCTCACTTTTAAAGATGGCACTTTCATTAAAACCAGTAGCAACTCTAATTCATATTTTGAGAAGCATTGGATACACTGGATGAAGAGGTCCTCGTCAACATCAGTTTGAACATACTGGAACATAAAACATTCTGGAGATGCACACACAGTTTTGCAAGTTTCCACAGTGATATTAAATCTACTGCCGTTAAACAAACAAGGACGGCCGTGCGACGCCAACTTGTATAATGTTGGTGGTCACAAGGTTTGATGTTAGTTACTAGGATAGATCACTCTGCGTACTTCAGCAGACATTCTCCTTTCCCATGGCACAGTTGGTAACCCTAGTAGTTTACCTGCTTGTATATTTTAGATACCCTCCAGCCTTTCTGTGCCCATGTGCTTCCTTCACGATTCTGCTAAAGCTCAGGTCCAAAATATGCCTTAAAAGTTCTGTTAGAAAATCCGGTCTGAAAATTGTTTCTCAACAAGAAAGGAACAGTTTTTAAAAATGTGTAAAGCCATAGTATCTTTCTTCATCACAACCATAAGACAGAGTCTCACCTCTCTTCATAAGACAGTCTCACCTATCTTCATAACACCCATAAGACAGAGTCTCATCTCTCTTCATAACTATAAGACAGAGTCTCACCTCTCTTCATCATAACCATAAGACAGAGTCTTACCTCTCTTCATAACTATAAGACAGAGTCTCATCTCTCTTCATAACTATAAGACAGAGTCTCACCTCTCTTCATCACAACCATAGGACGGAGTCTCACCTCTCTTCATCACAACCATAGGACGGAGTCTCACCTCTCTTCATCACAACCATAAGACAGAGTCACATCTCTCTTCATCACAACCATAAGACAGAGTCACATCTCTCTTCATCACAACCATAAGACAGAGTCTCATCTCTCTTCATCACAACCATAAGACAGAGTCTCATCTCTCTTCATCACAACCATAAGACAGTCTCATCTCTCTTCATCACAACCATAAGACAGAGTCTCATCTCTCTTCATAAGACAGAGTCTCATCTCTCTTCATAAGACAGAGTCTCATCTCTCTTCATCACAACCATAAGACAGAGTCTCATCTCTCTTCATAAGACAGAGTCTCATCTCTCTTCATAAGACAGAGTCCATCTCTCTTCATCACAACCATAAGACAGAGTCTCATCTCTTCATAAGACAGAGTCTCATCTCTCTTCATAAGACAGAGTCTCATCTCTCTTCATCACAACCATAAGACAGAGTCTCATCTCTCTTCATAAGACAGAGTCTCATCTCTCTTCATAAGACAGAGTCTCATCTCTCTTCATCACAACCATAAGACAGAGTCTCATCTCTCTTCATCACAACCATAAGACAGAGTCTCATCTCTCTTCATAAGACAGAGTCTCATCTCTCTTCATCACAACCATAAGACAGAGTCTCATCTCTCTTCATAAGACAGAGTCTCATCTCTCTTCATCACAACCATAAGACAGAGTCTCATCTCTCTTCATAAGACAGAGTCTCATCTCTCTTCATCACAACCATAAGACAGAGTCTCATCTCTCTTCATCACAACCATAAGACAGAGTCTCATCTCTCTTCATCACAACCATAACATAGAACCCTAACCGGACCCGATGGGACACTTGACCAGCCGCTTTCGAGGAAATCAAACCACGCTCAGTTCCCCCCCCCCCCCCCCCCCCCGCCTTTTTCCACATTGTCCTGAACAAAAGAAAACAGGACTGACTGAAATTCTGGGAAACCATGAAAATGATATTGTGAAATTTGGTAGAAACCATAAAAGTTATGACACTGTGGAAACCATGAAAATATCCAGGCATAACAAGAACAGGCTTCCTTTTACTTTCTTAAACTTGCCTGACGTGTGCGCCAAACTTCACAGTCATGCCACTTAATAATACTATAAATGAAGAAAAAGTTGATATACACATGCTGCATGTCAAATTTAAAGTAAATGTCACATCGCCTGGAAAATGTCATTACATGAACTGTCACATTTGCACGCATTCTGAGGTTGAAAATCATCACGTTCATAAACATTTCACGTTTCACAATAGTTCGATAAAGTGGTGCGTTTTTACTGGATATAATATATACATCTTTCGTCCTTCCCGTGCTGTTAAACATCACATAGGGCTCGCATAGTTGTTTGCCAAGTTTACCTGTTCTCGACGAGTCTTTCAACCTCATCAAGGGATTTTATACCCACTAAACTGGCTTCTCTTAACAACTCACGTGGTTTACCTTTTTTTCTTCGGCCTATTGTGCTCCACTTGATAGCTTGTTTTGGTATTCTCTGATTGTTTCTGTTTTGGTATTCTCTGATTGTTTCTTCTCATCACGTGAGAGGAACTCTGTGTTCCTATTTCTTTGTAGGTTGTGCTAACCCTGGCACCTGTCTCTCATCACCTACATATGTCCAGCTTCTTTTCCTGATCAACCATGAGACAGGTTGTTGTTTGCTTATCTAAGTTATCCCTGCGTTGTTCTTGAATTAATTCCGTTTTATACCAGGTATTTTCTTGAAGCATTTGTTTTCAAAAAGAGTCTAATTTCTGTTTCTTTAGTTGATTTCCAGTTTTCACATGCGTAAATGAGGGTGGATATTACATATGAAATGAATAGTCTTAACTTGGTTTTTGTGCTTAAAACTTTTTAATTCGTATGTTCTCAAGATTTTTGAACGACAATGCAGCTTTTGCAATTCGAATTCTAACTTCCTTCCTGGTGTCACCATCTTGGATATGTGGTAAGTAATGAGACTGACTCCATAAAATTCAGTTTGTTCACGATATGCTTACACATACATGTACTTAAAATTCCCCGAAATAACATTGTTCAGCATCAATTCACGATTGCCAGCAGTTCTGCTAAGCGTCGTAGCTCGCCTGGAAGTTTTGAACAGGGATCTCCTTGACAGCATTCGTCACGGCAGCTTGCACGGCATTAACAGTTCCAAAATTGTGGCCTTTCAAGCTTGATTTGAGCTGGGAAAACAAAAAGAAGTCAGCCGGGGCTAAGTCCGGGCTGTAGGGAGGTTGGCACAGCCGTGGCGTGATTTGTTTCTCACTAGGAGCTACACGTGGCTCGGCGCATTCTCGTGGTGAAGAACCAGGTGTTGGCTATCTCCAGGCTGACGCGCGAGACTCTGTTCTTCAGCCGTTTAAGCGCTTCCACGTAAAATGCTGCGTTGACCACTTGTCCGGGTGGTACGAACTACTTATGGACAACAGCTTTAGAGTGAAAAAAGGCAACGAGCATCGATTTCATTTTCGATTTGCACGTTCGAGCCTTCTTTGGTCGAGGAGACTCGGTGCCACCCAGAGCTCTGAGTAAGAGAACACAGTTTTGTAGGATTAGACCTTGGAAAATATCGTAGACAAAGCGCTTTAGTGAGACGTGAGAGAAACAAAAATCACAATGGAATTACCTGGGATTCGAACACGGACTCCGGTAGGACGAGCAGCCGTCTAGCCACGAGAGAACGATTTAGCCAACTAGCACCCCAAAGAAAGGTGTTTTACTGACATAGTCTTTAGTAACTGTTCAGTAGACACGACTCAGAGCTCTGTCTTTTCGCCTCCAGATCGTACTCAAAGACCCACGTTTCATCACCGGTTATCACTTTCTGAAGGAATCGACACACGGTTTTTCTTCTGTTAGTAGCTCAAAACCTTAGGAACAAGTTTTCCGCATATGCAGTTCTTTCGTGACGATTTCATGCACAAAGGATTTTGGAAGTCCCACTTGATCTGCTATCAATTTAAGACTCAGACGCCGGTCAGAGTCCAGAACCGCTTTCAGCTTATCAGCATTGTCGGAAATGTGAGACTTAATGGGCGCCCTCTGCGTTGTTCATCCTCGACGCTCTCTCTTCCTTCGGTGAACGTCTTCTGCCACCGAAACACTTGTGCTTTCCATAAAGCATCCTTACCGTGGGCTTTCTGTATCATAGCAAGCGTCTCTGTCGCGGATTTTTCAAGTAACACGAAACTTTCTTACGTATCGCTGCTCCTCTGCATTTTGACCGTTGTACGACGTTTAAACAGCTGTCCACTTCGCAAGCGATCCGCACTCTGTAAAAGCTCAGAGCCAGATGACGAGATAACGACCTTATACCTAACATTCCCCCACTAACCTTCAGTGCCGGAGAATCCCTCTTCCATCTTGCTGACTGACTTTCCATTAATGCTCCCAGAAACAGGCGTAGCCTGGCTAACGAGGCAGGGATCGCCATAGTCTCCATGGTGGTGGAGTCAGCTAAAGAAGTACTGCACACCCCTTGCTTTTTAGCTGAAAAAAATATCCGCAATAACCCGCTCCCAATCCGATACGATATTGTGCCTCAACATCTTCACCGCGTTGGCTGCAAAGAAAACCAAATCGCAATTCCAGTGAGAAGAAGAAGAAGGAGAAGAAGAAGAAGAAGAAGAAAATATAATCTTAATTCTTTTTCACTTCCGTGTATCAAACATTGTAACAGCACAACAAATGGAAGAATGTGAGTGCTTCTTGCTAGAGTTGTGAATTGCCTGCTATGTTGGCAGAATTGGTATTACGTAGGGAAATATCATTTCTCTTTTAAAAAATCCGACCCATACAAACCCTTTTGACAAACGCAGCCAAGGAAACACAGCGAAGGAAACAACCAAGGAAACACAACCAATGAAACAACCAAGGAAACACAGCCAAGGAAACACAACCAAGGAAACACAACCAATGAAACAACCAAGGAAACACAGCCAAGGAAACACAGCCAAGGAAACACAGCCAAGGAAACACAACCAAGGAAACACAGCCGGAACTTTGCTGTGATTAATTTTGTTTCAGCTTAAACATTTTGTTATGTATAAAATGTAGCGCGCACAGAAAATCTTGACAAATAGTTTCTAAGAAATGCCAAAACATAAGCAGTGCGCAATCAGATTTATGTCTAGACATATGTCCAAGTTTACATTTATGTCCAGACACATGTCCAAGTTTACATTTATGTCCAGACACATGTCCATGCTTACATTTATATCTAGACACGTGTCCAAGCTTACATTCATGCCCAGACACATGTCCATGCTTACATTTATGTCCAGACACATGTCCATGCTTACATTTATGTCCAGAGACAGGGCTAAGTTTAGACTTTGTGTCTAGAGACAGGTCCAAGCTTTATATCCAGAGACAGGTCCAAGCTTTATGTCCAGAGACAGGTCCAAGCTTTATGTCCAGAGACAGGTCCAAGCTTTATGTCCAGAGACAGGTCCAAGCTTTATGTCCAGAGACAGGTCCAAGCTTTATGTCCAGAGACAGGTCCAAGCTTTATGTCCAGAGATAGGTCCAAGCTTTATGTCCAGAGATAGGTCTGAGCTTAGATGTGTGCCCACAGACAAAGTTTAAGACAGATAAATCGCAAATCCAGCAAATGAATACATCCCCCTCCCCCCCCCCCCCAAGAAGTTAATGTAAAACATTTTCTCACAGAAGCTTATTGTGTAGATGAATATGTGTTATTGTGTAGATGAATATGTGTTATTGTGTAGATGAATATGTGTTATTGTGTAGATGAATATGTGTTATTGTGTAGATGAATATGTGTTATTGTATAGATGAATATGTGTTATTGTGTAGATGAATATGTGTTATTGTGTAGATGAATGTGTGTTATTGTGTAGATGAATGTGTGTTATTGTGTAGATGAATATGTGTAGATGAATATGTGTTATTGTGTAGATGAATATGTGTTATTGTGTAGATGAATGTGTGTTATTGTGTAGATGAATATGTGTTATTGTGTAGATGAATATGTGTATTGTGTAGATGAATATGTGTTATTGTGTAGATGAATATGTGTTATTGTGTAGATGAATATGTGTTATTGTGTAGATGAATATGTGTTACTGTGTAGATGAATATGTGTTATTGTGTAGATGAATATGTGTTATTGTGTAGATGAATATGTGTTATTGTGTAGATGAATGTGTGTTATTGTGTAGATGAATATGTGTTATTGTGTAGATGGATATGTGTTATTGTGTAAGATGAATATGTGTTATTGTGCAGATGAATATGTGTTATTGTTGAAATAAATATGTGTTATTGATCTTTATATCAAGTTCATAAATTTCTATACAGTCTTAGAATTCTGCTTATTTCATTACAGATTGCAACAACATAAGAATTCTGCTTATTTTATTACAGATTGCAACAACGTAAGAATTCTGCTTATTTCATTACAGATTGCAACAACGTAAGAATTCTGCTTATTTCATTATAGATTGCAACAACGTAAGAATTCTGCTTATTTCATTACAGATTGCAACAACGTAAGAATTCTGCTTATTTCATTATAGATTGCAACAACGTAAGAATTCTGCTTATTTCATTACAGGTTGCAACAACGTAAGAATTCTGCTTATTTCATTACAGATTGCAACAACGTAAGAATTCTGCTTATTTCATTACAGATTGCAACAACGGAATAAGTAGCTGAGGTTAATGGATACTTCTTATTTAACTGTTGACCGCAGAAATGTAATAAGTAGCAGAGGTCAACAGTGAGTTGGTGAAAACTGTTGTCTCTCACGAATAAATGTCCACACATACTGACACTCATCTATGGCGATTCCAACTACAGACACTCATCTACGGCAATTCCAACTAATGACACTCATCTATGGCAATTCCAACTACTGACACTCATCTATGGCGATTCCAACTACAGACACTCATCTGCTGCAATTCCAACTACTGACACTCATCTATGGCGATTCCAACTACTGACACTCATCTACGGCAATTCCAACTACTGACATTGATTTCAATGATCTGACAAGTGTGTATATTATAACTCTATTTTCTCAGTTCATTTCTTTAACTCCCCTTAATGAAGCAGGTAACTTTAACTCCCCTTAATGAAGCAGGTAACTTTAACGCGTTTGTTACTTGTGCTCTCCACTGTGTCTTACAGGTTTGTTGTAATTGTCTGACAAAAATAACAAAATATATTTGTTTTGTGAAGCCTAATTCTTCCTGGCTTTCGTCTTCTGGCTTCACGAATATTCCTCGTTTTATTCTCAAATACCGCAGCGCCCCCTGCAGTCCCCATATTTGGCCAGTCCATCCAAATCCTCGTGGCTGGTTGAAAAATCTGTCACGCATGGCCTACAAATATCGGTGTATCTCAGTTTAGGGATAGCCACGTGGCCTTCATCTCTTAATAAGTGTGTTTGCCTGGAGATACGAACGACTGGCATCCAATCCTGCTACAAGCACCAGCCATCTTAATCTTCTGCTGCTAGCGTTGTCGTCATGAATGGAATGTGGTAAACTACATCCTCTCAGAGTTGCTTACTTAGTCTTCTGCTGCTAGCGTTGTCGTCATGAATGGAATGTGGTAAACTACATCCTCTCAGAGTTGCTTACTTAGTCTTGCTACTTGATGTTTATTATTTTGACATTGACAATCAGCGAAGGCAGAAACTCCTGGGTTTGTTTTTCGCGTATCTTGTGTATGTTGCCTTCGCTAAGGATCCACAGAAGAGAGAAAGGGTGTTAAGAATTCTGGTGGAGAGAATTAGGGGGAGAGAACTTGAACGCGACACCGGACAAGAACAGGTTGCTGCCTTCGCTGCAGAGTTCTGGTTGCCCTACATCGTCACAATGATTTACCTCATCTTGATCTGGCTTCTTTGTGACGTGTTTTGTGCTGATTAGGTCACATGGTTTGCTAACTTCTTCTTCTCTGTCCGCCCTGTTCCGTTTCTCTGTTTCTCTGTTCCTCTTCTCTGTTTTCCTGTATTTTAAAATCCGGACCAAACCACCGACAGCCACAGATTTATTTCCGTCCGGAGAGAAAAACGCTAAACAGACGTAAACAGCTCCACGGTGATATCATTCTGTTTATCTGATAACAATCGCTCTCACGCCCACAAACCAGGCTCGAGGGAAACGTCACAGAGCTGCTCGTCATTTCCGCGGCTTTAAAAAGATATTTAAGTGAGCATCCTTCCTGAAGTCCTTGACTGCCTTATGATGATGATGATCATCTTCTTTTTCTTCTTGTGAAATGTAACCAAAGAAACGTATTTGTTTAGAAAAATACTTACACATTAATAAACTAAAGCCACTAATTGGTCGTGTCAAATGTTTGTGTTGTCGACTGAGGAAAAAAAACAACTCCAAACTAAACTAATCTACCAAAGGTGAGATAAACTCCAAACTAAACTAGTCGACCAAGGGAGAGATAAACTCCAAACTAAACTAATCGACCAAGGGAGAAATAAACTCCAAACTAAACTAATCGACCAAGGGAGAGATAAACTCCAAACTAAACTAGTCGACGAATATAAAGATAAATTCCAAACTAAACTAGTCGACCAAGGAAGAGATAAACTCCAAACTAAACTAATCGACCAAGGGAGAAATAAACTCCAAACTAAACTAGTCGACCAAGGGAGAGATAAACTCCAAACTAAACTAGTCGACGAACATAGAGATAAACTCCAAACTAAACTAGTCGACCAAGGGAGAGATAAACTCCAAACTAAATTAGTCGACCAGGAGAGAGATCTCCAAACTAAACTAATCGACCAGGAGAGAGATCGCCAAAATAAACTAGTCGACCAGGAGAGAGATCTTCAAACTAAACTAGTTTAATTTCTGGAGTACATGGGGAAGGAGAAGCCCTGTTCTCTACGCCCGCCCCACCCCCTGGACTTCAGACACACCTGAGATAATCTTAAAGTGTTGAATATCTGAGATAACCTTATAGTGCGGAATATGTGAGATAACCTTACTGTATTGAATATCTGAGATAACCTTAAAAGTGTTGGATATCTGAGATAACCTTAAACAGTTGGATATCTGAGATAACCTTAAAGTGTTGGATATCTGAGATAACCTTAAAGTGTTGGATATCTGAGATAACTTGGAAAGTGTTGGATATCTGAGATAACTTGGAAAGTGTTGGATATCTGAGATAACTTGGAAAGTGTTGGATATCTGAGATAACTTGGAAAGTGTTGGATTTAAACATGCTATGACAGTGAACGTAAGAAAGTTGAAGTGGACGGAGGACGCATGGGGATGGAAACGGATAATCACAGACCATGACGGAAAATAAAAGGAGCAGTGCACTAAAATAAGAGGGTTAATCACGTGGTAAGATGGTCACACAACAGCCGATAGGGGGTTAATCATGTGGTAAGATGGTCACACAACAGACGATAGAACGGGGGTTGCTTTCGTCACGTATAAAAGTTTCAAGCAGATGACAAAAGAAGAAAAGGAGAAGGAGTTTCATGGTTTTTCACTGATAAAGTTCGGTATTTGTTTCTACCATGCATTACCAGCATTTACTTGTAAGAAGATAAGCAGAATCCGTTATAACTATCTATAGATTGATAAGTAACATCAGTTACAATTATTTATAAATCTATCAAATAACACCAGTTACAACTATTTCTAAGCTGATAAGTAGTATCAGTTCTAACTTTTTATAGACTGATAAGTGGTATCAGTTACAACTATTTACAGACTGATAAGTAGTATCAGTTATAAATATTTATAGACTGATAAGTGGTATCAGTTATAACTTTTTATAGACTGATAAGTAGTATCAGTTACAACGTTTTATAGACCGATTAAGTAGTATCAGTTACAACTTTTTATAGACTGATAAGTGGTATCAGTTACAACTATTTATAGACTGATAAGTTGTATCAGTTACAATTATTTATAGACTGATAAATTGTATCACTTATACTAATATAACTAGTATCAGTGTCATACCTCACTATCCAGGCTAGTGAGTCTTCAGTCAGTCTTAGAACCAACGAACTTAACTGACAATAAAAAAACAAAAAGGAAGACGTAGGTCGGTCGGACATTTTGCTATTTATTACGCTATATTCATCATATTTCAGACACTCTGCCTCAGTTAGTACAAACATGTTACTCATCATATAACAAACATAACTAAAACTAAAATAACAAACGTAATAAATTGCACACTTATCTGTGCTCTCAGTGTGGGAAATAGTTACATGTACGCAGCAAAACTTGCTCCCACCATCTTGGATCTATCGAACTACAACGGACTAAGAGGATTTCGTTAAAAATTTTTTTACATTCAGTGCGTGCAATAAGTAATGCCAAAAGTAATGCGAAAAGTAATGCGAGAGAACGTAGTAGCAAGTTATTAAGAAAACTTCGACATGCTAGGATGGGAGACAGGCCAGTTCAAGGTCACAAACTTCGATAACCGCCTTCCCATTTAGCACAGCGTTATAAAAATGTTGCTAGAATATTGCGCGTACCCCCATATCCGCCCCAACGACTTTCTGTCATCTTAATCCGAACAAAAACATCTTTCTTAAAACACTATGGGAATTTTATAAATCCTTAATTTTATGCCAACTCAGTGAGAGTGGTTCAGAGAGTGGTTCAGATCGTGAGAGTGGTTCAGATCGTGTGACTGGTTCAGATCGTGAGAGTGGTTCATATCGTGAGAGTTGTTCAGATCCTGTGAGTGGTTCAGATCGTGAGCGTGGTTCAGAATGATAGTAGCCACTTAGCAGATCTGAGGCGCCCAGTTCATTTTTTTTTCACGTGAAGTTTCCGAACCCGTCACGGCAAACCATTTAACAATAAAATAGTCCAGTCTCTTCAAATAGAAAAGAAATAGAAAAGAAATTAGACTCTTTTGAAAACAAATGCCTAAGGAAAATACTCGGCATCAAGTGGAATGAATTCAAGAACAATGCAGAGATAAGACAGATGACTGAACAACAACCAGTCTCACGGGTGATCAGGAAAAGGAGATGGACATATGTTGGCCACTTGATGAGAAGAAATGAGCAGAGAATCCCAAAACAAGCTATCAAGTGGAACACAACAGGCCGAAGAAAAAGGGGCAGACCGCGTGAAACTCTGAAGAGAACATTATTAAGAGAGGCCAAGTTAACAGGCATAAAATCCTTTGATGAGGTTGAAAGACTCGCCGAAGACAGGAAAAATTGGCGAACTACTTTGCGAGCCCTATGTGACGTCTAACGGCACGGGAAGGATATAAGATATAAGATATAAGATAAGTCTCTTCAAGTCACGGCAAACCATTTAACAATAAAACAGTAAAGTCTCTTCAAGTCACGACAAACATTTAACAATAAAACAGTAAAGTCTCTTCAAGTCACGGCAAACATTTAACAATAAAACAGTACAGTCTCTTCAAGTCACGGAAAACATTTAACAATAATATAGTCCAGTCTTCTCAAGTCACGGAAAACATTTAACAATAAAATAGTCCAGTCTTCTCAAGTCACAACAAATATTTAACAATAAAACAGTACAGTCTCTTCAAGTCACGACAAACTATTTAACAATACAACAGTCCAGTCTCTTCAGGTCACGACAAACATTTAACAATAAAATAGTCCAGACTTCTCAAGTCACGACAAACATTTAACAATAAAATAGTCCAGTCTCTTCAAGTCACGACAAACATTTAACAATAAAATAGTCCAGTATTCTCAAGTCACGGCAAACATTTAACAATAAAATAGTCCAGTCTTCTCAAGTCACGGAAAACATTTAACAATACAACAGTCCAGTCTCTTCAAGTCATGACAAACATTTAACAATAAAATAGTTTTGTCTCTTCAAGTCACGAAAAACATTTAACAATAAAATAGTCCAATCTCTTCAAGTCACGACAAACATTGAACAATAAAATAGTCCAGTCTTCTCAGGTCAAGGGAAACATTTAACAATAAAACAGTACAGTCTCTTCAAGTCACGACAAACTATTTAACAATACAACAGTCCAGTCTCTTCAGGTCATGGCAAACATTTAACAATAAAATAGTCCAGTCTTCTCAAGTCACGGCAAACATTTAACAATAAAATAGTCCAGTCTCTTCAAGTCACGACAAACATTTAACAATAAAATAGTCCAATCTTCTCAAGTCACGGCAAACATTTAACAATAAAATAGTCCAGTCTTCTCAAGTCACGGAAAACATTTAACAATAAAACAGTCCAGTCTCTTCAAGTCATGACAAACATTTAACAATAAAATAGTTTTGTCTCTTCAAGTCACGAAAAACATTTAACAATAAAATAGTCCAATCTCTTCAAGTCACGACAAACATTGAACAATAAAATAGTCCAGTCTTCTCAGGTCAAGGGAAACATTTAACAATAAAACAGTACAGTCTCTTCAAGTCACGACAAACTATTTAACAATACAACAGTCCAGTCTCTTCAGGTCATGGCAAACATTTAACAATAAAATAGTCCAGTCTTCTCAAGTCACGGCAAACATTTAACAATAAAATAGTCCAGTCTTCTCAAGTCACGGCAAACATTTAACAATAAAACAGTACAGTCTCTTCAAGTCACGACAAACATTTAACAATAAAACAGTACAGTCTCTTCAAGTCACGACAAACATTTAACAATAAAACAGTACAGTCTCTTCAAGTCACGGCAAACATTTAACAATAAAACAGTCCAGTCTCTTCAAGTCAGGACAAACCATTTAACAATAAAACAGTCCAGTCTCCTCAAGTCACGGCAAACCATCTAACAATAAAACAGTCCAGTCTACTCAAGTCACGGCTAAACCATCTAACAATAAAACAGTCCAGTCTACTCAAGTCACGGCTAAACCATCTAACAATAAAACAGTCCAGTCTACTCAAGTCATGGCAAGGCACCTAACAATAAAACAGCCCAGTCACATAAAACCGCCCAATAATAAAACTGTTCGGTCTCCTCAAGTTATGGCAAGCCATCTAACAATAAAACAGTCCAGTCACATAAAACCACTTACTAATAAAACAGTCCGGTCCCCTCAAGTCACAGCAAGTCGTCTAACAATAAAACAGCCCAGTCACATAAAACCACTTACTAATAAAACAGTCCGGTCCCCTCAAGTCACAGCAAGTCGTCTAACAATAAAACAGCCCAGTCAAATAAAACCACTTACTAATAAAACAGTCCGGTCTCCTCAAGTCATGGCAAGCCACCTAACAATAAAACAGCCCAGTCACATAAAACCACCTAATAATAAAACAGTCCGGTCTCCTCAAGTCATGGCAAGCCACCTAACAATAAAGCAGCCCAGTCACATAAAAACCACCTAATACAACAACCCTGGAGTCTCCTCAGTCTAACAAAACTGTTGAGTCTCTTGAGGTACGACGTCCTTTAATTTATGTGGGGGCATGTTAAACTAGACTATCCTGTAGCTTATGGTGAGACACATGTTAATTAAACTAGACGCTCCGGTCAACATAGTCATCCTATAACTTATGGTTGGACACATGTTAAACTAGACGCTGCGATCAAGACTGTTATCCTATAGCTTATGGTTAGAGACATGTTAAACTAGACGCCAGGGTCAACACAGTCATCCTATAGCTTATGGTTGGGCACATGTTAAACCTGACGCTCCGGTCAACACAGTCATCCTATAGCTTATGGTTGGGCACATGTTAACTAAACTAGACACCAGGGTTAACACAGTAATCCTATAGCTTATGGTTGGGCACATGTTAAACCTGACGCTCCGGTCAACACAGTCATCCTATAGCTTATGGTTGGGCACATGTTAAACTTGACGCTCCGGTCAACACAGTCATCCTATAGCTTATGGTTGGGCACATGTTAAACTTGACTCTCCGGTCAACACAGTTATCCTATAGCTTATGGTTGGACACATGTTAATTAAACTAGACGCTCTGGTCAACACAGTCATCCTATAGCTTAGGTGGGACACATGCTAATCTATCGACTATCTTGGACTTAGGTGGGACACATGCTAATCTATCGACTAGCTTGGACTTAGTGGGACACATGCTAATCTATCGACTAGCTTGGACTATCAGTGATACACTGGAGGACCCGGTGTAGTACACAGAGATTGTCTTGTGCAAATACTGTAGATTTATATTAGTCCATACAGTGACCAAGATTAGAAACTGACTACTTGGCGCACTAAGGAGTTGTCTCAGTAAAGCAGAGAACATATATCTGCAGTGCGAGGAGCACCGTAGTACACTAATGTGAAAGCATGAATGGGGATATACGATGGCATGTGAAAGTTAGTCACTCAAATCAGCGATTGTACGGAACAAATGTAGGCGTGTCCGGCTCTTTTCCGGTTTAAGGCGTTGCTAATGTGGCCGATGCTCGGAATGCGATGAAACATAGGTGGGCTCCGAACGTTGATCCTGAAATACGCATATAATTTAAATTCATACAATGTCTTCAGGACCAAAATATGACGTCAGGAGATAGCACTTATTATCGCCACTAACGAAAACATTTTAAGAAAAAAAAGGCACATATTGCAGTGATTAAAACTTTGCGTGGGCAGATTTAAGATAAAAACATGTAAGTCTATGGAGGAGTGTCGCGGAAAAGAATCTTAATTTCCCATGCTGTTTCCGTGATAATAGCCACAACCCGTGGAGCTGGCTTGCGTATAAAACTGTTCGCGAGCGGTCTCGGCTATGTACACGTGAGTGCGGGAAGACAAATTAACAGAGAACAGGTAACCTACACTGACAGCTGCTCGGTATGTGCTATTTGTTATCCGAGAAAGCGTGTGGCTTATTACTTTTTTTTATGCTGAATGCTCACTTGTTCTTATGCTTGTTTGTTACCTTCTAGAACTTTTTAAAAAATCTATCAAAGTAATCATACAAACAGCCAGGGATTACGTCATAGATCCTGTTACGTTGGTGTATTTTTTAATAAAGTGTAACCTATAACAAATAGTAATGTAAAACTGCAGGAATTGTCAACATTTTCAACAATTAATCAACACTTTTATGACAAAATTTTGCGTCAGAAAATGTTGGAGCTGAAGAGAAATGGCAACGTGCTAATATCACCTTCGGCTTTCTCCAAGAAAGCTTAAAGGAGGTTCGCAAACCTTTGTATTTGCTTCTCTCATCTTGTGTAGGTCGAGTAGTGTGAAGGAAGACCAGCATATAAAGATATTTGTTACTTTAATATCACTATCTGTCAGTATAGCACCAGTACTTGTCAGTAACAGATAGATAGATAGATAGATAGATAGATAGATAGATAGATAGATAGATAGATAGATAGATAGATAGATAGATAGATAGATAGATAGATAGATAGATAGATAGATAGATAGATGGCGAAGTTACTGGATGGGCTGTCATTGTGGCTAGGAAGAAAGTCACCGGCGGATCTCATAATCAAGTCTAAAGACAGGGAACTGTGGAGAGAAATGATCGCCTACGCCACGCGGCACGGCACTTTAAAACTTGCCAGTAACAAACCTTGCAGTAAAGTAAAATTCAGTACTTACTGAAACAGTAAGATCTTACTATTTATGTATTTTACTTGAAGCTTCCAGAAACAGGGCGGGTGGTGGAGAGACAGGAAGAAAGACTAATAAAAACAGTGAAAGGATGAATGCACTGTTAATGGTCCAGGCCCACATCGCTTCTAATTTCAACACTGAGATGACAAGAACTTAATATTTAAGCAAGCACATGCATGCACACGTCTGCAGTAATAACCAAATATTATATCTTGGCACGATCGCTCTGTCTTACATCTTTCTGCTGGCCCCAGGGAATGTGACATCCTGGAATACAACGCTTCTTATAACTGCGCAACACCATCTTCTTTTCACAAGGCTGACATTTCAAAACAGTCAGCAGTAAATAGTTAATCATCCAAACTTCAGGCAGCGTTCTTGTTGAGAGATCTTCATGTAAAAAAAAAAGGGAAGAGATGAAGCGCTAGCGATGCTTACATGAAAAGAATGTAAACACAGCATGCGAAATATTTGACATTTTTGTCTATTTTAGATCAGTCATTTCTTGTTTCTGTCTCGCATCTTCAAATAATTTATGACAGGCCAAGCTGGCAATTGTCAGCTCCCAGCGCCATCTGACGGGAAAAAAAATGAAAACCAGTCCCGGCTCAGAAGTTAAAGAACATTCCTGGCACATCTTTCTTCTCAGAGCAGTTAAACTTCCGTCTGTTTCAACATTAATCAGTGTAAACTTACCTCCCCCCCCCCGCCGTTTATGTATAAAAACACATTCACATGTGGTCTTGAGTAACGTTTTGTGAGTTTATTCTTCCTAGAAAGTCCTGGCCTCCAGCTTAACAAATGTTTGTTTCGTTTCTTCTATCCTGCCTCCGAAATTTGAAACGACAAGCTATTAGCCACATTTTTTTTTTCAGGAATTCAAAAATTGTAGTAATTATTTGGCAGAAAACGGAAACTATTTTAGAAATAAATTAGACACTGTAATTACATGTATATTTTCATTTTCCCGACAATAAAACTCGCGTTATCCACAAATTTAACAAATCAGAGCACTGCTAATTCTGTTCTGGAATAAAAGATATTTTTTTATTGTACATTACATTCATATTAAACAAGGTGACCTGGTTAGAGTGCTCGGGTTACTAATCAAGTGGTACCGGGTTCAGTCCCAGTAGTGAGATTTTTTTTCCTGGTACACACCAAAAAAGGCCCGGGGTTGACCCAGCCTCTAAAAATGGGCACCAGAGAATTCTGGGAAGGTAAAGCGGCCAGGCGTGATACTGACCACATCACACTTTCATGTGCCGAAGCTCTTGGAAACTACGGGCCTAACAACATATTCCATAGTGTGCCCTAATTGACCTGGAAACGGGAAGTTTACCTGACCTTAACTTTACCTTCCTAAATTATCAAATTTTTGTTGAAATCGTAATCGTTTGGAAAGATAAAGGCCACATGTGCTACAGCTCTGAAAAGCTGAGAAGAGACGTTTGTATATAACTAGTGACGAAATGTCATATGTTTGTATAGTGACGAAATGTCATATGTTTGTATATAACTAGTGACGAAATGTCATATGTTTGTATATATTCATAATCAGTGACGGAATACCAGATGTTTATGTATATATATATATATATATATATATATATATATATAACTTGTAGCAAAAAATCAAATATTTGTATATAACTAGTGACAAAATAGCAGATGCCTAGAAACAACCAGTGACAAAACAACAGATGTCTGGATGGGCTGTCAGTGTGGCTAGGAAGAAAGTCACCGGCGGATCTCATAATCAAGTCTAAAGACAGGGAATTGTGGAGAGAAATGATCGCCTACGCCACGCGGCACGGCACTTTAAAACTTGCCAGTAACAAACCTTGCAGTAAAGTAAATTTCAGTACTTACTGAAACAGTAAGATCTTACTATTTATGTATTTTACTTGAAGCTTCCAGAAACAGGGCGGGTGGTGGAGAGACAGGAAGAAGGACTAATAAAAACAGTGAAAGGATGAATGCACTGTTAATGGTCCAGGTCCACATAGCTTCTAATTTCAACACTGAGATGACAAGAACTTAATATTTAAGCAAGCACATGCATGCACACGTCTGCAGTAATAACCAAATATTATATCTTGGCACGATCGCTCTGTCTTACATCTTTCTGCTGGCCCCAGGGAATGTGACATCCTGGAATACAACGCTTCTTATAACTGCGCAACACCATCTTCTTTTCACAAGGCTGACATTTCAAAACAGTCAGCAGTAAATAGTTAATCATCCAAACTTCAGGCAGCGTTCTTGTTGAGAGATCTTCATGTAAAAAAGAGGGAAGAGATGAAGCGCTAGCGATGCTTACATGAAAAGAATGTAAACACAGCATGCGAAATATTTGACATTTTTGTCTATTTTAGATCAGTCATTTCTTGTTTCTGTCTCGCATCTTCAAATAATTTATGACAGGCCAAGCTGGCAATTGTCAGCTCCCAGCGCCATCTGACGGGAAAAAAATGAAAACCAGTCCCGGCTCAGAAGTTAAAGAACATTCCTGGCACATCTTTCTTCTCAGAGCAGTTAAACTTCCGTCTGTTTCAACATTAATCAGTGTAAACTTACCTCCCCCCCCCCCCGCCGCCGTTTATGTATAAAAACACATTCACATGTGGTCTTGAGTAACGTTTTGTGAGTTTATTCTTCCTAGAAAGTCCTGGCCTCCACCTTCACAAATGTTTGTTTCGTTTCTTCTATCCTGCCTCCGAAATTTGAAACGACAAGCTATTAGCCACAATTTTTTTTTTTCAGGAATTCAAAAATTGTAGTAATTATTTGGCAGAAAACGGAAACTATTTTAGAAATAAATTAGACATTGTAATTACATGTATATTTACATTTTCCCGACAATAAAACTCGCGTTATCCACAAATTTAACAAATCAGAACACTGCTAATTCTGTTCTGGAATAAAAGATATTTTTTTATTGTACATTACATTCATATTAAACAAGGTGACCTGGTTAGAGTGCTCGGGTTACTAATCAAGTGGTACCGGGTTCAGTCCCAGTAGTGAGATTTTTTTTCCTGGTACATACCAAAAAGGCCCCGGGGTTGACCCAGCCTCTAAAATTGAGTACCAGAGAAATCTGGGGAAGGTAAAGCGGCCAGGCGTGATACTGACCACATCAGACTTTCATGTGCCGAAGCTCTTGGAAACTACGGGCCTAACAACATATTCCATAGTGCGCCCTAATTGACCTGGAAACGGGAAGTTTACCTGACCTTAACTTTACCTTCCTAAATTATCAAATTTTTGTTGAAATCGTAATCGTTTGGAAAGATAAAGGCCACATGTGCTACAGCTCTGAAAAGCTGAGAAGAGACGTTTGTATATAACTAGTGACGAAATGTCATATGTTTGTATAGTGACGAAATGTCATATGTTTGTATATAACTAGTGACGAAATGTCATATGTTTGAATATATTCATAATCAGTGACGGAATACCAGATGTTTATATATATATATATATATATATATATATATATATATATATATATATATATATATATATATAACTTGTAGCAAAAAATCAAATATTTGTACATAACTAGTGACAAAATAGCAGATGTCTGGATACAACCAGTGACAAAATAGCAGATGTCTGGATACAACCAGTGACAAAATAGCAGATGTCTGGATACAACCAGTGACAAAATAGCAGATGTCTGGATACAACCAGTGACAAAATAGCAGATGTCTGGATACAACCAGTGACAAAATAGCAGATGTCTGGATACAACCAGTGACAAAATAGCAGATGTCTGGATACAACCAGTGACAAAATAACAGATGTCTGGATACAACCAGTGACAAAATAACAGATGTCTGGATACAACCAGTGACAAAATAGCAGATGTCTGGATACAACCAGTGACAAAATAGCAGATGTCTGGATACAACCAGTGACAAAATAACAGATGTCTGGATACAACCAGTGACAAAATAGCAGATGTCTGGATACAACCAGTGACAAAATAACAGATGTCTGGAAACAACCAGTGACAAAATAGCAGATGTCTGGATACAACCAGTGACAAAATAGCAGATGTCTGGATACAACCAGTGACAAAATAGCAGATGTCTGGATACAACCAGTGACAAAATAACAGATGTCTGGAAACAGCTAATGACGAAATATCAGATGTTAAGGCTAAGAAGGAAAAAGCCCCACGGCTCTACAGATTATCAAAGAAATGTTCTCTCTCTCTCTTTCTCTCTCTCTCTCTCCCCTCCCCCGACAGACATTCTTTTAAACTTCTGATGCTTTAATGGAAGAAGGAGGCAGGTCATGACCCCAAAAGCCTGTGAGTGGTTAATTCCTTCAGGCGGACACGTTATCTAAGGCTCACTAAAGATCTCAAACCAAGCTCATCGTTCTCTCAGCACAGGAATTTGTCCGCTCGAATTTCTGGACATTCTCGCCGGAAAACTTAGGGATAGATTTAGCAAGTGTTTGACAAATGAAGTATTTACAGTAAACTAATTACTTCCTGTCTGAACTGCTGGTCTATTTATACTTCTCCACCCCCGAGTTTAGCGTGCCATTGGCGTTATTTATTTGGTGAGCGTTGCTGACACTTCTAAGACTCACTCTGAAGAGGCGCTGAGTTATTGGTGTAAGTTGTTTTTATTGACGTAAGTTGTTTTTATTGATGTAAGTTGTTGTGTGGGTTGTCAGATTGCCTAGGTCCAGAACACTTTTTTTGTGCTCAGTCGTGAACTAGAAATACAGAATGTTGATTGTTGATTATACTTGATTGATAAATTCTTCCGACACAGCATGTAATAATCTTTTTTTCCAAGATATTATTATTATCTTGTTTTGTCTCGCACCTTTGGGTTATTTTGGTGCATGATTGTGAAATGTTCTAATTTATTTCGAAGACACAATAGTATTTTGCCTCATTGTCGGGTCTAGCGCTTCACGTGTGATTGTAAGAGGAATATAATATATCGTATATGTCGAAGTGAAAACATTTCGAATAATCATAGCATGATTTGCTGAACTGATTAGACAGCACTATTCATCGAATGTTTATTTGTACGAGTTTGATCTTCTCCGCTGAAGTCTAATTTAAGTGAGACGTGATCCTGATGTAGGAATTATTCGAATCTTGGAGTCCAGCGGTTGTCGTGAGGTTCAGAGTTAAAGGTAGTCCTCACTTGTGGAATGTGCATGTTAGAAGCAAATATTACACAGGACTGATCAAGCCAAAATAGTTTAAATTTGTTTCTGTTTATCATATGTGACATTTCTGTGTCACAGTGTATCGTCAGGACATTGAAATATAAAAGTATCACTTTTCTTGATTGTTACGCAGCGTATAAAATGTCTCGCGGCAGGGCGGCTTAGAGCAGTGACGCACTAGGGCTTGTTGACATTGATATAATTGTACCTGGTTTTCAGTTTGTATAATGTACTTTCCGAAACACCGATTTTCTAGCTAGAACATTCGGTGCTTCATACTTGTGTACTTTCCGAAACACCGATTTTCCCGTCTTAACAATAGGTACTTTATATTTGTGTACCTTCTGAAACACTGGTTTTCTCACTGGAACAATCGGTACTTTATATTTGTGTACTTTCTGAAACACCGGTTTTCTCACTGGAACAATCGGTACTTTATATTTGTGTACTTTCTGAAACACCGGTTTCCTCACTAGAACAATCGGTACTTTATATCTGTGTAATGTAAAACTAAACACAATTTAAAACATCAGTAAAAAGTAAGCGTTCATATGAACTGTTTCTTATCTTATGAGCGGTTGAGTCACAGTCTAAACTGGTTGATTCTTCTCCGTGCAGACTGAGCATCAGCCATCTATAGGCCTGATTACACTTCAGCCGATTATCTGACTTCTTTTATACTACATTTTTTTAAAATCGGTAATCTACCGGTTATTGTCGGTTAACGCGATCACTGGCTTAGAAGGAACATTGCTGTACGGTAAGTCAGCAAGTTTACACAAAAAAAAAACCCCAATTTGCCCGAATACACCAACCATTATCTTAGCAAAATGATTTCTTTTTTCATTACACAGACAAATGCAGGAGAGAAAAAAAGTAGAAATATGTTAGTTTTTAAATCAAAGGATGCATTTTGACCTTCATTAATAGTTCAGATATAATTGTCAGTGGCATAAAAGTGAGGGGGGAAAAGGTGGATTGGATGAAAAAAATGGAATGCTACTTGTATCTGTAGTTGAATATTTCAGTACTTGGAGATGTAAATAGGGCTGTAAATGGCCGTTACTAAAATGGCGAAATAAAGTTTGAGAAGCTGTGTCTGTCTGTTTATCTGTCTGTCTATCTGTCTGTCTGTCTGTTAGAATTTTTTAAACTTGGGCAGTCCTCGTCCGCGGAGTTCATAGGCCAGGATATGTCTGCTGCTGTTTTCATGTTGTCTAGAACTTACCTGTTGCTGTTTTCATGTTGTCTAGAACTTACCTGTTGCTGTTTTCATGCTGTCCAGAACTTGTCTGCTGCTGTTTTCATGCTGTTCAGAACTTGCCTGTTGCTGTTTTCATGCTGTCCACAACGTGTCTGCTGCTGTTTTCATGTTGTGCAGAACTTTTCTGCTGCTGTTTTCATGTCGTCCAGAACCTTTCTGCTGCTGTTCTCATGCTGTCCAGAACTTGTCTGCTGCTGTTCTCATGCTGTCCAAAACTTGTCTGCTGCTGTTTTCATGTTGTCCAGAACTTGTCTGCTGCTGCTTTCATGCTGTCCAGAACCTTTCTGCTGCTGTTTTCATGCTGTCCAGAACTTGTCTGCTGCTGCTTTCATGTTGTCCAGAACCTTTCTGCTGCTGTTTTCATGCTGTCCAGAACTTGTCTGCTGCTGTTCTCATGCTGTCCAAAACTTGTCACTAAGTTAGGACCAGGTGTGGTCAGTTTCTCACCTGCTGATGTTACCTGAATGTATTTGTATTTTAGAATTTTAAAAAAAAAAATCCCGCCTAATCCCTTACTTTGCCACTGACAGATGTGATGCTTTCCAGGAGCTGTGTCTGTCTATTCAGTTTTCACCGTAATAAAAAAATAAGTGTGCTATATTTACGTCATCTTTCAAACTGTAAACAATCGAAACACTTGAAGTGGGAACAACTGAGAATATCATATGATAGTTGTGTCCATGCTGGTGTAAAAATATATATCACAAAGTTGTTATATTTATGATAATATAAAATGTTTGACAAGATTCTTATACCATAACGATATAAAATTATGTTACAAGACTGCAGTACTGTAATGATATAAAATATATGACAAGATTGTTATACTGCGATGATATAAAAGTGTGTCAAAAATTGTTATAGTCGTGATAATCTAAAACTAAAAAGGACTAAATATTTGTGTAATTTAATATTATTTTTCATATTCAAACAGAAGACACGAATCAAGAGTGCAAGGAACACTGTCATCACAGACGCCATTTTGATATACAGACTTGTGTTTCCTGTATGAAGAGTGGTACATTTCTGTCAAGCTAACAACCCACTTGAACCACCTTGACAGGGCCCCAACATTGTGTGAACGTATCAAGGGTGTACCAGTCGCAAGAAAGAAATCCCAGGAGAGGGAGTGCTCGAACCCTGTGTCTGTCTCTTTGGCCGCCACTCTAATCTGAATAGCGCTATTAAACACAAGCATCTGCCCGTCTTGTTTCAAGCGTGTGAACATCGTAGAGAGCACTCCAGAAACAATGTACTCACAGATTATACTCACCATTCTCAGTTTCTGCCTTGCTGGTTCCCAAGCTTCGAGGGTGAGTAATTTCTTCGCCCTTTCTCGTGCTTCAATATTTTTTTGTGAATGAGTCAGTTTGTTTTGCCGGTTTGTCTTAAGACTTTTGAGTCATTTTGGTGTAACTACTTTAAACCTGTTTCTGCTTCTGTAAACCTGCTTCCAACCCCTGGCCTGTACAGTAATTTAAGATATGAGATCTACAAGAAACAAAACAGAAAGAAAAAACGCGAACGTACAAGAAAACGGTGCGATGTAGAGAGTTCAGTGCAGCAGCAGGTCATTCGGTCTTACCTTATTTCCTCGTTCACTGTTGTAGTGGAGTTAACTAAGAAGTTTAATACTCCACCTGTCTGGAAGAATATCGTCCCGTTTTCTTAATTATTCCCCTCGAAATGAGGAATGTATAACAGTCTTATATTAACATCATCATCAACAAAATCGTCATGGGAATAAGACCATCATCTGTGTGCAGATAGTTTAGCTTTTAGTTGCATATCACAGTGAGACCTAGAATATTTGATCAAATAATAAATGTCAGATACACATAACAGAACTAGCTGTGCTCAATATGTAAATATGATTAGTATTTATCTGCCAGTAATCTTCCATCTGTGGTCCTTGTTCCGTTGGTACAAAAAGACCTACTTCGCTATCATATGAAGTTACATCTACATGTCTTTATAACAATTTCCATATCACTCAGTCATATGTCATTTTCTTCTTGTTTAACTTATCAGAATAACAACTACTATTTTATTTTTAAATTATTTAAAATTAAGCAAGCACAGAAGAACGAACGTGTATTTCCGCGAGGTCATGAACAAGAAAGTAATTACATACAAGATATAGGAAGGGATAAGGTTTTAGAACTGATAAGAACATTAACAAGCGAGATGTTCGTGTTAGAAGATGTTCATGAAAGAGATGGTTGTTAGCTGGTTATAGAAAGAGACTATATGCAGGAAACTCTGTACTGTAGAGAGCGGAAGAACAACACAACTCCTTCAGATCATCAAAGGAAGTATCCCCCCTCAGACAAGTGTTTCATTTACATGTGTGTTACATTTCAGTTGGTTATAGAAGGAGAAGTTACATTTTAGTTGGTTATAGAAAGAGAAGTAACATTTTATTGAATCTCTGGATGGTAGAACTACCAATATTTAAACACCACTGTAACAGTAAATCATGCTTGTGCTTCTAAGCCGATCTCTTTCATGAAAGAAGAATTCAGTAACAGTCTTTGCATGGGACAAAGCTGAAAAACACTTCAGTGGTATGGCGTGAAGTTTAAAGCAATTTGTTTGCCTAAGCATATGTACACCAATCTTCAGTCAAAATAGTCCAGTACCAGTTATTGATAGGCGTAGAGTTTTCCTGGGCGTAGACAAATGTTTCAGATATTCCTCCGCAGCGAACCAAACAACAGATGTTCTAGTCACCTCATTTCAGGCATCACCACAGGCTGTTGTTGGTTGTCGCTGCATCACGTGACAGACTTCAAGGAACTTTAATTTATAGTCGTTTGCAACTAATAACAGAGAAGAACATGGCTCAGACAGTTGTTCTGGCATCTTTTGGTTGGCTGTACAAGAGAATGTTTGAAAACTGTACATAAAAAAAATTTTTTTTACCAATAATCATTGCTTTTAATACAGTAGTATTTCAAGAATAAACTAGCTATCTTTTACACAATAAACTAACTCTTTTTCAAGAATAAACTAGCTCTCTATTTTGCATGCTCACGAGAAACGCTCGAATAAAAGAGAGGACAAGTGGTCTACTAAACACACACAAGTGGAAACAAGTGCATAAGGCGGGGAAACCGGACATATACTCAGGGCGAATCTTGTCTTTGGACATTTTATAAAGGGAGAGCAAATGAAGGTTTAGGAAGACAACATAAAAATGTGGTTAATGGAACGAAAAATTCAACAAAATTTAACCAGTTCTCGGGCGTCGATGTATTTAACATCGAGTTATTTGGCTTCGAGGTATTTAGCGTTGTTATTTAGCGTCGAGGTATTTAGCGTTGTTATTTATTGTCGAGGTATTTAGCGTTGTTATTTATTGTCGAGGTATTTAGCGTTATTATTTAGCGTCGAGGTATTTAGCGTTGTTATTTAGCGTCGAGGTATTTAGCGTTGTTATTTATTGTCGAGGTATTTAGCGTTGTTATTTATTGTCGAGGTATTTAGCGTTGTTATTTAGCGTCGAGGTATTTAGCGTTATTATTTAGCGTCGAGGTATTTAGCGTTGTTATTTAGCGTCGAGGTATTTAGCGTTATTATTTAGCGTCGAGGTATTTAGCGTTGTTATTTAGCGTCGAGGTATTTAGCGTTGTTATTTAGCGTCGAGGTATTTAGCGTTATTATTTAGCGTCGAGGTATTTAGCGTTGTTATTTAGCGTCGAGGTATTTAGCGTTGTTATTTAGCGTCGAGGTATTTAGCGTTGTTATTTAGCGTCGAGGTATTTAGCGTTGTTATTTAGCGTCGAGTTAATTAGCATCGAGCAGTTTGTTTGGGGCACCAACAAAATTATTTATCGTAAAGTTAGAATTTTATGAACATATTATCTTAGAGTTGTTCATGTTTGAGAATTTTATGAAAATCTTATCTTAGAGTTGTTCGTGTTTGAGAATTTTATGAAAATCTTATCTTAGAGTGCTGATGGCCTGCATGAAGGATCGGATACTCTGGAGAAGCATAATAGCCAACGCCAGTCGGCACGGCACATGATGATGATGATGATGATATCTTAGAGTTGTTCATGTTTGAGAAGTGTTTTTATGTTTCTCGAGGAAAAACAAACGAGAGGCAGGATACAACATTCTTTCATAATTTTCTTCACATTGACAAACACGTGAAACATAACACTGACAAACACGTGAAACATAACACCGACAAACACGTGAAACATAACACTGACAAACACGTGAAACATAACACTGACAAACACGTGAAACATAACACTGACAAACACGTGAAACACAACACTGACAAACACGTGAAACATAACACTGACAAACACGTGAAACATAACACTGACAAACACGTGAAACATAACACTGACAAACACGTGAAACAAAATAACCAAAACTGAAGACATCTCTTTATATTAAGAACCAGCTGTTACATGTTTGCACGTACGCTCTCGCTATCTTGAAAAGAGAGAAAAAGATGAATCTTTCTCTACAAGCTCTCAGATCTTCCTTCCACAGATCACACTCCATTTCTGCCTTCATTATCCGCTAAGCGAAGTTTGTGTTATAATTACCGGTAGGACTTGTTTGTGTCTGGAGGCCATTGTGCCACAGGTTTTTGTCAGAACGTTGTGCCATGTTGGTTCTCAAGTTCTGCCCTAGTTCTTATGTGTGTGTGTGTGTGTATGCGTGCGTGCATAAGTGTGCGTGTTCGCGGATGCGTGGGTGTGTCCCCCATTATAACCGAAATACGGCACATAAAATGTAGAAGGGAGTGGAGCGCGCCTAGCTACCCTGGAAACGAAACCTTAGCCACCCATATTTCTGTATATTTACTTTCATTGTTTGAACTTGGGGGCTTGTTGAAGTGTCACACCAGCCACACCTTGGGCTGCTTCTTTAACAAATCTGGCGCTATTTAGGAACAGTTTTCGTGACACCGCTGATGAAGAAGAACGCGCGCCAAACAAACCCGTCCTATTACAGGCACAGCACGCACACACGCGCGTACACACACACACCCACACACAAGAAAAATGGCAATAAACATCGCACACGCCCGGTGCCATCCCTTTTTATAAAAAAAAACAAAACAAACTTGCACAAAATGTCCTACCTGAACTCTACACAGGTGAGTGTTAAACATTTCACCGTGTGACCAAACAGCTTTATACAACATCATCCAGTGATCTGAGATAAATATCTGAGTATAGCGCTATAGAACACACCAAACAAACAAAAACAAACAAACAAACAAACAGGAATCTCTATTAACGACGAATGATTTTTAAAATGTAATTGTAATACTCATAGACTTGTCCAATAAACAAAATTGATAACTCGTTTTTATGTGCAAAGATGAGAACTCTTTTGTCAGATGATTTCTTTTCCTTCTTCTTCGTTCGCTTCTATCACCAAGATCATCCCGTGATCATGCTGAATTTACTCCTGTGGTCCTTGATGAGTCCCGTGGTCCCCGAGAGGCCCACAAGAGATCCCCGAGAGGATCACAAGAGGTTCAGAGTATCACGGAACTTGGGCCTGTGTTCTTGGTGGGTCTCAGAAGCGGGATTGCGTGACACCGTGGTTTTCGTTGCAGCAGTTTAGTCTAGAGTTGGACTTTCTCACCGGAAAACCTCGACTTGTTTTGGATATCAGTATATACCCACCGGGTGAGAGGTGGTTGCTCATCCAGTCCAGCGTTGGACTTTCTCACCGGAAAACCTCAGCGTGATTAGGATACGCATACATCCTCTGTATTGACCTATATTGTTATATGGAAGTGAATCATGGGCAATAGGCAGGTCTGCACAAAAATCATTGGAAGCAGCAGAAATGTGGTTTATTAGAAGAATGTTGCGAATCCCCTGGACAGCAAAAATAACTAATGAAGAATGTATGAGAAGAGCTGGAGAGGCAAAAAATCTTGTCAAAAAGATAAGAGAGAGACAATGTACTTTCACAGGACATGCAATGAGAAGAGGGGGCATTGACAAAAACGTGAAACATAACACTGACAAACACGTGAAACAAAATAACCAAAACTGAAGACATCTCTTTATATTAAGAACCAGCTGTTACATGTTTGCACGTACGCTCTCGCTATCTTGAAAAGAGAGAAAAAGATGAATCTTTCTCTACAAGCTCTCAGATCTTCCTTCCACAGATCACACTCCATTTCTGCCTTCATTATCCGCTAAGCGAAGTTTGTGTTATAATTACCGGTAGGACTTGTTCGTGTCTGGAGGCCATTGTGCCACAGGTTTTTGTCAGAACGTTGTGCCATGTTGGTTCTCAAGTTCTGCGCTGGTTCTTATGTGTGTGTGTGTGTATGCGTGCGTGCATAAGTGTGCGTGTTCGCGGATGCGTGGGTGTGTCCCCCATTATAACCGAAATACGGCACATAAAATGTAGAAGGGAGTGGAGCGCGCCTAGCTACCCTGGAAACGAAACCTTAGCCACCCATATTTCTGTATATTTACTTTCATTGTTTGAACTTGGGGGCTTGTTGAAGTGTCACTCCAGCCACACCTTGGACTGTTTCTTTAACAAATCTGGCGCTATTTAGGAACAGTTTTCGTGACACCGCTGATGAAGAAGAACGCGCGCCAAACAAACCCGTCCTATTACAGGCACAGCACGCACACACGCGCGTACACACACACACCCACACACAAGAAAAATGGCAATAAACATCGCACACGCCCGGTGCCATCCCTTTTTATAAAAAAAAAAAAAAGAAACTTGCACAAAATGTCCTACCTGAACTCTACACAGGTGAGTGTTAAACATTTCACCGTGTGACCAAACAGCTTTATACAACATCATCCAGTGATCTGAGATAAATATCTGAGTATAGCGCTATAGAACACACCAAATAAACAAAGACAAACAAACAAACAAACAAACAAACAAACAAACAAACAGGTATCTCTATTAACGACGAATGAGATTTAAATGTAAAAAAGAAGTAATGATTTTTAAAATGTAATTGTAATACTCATAGACTTGTCCAATAAACAAAATTGATAACTCGTTTTTATGTGCAAAGATGAGAACTCTTTTGTCAGATGATTTCTTTTCCTTCTTCTTCGTTCGCTTCTATCACCAAGATCATCCCGTGATCATGCTGAATTTACTCCTGTGGTCCTTGATGAGTCCCGTGGTCCCCGAGAGGCCCACAAGAGATCCCCGAGAGGATCACAAGAGGTTCAGAGTATCACGGAACTTGGGCCTGTGTTCTTGGTGGGTCTCAGAAGCGGGATTGCGTGACACCGTGGTTTTCGTTGCAGCAGTTTAGTCTAGAGCTGGACTTTCTCACCGGAAAACCTCGACTTGTTTTGGATATCAGTATATACCCACCGGGTGAGAGGTGGTTGCTCATCCAGTCCAGCGTTGGACTTTCTCACCGGAAAACCTCGACGTGTTTTGGATATCAGTATATACCCACCGGGCGAGAAGTGGTTGCTCATCCAGTCCAGCGTTGAACTTTCTCACCGGAAAACCTCAGCGTGATTAGGATACGCATACATCCTCTGTATTGACCTATATTGTTATATGGAAGTGAATCATGGGCAATAGGCAAGTCTGCACAAAAATCATTGGAAGCAGCAGAAATGTGGTTTATTAGAAGAATGTTGCGAATTCTCTGGACAGCAAAAATAACTAATGAAGAATGTATGAGAAGAGCTGGAGAGACAAAAAACCTTGTCAAAAAGATAAGAGAGAGACAATGTACTTTCACAGGACATGCAATGAGAAGAGGGGGCATTGAAAATATTATAACAACAGGAAAAATAGAAGGAAGAAGTTCAAGAGGAAGACCAAGAGAAATGATACTGGACAGTCTGACGGGATGGTATGAGAGGAGATCACCAACTGAGCTGATGGCCTGCATGAAGGGTCGTGTACTCTGGAGAAGCATAATACTCAACGCCAGTCGGCACGGCACCTGATGATGATGATAATACATCCCCGCCGGGTGAGAGGTGGTTGCCTATCTAGACTGCCCTGGTCCAGTGTCTCCGACTTCAGCATTTTGTGGTCGTGGCCGCTACCCTTCCTAGTTGTGACCAGGATGGAGCTTTTGTCCAGGAGGACGAATCCTCGCCACTAGTGACTTCCACCTCTGGGTTGGGCCGGTTTAGGCATATTTCACCAGTATGGGTGTGTATCCATACAACAATAATATAAATGCCATCATAGAAAAAAGGAGGGGGGGGAACCACACACACACACACACACCACACACACACACACACACACACACACATATTCGTATTTAGGAACACGTCCAGGAAAATATTCGAGCTAGAGATAGGAGAGCAGTTGAGAGACACATCACTGCATTCATTTTACTACAGGTCAGTCATCAATAAGATTAAGTAAAACACGAGTAGTCAGTCATCAATAAGATTAAGTAAAACATGAGTTTTGTTCATTATTTGTGCGGTAAACGTCCAAGTGCTCTTGTCTTCACATATCATATCAAAGTTCTCATCTTCACATATCATATCAAAGTTCTCATCTTCACATATCATATCAAAGTTCTCATCTTCACATATCATATCAAAGTTCTCATCTTCACATATCGTATCAAAGTTCTCATCTTCACATATCGTATCAAAGTTCTCATCTTCACATATCATATCAAAGTTCTCATCTTCACATATCGTATCAAAGTTCTCATCTTCACATATCATATCAAAGTTCTCATCTTCACATATCGTATCAAAGTTCTCATCTTCACATATCGTATCAAAGTTGTCACACCAAAGGTCGATATGTTTCCGAGTTTTGCTGACAGATGCCAGAACTTGTTTCCAGGAACTAGTTTTCTGGACGCTTATCTCGTGGACAGTAACATTTGAGTTTGTTCATAACTTCTTTTATCAGTTTCTATTGTTCTAATTTTATTTCTACCAGCCAGTCACGTGGTTTCTGCTTAGGGAGTCGTGGCTATGCCAAGACTATCATCATCATCATCATCATCATCATCACGTGAAAGAAGAACAAAGAGCGTTCGGAACAACAGTAATGTATCCTGGTAGATCACGTGATTGCACAAAACTGCGCACGATTATGAAAATCGGGGCAGTGAATTGATATCTCTGAAGGGTTGTTAAACATAATAAGGCCATGATGTGAAACATAATAAGGTCATGATGTAAAACAAGATAAGATCATGATATGAAACAAGATAAGGTCGTACTGTGGTATGTGACATTTCCTAATTATATGTTCGGGTATCACATGTGACACGTTATTGTTTTATTATCTTATATCCTTCCCGTGCCGTTAAACGTCACATACGGCTCGCAAAGTAGTTCGTCAATTTTTCCTGTCTTCGGCGAGTCTTTCAACCTCATCAAGGGATTTTATGCCTGTTAATTTAGCCTCTCTTAACAATGTCCTCTTCAGAGTTTCACGCGGTCTACCTCTTTTTCTTTGGCCTGTTGTGTTCCACTTGATAACTTGTTTTGGGATTCTCTGATCATTTCTTCTCATCAAGTGACCAACATATGTCCATCTCCTTTTCCTGATCACCCATGAGACTGGTTGTTGTTCAGTCATCTGTCTTATCTCTGCATTGTTCTTGAATTCGTTCCACTTGATGCCGAGTATTTTACTTAGGCATTTGTTTTCAAAAGAGTCTAATTTCTTGTCTATTTCTTTAGTTGTTTTCCAGCTTTCGGATGCATAAATGAGGGTGGATATTACATTTGAATTGAACAGTCTTAACTTGGTTTTTGTGCTTATAACTTTTGAATTCATTATGTTCTCAAGATTCTTGAAGATCGATGCTGCTTTTGCAATTCTGATTCTAACTTCCTTTCTGGTGTCACCATCCTGGTCTATGTAGCTGCCAAGGTATGCAAATTGATTGACTTCTTCAATATCTGTCCCTTCTATGTGTATTTTTCCATTTTGATTAATGGGAATTTTCATTACTTTTGTTTTGTCTCTGTTAATTTCAAGTCCTATTTTTCTAGCCAGTGAAGACAGGATATCTGTTTTTTTCTTGCATGGAATTCACATTGTTACTGATAAGAGTTATATTATCAGCAAAATCAAGATCTTCTAGTTGGGTCCCATGTACCCAGTCAATACCTATTTTACCTGTGCAGCATTTTTTTTCATTATGAAGTCTATTGTAATTCCAAAAAGTAAAGGAGACAGTATACATCTTTGTATCACACCTGTTTCAATCTGGAACCATTCACTCATCCCGTCTTCTGTCTTGACTGCACAAACATATCCTTTCTAGAAGTCCTTAATGATTTTGACAATTTTAGATGGTATTCCATATAGACTTAAAATTCTCCACAATGAATCTCTATGTGTGCTATCAAATGCCTTTTTAAAGTCTATGAAGTTCAGTATTAATGGTTTCTGCTTTTCAATATGTTCTTCAAGTATTATTCTTAGAGTAAAGATCTGGTCGAGACAACTTCTCATTATTATTTTAAATTGTTTAAAAATTGTTATTGTTTTAAATGTTTTTAATTTTAAAACACGCGAAACTGTAATCCTGTGTAAAAATATTACCGAAAAGGAAAGCAGTATAGCAAAACATGGCTTGAACTTAATCATGTCATGAAGTCTCCAATCCCCACTACTACAATTCATAGACGCCATGAACTTACGGAGCAGAAACTTGTTAAAAGTAAATTTAACATGACAGTCCAGTCTTGTATCTTATTTTGGCAAAAATGTCTCCGACGGCTGCTATTTTAAAGCTTTCTGCAGCTGGTGTCGTGGAGAAGGTGTCGTAACAGAGGGCGTCACATCGGAGCAGAGGGGAAGGAGAGTAGCCACAGCTTTCTTGAAATCACAAAGAGGGTCACAGTTACTTTCTGTAAGACAGCGCCAGCAAGACAGTGTCTCATCCCTGTAATACTGATGTCTTCACACGTGGCACTTCTGAGTGTCTGTTACGTTTATTTATTGTCTGACTCTTTATCAATGACCTCTTCATTCATGACACTTTTATCAGTATATGACCTGCTGTATTACTTCTTCTTCTTCTTTCTCCTCCTCCTTCTTCGAACATTTTCAGACGTCGACTTGTATATTTTCGAGGTAGTTGGTGGCTATCTGGAGGACGCGGACATCCCCATATAGTTTATGCGTGAAGGTACTTTTCACACTGCATTCATGTGAATTTATATTTTATCTTCTTTCGCTATTTCTTCGTCCTGTGTGTTTTTTTTGTATGGTTAAGGTTCAGGCCGAAACGTCACAACTTTGTGTTCGTTGATTAACGACGCTGTTCCTACATTTTCCCTAGTTTATGCATCCCTACATAGCTTGTTTTGAACTGGTGTAGTTGTTTGTTGTTCATATGTTGGACACTCCTGCAGTATGTGGTCTGCTGTCATCTTATTAGTGCCACATGCACACCCGTCAGCTGATCCCGTCTTGAGTTTGTTGTACAGATGGCAGCTGGTGTGCCAGGTACATACCTGCAGGAAGATGACTTGCTCTTTTCTGTTTAGCTGGTACAAGGCATCGTTTCTTTGGTTGTCTGGGTGATTTTTCTCCCATTTCTTCTTGTAGCTGAGATTTACCAGTGTTCTAGCCACCTCAAATGATATGCTGGTGGCTGTCTTGGGTAGTTTAGCTCCTCCTTTCGCCAGGGTATACTGAAACACTGATGAAGTCCATTATAATTGTTATCTCGCAGAGATGAAAGCACGACTGAAAAATAATCGACTGTGAAAATATGTCAACATCTTTCCTACTTTGTGTATCTGGCAACGTAACACCGTTCTTTCGTCCATCATCATCATCATCATCGTTTTAATTATTGAAATTGAAAAGAAACTCGCAAATTTCAATTTCACACATTCAGTTAAAAGAATTAAAAGATATCATATTCATGACAGCATCACATACAAGACCAATAAATAGCATAGCATGATACATTCATAAATGAGATCCTGAAGAAGAAGAAGAAGAAGAAGAAGAAGAAGAAGATTGATTGAAAGCTTGCGGTTCTCACGAGGCCGAAAAACTTTGCAAAAACTCATATCTCCAGCAATTTATGGCTGTACCATGATGGAAATTGACATGTAACAAGAACCATACATAACCTTTGCTAATCATGCCAAATCGACGTAAATTAGCAGGGGCAGTTATACCTATGATGCAGCTAATAACATGTCATAATGGGAAAATATCTGATAACCGACATCTGATATTCAGACCGCAAAAGGTTAGAACAACGTGACATCATGGCCAAATAACGTTGGGAAATGATCTCATCGGAGATTTATGGCCTACTATTGGGTGTCTGAATGGCGAAGCGGTTAGTGCACTGGTCTCTCATGGCGAAGGTCAGGGGTTCGAATCCGACCTGAAGCACCCCAGCCGTAGAAATGGGTACCCGACTTCTTCTGGAGTTGGGGAAGGAAAGGCGGCCAGACGTGATACTGACCATATCACCCTCTAGTGTGCTGACAGGTCAAGGAAAATATGGGCACTAGCACCATATCCCTATGTGCCTCTAAGGCATGACAGGATTACCGTTACATTTTCCTTTTTTATTTGTGACGAGAAAAAGCTTCATTAACGAGAGATTATATTATTTTCCCTTAACACTTCCATTTTCCTCTATCTTCTGTCATGAAACAATTGTGTGTGTGTTTTTTTTTCTACGTGAGACCTAGCTGCTGTTGTTTACTCTGTTCTGTTTCAGTGCATTCTAGAAAGTGACGGCCTCTGTTCTGTTTCAGTGCATTCTAGAAAGTGACGGCCTCTGTTCTGTTTCAGTGCATTCTAGAAAGTGACGGCCTCTGTTCTGTTTCAGTGCATTCTAGAAAGTGATAGCATCTGTTCTGTTTCAGTACATTCTAGAAAGTGACAGCATCTGTTCTGTTTCAGTACATTATAGAAAGTGACAGCATCTGTTCTGTGTCAGTACATTCTAGAAAGTGACAGCATCTGTTCCGTTTCAGTACATTCTAGAAAGTGACAGCCAGTTTTACATGGGATCCAGTGGGTCAGACTGCTCTGACATGAACTGAAACACTAAAATGTTCATTATCTCAGAACTCTGAGAAGAAGGTTTGGGGGGGGGGGGTGTGGAAAATGTATCAAAAGTCTTCAAGTGATCAACAGTCATCGTATGTAGCTAAACGGTCAGCGGTCATCATATGTAGCTAAACGGTCAACATTCATATTTAACTAAACGGTCAACAGTTTTGAAACGGTCATCGTACAATTCGTTCTATCTTTTAGTCAGCCTCGTGCCGTTCATTAGTGACGATAAACAGTTTGTTCTATCTTTCATCTAGCCTCGTGCTGTCCACCACTAGCACTAAACAATTTGTTCTATCTTTCATCTAGCCTCGTGCTGTCCACCACTAGCACTAAACAGTTTGTTCTATCTTTCAGCCAGCCACGTGTCGTCCACCACTAAACGGTTTGTTCTATCTTTCATCTAGCCTTGTTTCGTCCGTCAGTGAGACTAAACAGTTTGTTCTATCTTTCAGCTAGCCTCGTGCCGTCCACCACTAGCACTAAACAGTTTGTTCTATCTTTCATCTAGCCTCGTGCTGTCCACCACTAATACTAAACAGTTTGTTTTATCTTTCAGCTAGCCTCGTCCCGTCCACCATTAGCACTAAACAGTTTGTTCTATCTTTCATCTAGCCTGGTGCTGTCCACCACTAATACTAAACAGTTTGTTCTATCTTTCATCTAGCCTCGTGCTGTCCACCACTAATACTAAACAGTTTGTTCTATCTTTCAGCCACCCTTGTGTAGACTTCCATCGAAACCCTGCAGGCTTCAAATCTCCATTCAAAACAGGAATGGGACTGTGGAGTCGGAGATGAACACCCAGTTATGCTCGTGTGCTCTACCAAACCAGTGCTCGTCAGATTGGTCTCAAGCCAGTCACGTCATCTCACGAAACCTAGTTTCAACAAGTAAGTTACAGCAAACATTTGTCTCGTGTTTTTTACAAGAAGGGTGCCATTTTTGTTCTTCCAACCTTTATTTTTGATTCAGCCATATGTTCGGGCTTATTCTTCCTTTCCTAGACTTGAATAACATCAGTGAGTGTTAGTAGGGGAGCAACATTAGTGAGCGTTAGTAGGGGAGCAACATCAGTGAGTGTTAGTAGGGAACAACATCAGTGAGCGTTAGTAGGGGAGCAACATCAGTGAGTGTTAGTAGGGGAGCAACATCGGTGAGTGTTAGTAGGGGAGCAACATCAGTGAGCGTTAGTAGGGGAGCAACATCAGTGAGCGTTAGTAGGGGAGCAACATCAGTGAGCGTTAGTAGGGGAGCAACATCAGTGAGTGTTAGTAGGGGTGCAACATCAGTGAGCGTTAGTAGGGGAGCAACATCAGTGAGCGTTAGTAGGGGAGCAACATCAGTGAGCGTTAGTAGGGGAGCAACATCAGTGAGTGTTAGTAGGGAGTAACATCAGTGAGTGTTAGTAGGGAGTAACATCAATGAGTGTTAGTAGGGAGTAACATCAGTGAGTGTTAGTAGGGGAGCAACATCAGTGAGTGTTAGTAGGGAGTAACATCAGTGAGTGTTAGTAGGGAGTAACATCAGTAAACAAGAAGTGACTGTTACCATGGTGATGGCGCATAAGTTCTGAGAAGTGTAAAGTAGTGCACGATTAAGTGTAAGAAATGTTGAGAGAAAAAGGATGCACAGAGAAAGAGCAGAGAATTCTACGAAGAACAGGGATGATAGAGTCAGTAACCATGGTAACAGTCACTTCCTGTTTACGTTGGTTGCGCAAAACCAAGAACTATTTGAAAGCCGTCTAAAATATTCAGATACGTTTTGTTCTAATTATATTTCTTTTTTTCATTTTTAAAAATTTCATTAACATAGTTTTATGTGATCTTATACTTTGTCTCCTCTCTCTGATTCTTCTACTAAGTTATTTTCACTGCGACAAAAGTTTGTGTACGTCTTAACTCTCTTTTGTTCTTTCAGTACACCTTTACTTTATCTCCTCTCTCTAATTCTTCGTCCTCTATGTGTTTGTATGATTAAGGCTCACGCCGAAACGTCACGACTTTGCATTCGTTACATAATAAAGCTGTTCCTACTTTTTTCCTAGTTTATACAAATGACTTGCTGCACATTATTTATGTTTGTGAAAAACTAAATTTACCCAGTTTGTTTTAAGATGTACATGGAGATACTTTAAGGGTTTGGACAGGGAGCCTTAAGTAACTGAACTCAGGGCCTGGACCGATGCTCCATAGTTCTAACATTCTGCGTGAGGCACATTCAACATCCAACATTTATCTTTGAGAGGTCTACTATAAAAAGATTTTGCTGCAATTTTTTTTTTTTTTTATCTCCCAGTACATAATGTGACAATGTCTGGTTTTTTTTTATTTCCCAGCACATAATATGACCATGTCTTGTCTTTTATTTTCCAGCACATAATGTGACCATGAACATGATGTTCTGTCAGTCAGTACAGCCACAGCGCTTCTGTACCTTGGGAGAACAGGTAAGCCTCAGAATCTGTTGCTCCCATAAAACTATCAATATTTATTACTGAATATCTTGCCTTGTGTCCTGACAAAGAAGGAGGGGAGGTCACCCTGTGGCCCCCGAACTCTTTCCACAAAATCAAAACAGTTATCTCGCTGGAGATATCTCAGGATGTGAACACAAGAAAGTACAGAAAACTGAGCTGGAGATATCACAGGATGTGAACATAGGAAAGTATAGAAAACTGGGCTGGAGATATCTCAGGATGTGAACATAGGAAAGTATAGAAAACTGGGCTGGAGATATCTCAGGATGTGAACATAGGAAAGTATAGAAAACTGGGCTGGAGATATCTCAGGATGTGAACATAGGAAAGTATAGAAAACTGGGCTGGAGATATCTCAGGATGTGAACACAAGAAAGTACAGAAAACTGAGCTGGAGATATCTCAGGATGTGAACATAGGAAAGTATAGAAAACTGAGCTGGAGATATCTCAGGATGTGAACATAGGAAAGTATAGAAAACTGGGCTGGAGATATCTCAGGATGTGAACACAAGAAAGTACAGAAAACTGAGCTGGAGATATCTCATGATGTGAACACAAGGAAGTATATAAAACACTGGGCTGGAGATATCTCAGGATGTGAACACAAGAAAGTATAGAAAACTGGGCTGGAGATATATCTCAGGATGTGAACACAAGGAAGTATAAAAAACTGGGCTGGAGATATCTCAGGATGTGAACATAGGAAAGTATAGAAAACTGGGCTGGAGATATTTCAGGATGTGAACACAAGAAAGTACAGAAAGCTGAGCTGGAGATATCACAGGATGTGAACATAGGAAAGTATAGAAAACTGGGCTGGAGATATCTCAGGATGTGAACACAAGGAAGTATAAAACACTGGGCTGGAGATATCTCAGGATGTGAACACAAGGAAGTATAAAACACTGGGCTGGAGATATCTCAGGATGTGAACACAAGAAAGTACAGAAAACTGGGCTGGAGATATCTCAGGATGTGAACACAAGGAAGTATAAAAAACTGGGCTGGAGATATCTCAGGATGTGAACACAAGGAAGTATAAAAAACTGGACTGGAGTTAAAACAACTATCATCACAGATGCAAAAGAACTATGACCTGACCATAAAAAAAAGACCTGACTTTGGATGATAAAGAACGCTGACTGAACAAAAAAGGGATCATTTATTAGATGTGTAATGAGAAGAAAGTTTAAAAATGTCTTATTTCTTTACCTCATCCAAAACCATTTTAACTTGAGTGAAATGTAAGCAAATATGAAAGAAAAAGTTTATTAAGGCATGGTGGTGAAATTAAGAAAAAAATATAAATGTCAGATCTGCTTAAGAAAATAAAATTATAAGAGGGACTTACAATAAAAATAAAATATTTACTGACTGATGCTTATTAAAAACACGGAAAGAAATCCTACTTTTAAAAAATAAAAATGTTTTGACTTTCTGTTGCTAGGCGCTGGTTGTATCTGGATCACTGACAATTCCCTACGACGTTATCTCCCATAATTGCCGCTGCACTGACTCCGCCCCACTTGTTTTGAGTGACAGGAGTACTGGCAGAGACTATCTCATCTACCACTCCTACATATGCAACAACCACATGGTAATTACCCCATCTTTTGTTCTGTAAATGTAAACTGATAAATAATTAACCTATTATCAGCACTGTTCTGTTAGTGACTTGTGTTTTGTTTACAAGACGTATCTGCTGAGGAAGTGTGAAAACTTGTACTTTTTTTCTTACAACCTTGGAGAAGAGAAAGAAACATGAAGCACCAAATTTAACCTTCTGAACTTGAAATCCTTTTAAAAAAAAAAATGAACAAATTTATCCCACTCTGCAAAATCTTGGAACAGCTCATTTCTGGGAAGACCAGTGCCTTCAAGTTACTGTAAACCTGTGGTTCAAAACCTGTAGTCTGTAAACCCCATAAGGTCAGCAGTGCTTAGTCAGGTGGTCCATGCCTGTGTTATCTCATTGGTATTAAGATCCATCTATTTAATAAAAACAATGAAGGGTTTATGTCACTGCTATAATGCATGCAATTCAAATGTGGCAGGAGGTGCCCCAGTCACCCAGCTGTAGAAATGGGTACCTGACTTCTTCTGGAGTTGTGGAAGGAAAGGCAGCCAGGTGTAATGCTGACCATATCACCCTCTAGTGTGCTGACAGGTCAAGGAAAATATGGGCACTAACACCATATCCCTATGTGCCTCTAAATATGGGCACTAACACCATATCCCTCATTCATTCATTCATTTGCATGTCCCTTGCAGAACTTTGCCTCCCAAACAGCACTCCTGTAGGCCTCTCAGTTGTAAGCAAGATGGCCTGCTGCTGCTGCATCCATCTGCAGATCGTCAACGATGTCTTGCAGTCATCTTTGTTTTGGTCTTCCTCTTTTTCTTTTTCCCATTATGTATCCTCCCAAGACAGTCTTCTCTAGATTTTCATGACGTTTAATTGTCCAAAATATTTAAGTTTTCTCTCTTTAATCCTCTTTACTAGCCAGCCTTCTTCAATATTAAGTTCTTGTAGTATGGATATATTTGTTCTTTTTTGTGTCCATGATATTTGAAGAACCTTTCTGTAGCATTTACATTCAAAGGCATTTATGTGTTTCTCAGCTGTTTTGTTAAGTTTCTCCTCTTCCTGATTACTTCCTAGATGCCCTCTATTATGTCCTCTGTTCCTGATTACTTCCTAGATGTCCTCTATTATGTCCTCTGTTCCTGATTACTTCCTAGATGTCCTCTATTATGTCCTCTGTTCCTGATTACTTCCTAGATGTCCTGTATTATGTCCTCTGTTCCTGATTACTTCCTAGATGTCCTCTATTATGTCCTCTGTTCCTGATTACTTCCTAGATGTCCTCTATTATGTCCTCTGTTCCTGATTTACTCTCAAACTACTGAACAGAAAAAAGAACATGCTGACAATGTGTTAATCTACCAAAAAAAAAAGTCTTCACCAACAAAACATGTCTGCTTCTCTGCAGGCACATACAAGAATATATGTGCCTAAATTTTGTGCCTAAAATGTAACTTTTGGTTGTTTCTTTCTTGAAAACAAACATCTATTTACTTAACACTGTATCAAAACATGTCCAGCAACTGACACACCTCATGAATGAAATCTATTTTTGACAGACTTCTGCAGACAGGATGTTGTTGAATACAACATTCAAGTCAAATCTTGTAAACAAAACAAACACAAACACAACAAGTTTCCTGTTCTCCTTTGTCCAGAAAATATAATTATCACACCCCCAACCCCCCCCTTTGTTTTGTGGTGTGACCTGAAGGTTACATATAACATGGTTTCCACTGGTGTACTGTGTATTTAAATGTGTAGAAAGTGTAGATAGATGGCCAACTTTCTGTAGTATCTCGTTAATTATGCTTCTCTCTCCACTAAAAATTGATGAGATAATTTATTCTCTCTCCACTAAAAATTGATGAGATAATTTAATTATACCATTCTAATTACTTTCATCAATAAAATCAAAATCAATTATCAAATGATGGCCTTCATGAACTTTGTTTTTGCCTTTTTTAAAAGATTATTAAACAAACATCTCTGGCAACATACATAAACATTGAAACACATTTTACCTGGCAACATACATAAACACTGAAACACATTTTACATCTACCACATTTAAGATTTATAGTCAGATTTGACATTTTGCTGCCCCAAGTCATAAAATTTTACAAAATTTGATTGCTTGTAAAAAAATATAACATACATGTACACATTCATCTTTAACAAAAATTCACTGAATAGCAATAATCGTATCCATGCTGAAAGTGTATTGTTTACTACTAGATATAATCTATTTTTAAAAAAGGAAAAAGAAAGAAAAACAAAAGAAATAAAATTCTAAATTTCATTCCAACTCATCAAGACCTGCATCTCAATAGCAGCGGGAAAAAATCTTGATCTGTCTTCTGCCAACTTCACAAACCCTCCAACGTGTACACACACACATGAGCTTCACGAGTGGCACATTTTAACATTGTGAAATGCCTTCCATAATGTACTGCCTACCTTTTATGTACAACTTGTGTGCAATCTTCTGGAAAAATATAAGTACCCCATACAAAGTTTTTCAGACTATGAGCACCAATGAAGCAGCACAATTACCTATGTGATGCATAACTTATCAAAGAAAGGTAATAAAATATTCCCCTCTGTCTGACTTATCTCCCCTACTTAAGCTGGAGTAAATGTGATTCTGCAGGGGAAATCATTCTAAAAATGTAGATCTTTGACAAGTTCTAAAAGCAACAGATCAGTACTAGATATTTCACATACAAGATGCAAGAAATACATTCTGAGACCAGACAGAGCCTATAACCAAGGGTTATTAAACATAAAATTAACAAAAGCAACAAGTGATTTGACTGGGAGTTGAGCTTGGTACCTGGCCAGTTCCATGTAGACATCCAAGTTCATAAAGTCACGGGTTTAGTGATAGCCACATCTACCATCTGCATTCAACGCAGATTTCAAGGTCAACTTCCAATTAAGCCACTTTATTCTGTTAAGTGCCTTTTCTTTCCTTCATTACTGAAGAACAAGAGTTTTATATTAAAATTGTTTCCTGGGCATTTCTTTAAACTGTTAAGCTGGTCATTACAATTTTATTTCAATTTTGTTAAATTTCTCCTCTTCCTGATTACTTCCTAGATGCCCTCTATTATGTCCTCTGTTCCTGATTACTTCTTAGATGTTCTCTATTATGTCCTCTGTTCCTGATTACTTCCTAGATGTCCTCTATTATGTCCTCTGTTCCTGATTACTTCTTAGATGTTCTCTATTATGTCCTCTGTTCCTGATTACTACCTAGATGTCCTCTATTATGTCTTCTGTTCCTGATTACTTCCTAGATGTCCTCTATTATGTCCTCTGTTCCTGATTACTTCCTAGATGTCCTCTATTATGTCTTCTGTTCCTGATTTACTCTCAAACTACTGAACAGAAAAAGGAACATGCTGACAATGTGTTAATCTACCAAAAAAAAAGTCTTCACCAACAAAACATGTCTGCTTCTCTGGAGGCACATACAAGAATATATGTGCCTAAATTTTGTGCCTAAAATGTAACTTTTGGTTGTTTCTTTCTTGAAAACAAACATCTATTTACTTAACACTGTATCAAAACATGTCCAGCAACTGACACACCTCATGCATGAAATCTATTTTTGACAGACTTCTGCGGACAGGATGTTGTTGAATACAACATTCAAGTCAAATCTTGTAAACAAAACAAACACAAACACAACAAGTTTCCTGTTCTGCTTTGTCCAGAAAATATAATTATCACACCCCACCCCCCTTTGTTTTGTGGTGTGACATGAAAGTTACATATAACATGGTTTCCATTGGTGTACTGTGTATTTAAATGTGTAGAAAGTGTAGATAGATGGCCAACTTTCTGTAGTATCTCGTTAATTATGCTTCTCTCTCCACTAAAAATTGATGAGATAATTTATTCTCTCTCCACTAAAAATTGATGAGATAATTTAATTATACCATTCTAATTACTTTCATCAATAAAATCAAAATCAATTATCAAATGATGGCCTTCATGAACTTTGTTTTTGCCTTTTTTAAAAGATTATTAAACAAACATCTCTGGCAACATACATAAACACTGAAACACATTTTACCTGGCAACATACATAAACACTGAAACACATTTTACCTGGCAACATGTACTAGCACTGAAACACATTTAAGATTTATTGTCAGATTTGACATTTTGCTGCCCCAAGTCATAAAATTTTACAAAATTTGATCTTGCTTGTAAAAAAATATAACATACATGTACACATTCATCTTTAACAAAAATTCACTGAATAGCAATAATCGTATCCATGCTGAAAGTGTATTGTTTACTACTAGATATAATCTATTTTTAAAAAAGGAAAAAGAAAGAAAAAAAAAAGAAATAAAATTCTAAATTTCATTCCAACTCATCAAGACCTGCATCTCAATAGCAGCGGGAAAAAATCTTGATCTGTCTTCTGCCAACTTCACAAACCCTCCAACGTGCACACACACACATGAGCTTCACGAGTGGCACATTTTAACATTGTGAAATGCCTTCCATAATGTACTGCCTACCTTTTATGTACAACTTGTGTGCAATCTTCTGGAAAAATATAAGTACCCCATACAAAGTTTTTCAGACTATGAGCACCAATGAAGCAGCACAATTACCTATGTGATGCATAACTTATCAAAGAAAGGTAATAAAATATTCCCCTCTGTCTGACTTATCTCCCCTACTTAAGCTGGAGTAAATGTGATTCTGCAGGGGAAATCATTCTAAAAATATCAACACTAAAAACACAGTCAATTATCAAATGATGGCCTTCATGAACTTTGTTTTTGCCTTTTTTAAAAGATTATTAAACAAACATCTCTGGCAACATACATAAACACTGAAACACATTTTACCTGGTAACATACATAAACACTGAAACACATTTTACCTGGCAACATGTACTAGCACTGAAACACATTTAAGATTTATTGTCAGATTTGACATTTTGCTGCCCCAAGTCATAAAATTTTACAAAATTTGATCTTGCTTGTAAAAAAATATAACATACATGTACACATTCATCTTTAACAAAAATTCACTGAATAGCAATAATCGTATCCATGCTGAAAGTGTATTGTTTACTACTAGATATAATCTATTTTTAAAAAAGGAAAAAGAAAGAAAAAAAAAAAGAAATAAAATTCTAAATTTCATTCCAACTCATCAAGACCTGCATCTCAATAGCAGCGGGAAAAAATCTTGATCTGTCTTCTGCCAACTTCACAAACCCTCCAACGTGCACACACACACATGAGCTTCACGAGTGGCACATTTTAACATTGTGAAATGCCTTCCATAATGTACTGCCTACCTTTTATGTACAACTTGTGTGCAATCTTCTGGAAAAATACAAGTACCCAATACAAAGTTTTTCAGACTATGAGCACCAATGAAGCAGCACAATTACCTATGTGATGCATAACTTATCAAAGAAAGGTAATAAAATATTCCCCTCTGTCTGACTTATCTCCCCTACTTAAGCTGGAGTAAATGTGATTCTGCAGGGGAAATCATTCTAAAAATATCAACACTAAAAACACAGTAACTTTTTCAAATGATTAAGTGCTTTTGTTTAACATGCACTGCGAAGATCTCATAAAAAGTATAAAATTATAAATAATTTTTGCATAATTAATCATCTCTACATGTTAAACAGAGTTTTGAATTGTCTGACATACATCAGTGATGTTGGCGTCCATGCTAGAAACAAGTACATCATTGTGTAAACACTGTACAAAGTACAAGAGTCAAATCTCTCTGGAAGAATTCCTGCCCTTTCAAAAAACCCTGTACTGTACCATACAGACAGTCACTGAAAACCCTGTACTGTACCATACAGACAGTCACTGAAAACCCTGTACTGTACCATACAGACAGTCACTGAAAACCCTGTACTGTACCATACAGACCGTCACTGAAAACCCTGTACTGTACCATACAGACCGTCACTGAAAACCCTGTACTGTATCATACAGACAGTCACTGAAAACCCTGTACTGTATCATACAGACAGTCACTGAAAACCCTGTACTGTATCATACAGACCATCACTGAAAACCCTGTACTGAATCATACAGACAGTCACTGAAAACCCTGTACTGTACCATACAGACCGTCACTGAAAACCCTGTACTGTACCATACAGACAGTCACTGAAAACCCTGTACTGTACCATACAGACCGTCACTGAAAACCCTGTACTGTACCATACAGACAGTCACTGAAAACCCTGTACTGTACCATACAGACAGTCACTGAAAACCCTGTACTGTACCATACAGACAGTCACTGAAAACCCTGTACTGTACCATACAGACAGTCAGTGAAAAAAGAAAGACGGACTGTAGTAAGAATTAGCTGCAAGCTTCTCAGCCATACTTGGTGGCTTCAGTTGACAACCATTTCCTACATGACGATTTTCCCAGGACAAAAGAATGACGTATCAATTTGAAAGACAAGCATGCATGTAATGTTTGTAAAAGTTGTGCTCATTTAAACTGTTTATAAAAGTAGTAAACAAAAATGACTTTTAAAACAATGAAGCAGTCACCCATAATAAATTTAAAAAAAAAAAATTCACTGACAGAAAAACTTAACTGTGCTGCTCAAATGTCAACCAAACTGATTTTTTTCTTGTCATGACAACTCTGTATACGAATATCTTTTGTGCTTCAAATGACACATCACATCAACAACAACTTATTCTGACCCACGATGTTATGATAATATCAAAGATAACATCTCTAGTGGGAGAAAGGAAAAAGAGAATGTCTTCAAACCATCAAAACATATCAAGAACATAGACTTAGCATTTGCATTTTCCCTGACCTGTCAGCACACCGGAGGATGTCTAGCTATATATAAAATCTGGCTGATTTACTTTCTAAACCTCCTAGATGTTGCAAATACCTGGTCTTACAGTCCGGCTGATTTACTTTCTAAACCTCCTAGATGTTGCAAATACTTGCTCCTACAGTCTGGCTGATTTACTTTCTAAACTTCTTAGATGTTGCAAATACCTGGTCCTACAGTCTGGCTGATTTACCTTCTAAACCTCTTAGATGTTGCAAATACCTGCTCCTACAGTCTGGCTGATTTACTTTCTAAACCTCTTAGATGTTGCAAATACCTGCTCCTACAGTCTGGCTGATTTACTTTCTAAACTTCTTAGATGTTGCAAATACCTGCTCCTACAGTCTGGCTGATTTACCTTCTAAACCTCTTAGATGTTGCAAATACCTGGTCCTACAGTCTGGCTGATTTACTTTCTAAACCTCCTAGATGTTGCAAATACCTGGTCCTACAGTCTGGCTGATTTACTTTCTAAACCTCTTAGATGTTGCAAATACCTGCTCCTACAGTTACTTTCTAAACCTCCTAGATGTTGCAAATACCTGCTCCTACAGTCTGGCTGATTTACCTTCTAAACCTCCTAGATGTTGCAAATACCTGCTCCTACAGTTACTTTCTAAACCTCCTAGATGTTGCAAATACCTGCTCCTACAGTTACTTTCTAAACCTCCTAGATGTTGCAAATACCTGCTCCTACAGTTACTTTCTAAACCTCCTAGATGTTGCAAATACCTGCTCCTACAGTTACTTTCTAAACCTCCTAGATGTTGCAAATACCTGCTCCTACAGTTACTTTCTAAACCTCCTAGATGTTGCAAATACCTGCTCCTACAGTTACTTTCTAAACCTCCTAGATGTTGCAAATACCTGCTCCTACAGTCTGGCTGATTTACTTTCTAAACCTCCTAGATGTTGCAAATACCTGCTCCTACAGTCTGGCTGATTTACTTTCTAAACCTCCTAGATGTTGCAAATACCTGCTCCTACAGTCTGGCTGATTTACTTTCTAAACCTCCTGGATGTTGCAAATACCTGGTCTTACAGTCCGGCTGATTTACTTTCTAAACCTCCTAGATGTTGCAAATACCTGATCCTACAGTTACTTTCTAAACCTCCTAGATGTTGCAAATACCTGCACCTACAGTCTGGCTGATTTACTTTCTAAACCTCCTAGATGTTGCAAATACCTGCTCCTACAGTTACTTTCTAAACCTCCTAGATGTTGCAAATACCTGCTCCTACAGTTACTTTCTAAACCTCCTAGATGTTGCAAATACCTGCTCCTACAGTTACTTTCTAAACCTCCTAGATGTTGCAAATACCTGCTCCTACAGTTACTTTCTAAACCTCCTAGATGTTGCAAATACTTGCTCCTACAGTCTGACTGAATGAAGTGCCTCTGAATGAGTGATGCCCACAACCACCGACTTGAGAACCGAATGCACTAATCATTTTCACTATTCAGTAACTACCCTTGTGCCAGCAATGTAAGAAATCCATTACTTTCAGTGTCTTCAGCAACCATAAGAAACCATCACTGGCCTAGTTTCTTAAAAATAAAAAAAGCAGTCCTTCTTCTTCAGCACCCGAGTGCTACATCTTGTCTGGAGTTCTGTTGTCCAAGTACAGGAATGTATAAAATTGGAAAAAAGTAGGAGCAGCTTTATTACTTAACGATTACAAAGTTGTGACGTTTCGGCGTGAGCCTTAATCATACAAAAACATACAGGACGAAGAAATAAGGAGAGGAGATAAAGTATAGATTTACATGAATACTGTAAAAAAAAAAAAAAAGGTACTTAGCTGTAAATAAGGTGTGGCTTGTCTGGCGGTGTGTGCCATTCCTGACACACACCGCCAGACAAGCCACACCTTATTTACAGCTAAGTACCTTTTTTTTTTTTTTTTTACAGTATTCATGTAAATCTATACTTTATCTCCTCTCCTTATTTCTTCGTCCTGTATGTTTTTGTATGATTAAGGCTCACGCCGAAACGTCACAACTTTGTAATCGTTAAGTAATAAAGCTGCTCCTACTTTTTTCCAATTTTATACATTCTAGTATCACAGCTTTACTGCAGTGTTTAGTGTATAGTTGTATACTTATACACCAATTATTGTGTTGTCCAAGTACAGTCTGGCTTCTTTCTGCATTTAGTGGCGCTCAAGAGCCTCTGCCCAGAATGTAAATACTGTGCTCAAATCTGCTTTCACAGGCTGTGATCATGTTAGACATTCTTAGGGCACAAGTCCACACTCCACTCCCATGATGACATTAGTCAATGTGTCCATTCATAGGAGACAAGTCCACACTCCACTCTCATGATGGCATTAATCAATGTGTCCATTCCTTGGAGACAAGTCCACACTCCACTCTCATGATGGCATTAATCAATGTGTCCATTCTTTGGAGACAAGTCCACACTCCACTCTCATGACGGCATTAATCAATGTGCCCATTCTTTGGAGACAAGTCCACACTCCACTCTCATGATGGCATTAATCAATGTGTCCATTCTTTGGAGACAAGTCCACACTCCACTCTCATGATGGCATTAATCAATGTGCCCATTCTTTGGAGACAAGTCCACACTCCACTCTCATGATGGTATTAATCAGTGTGTCCATTCTTTGGAGACAAGTCCACACTCCACTCTCATGATGGCATTAATCAATGTGTCCATTCTTTGGAGACAAGTCCACACTCCACTCTCATGATGGCATTAGTCAATGTGCCCATTCTTAGGAGACAAGTCCACACTCCACTCCCATGACGGCATTAGTCAATGTGTCATACCACAAAAATGATACAATATAAACTTTAGATGGCTGATGTGTGTGATATCTTATATGTGATGCATTATAAACTTTAGATGGCCGATGTGAGTGATATTTCAGATGTGATACTATATAAACTTTAGATGGCTGGTTTGTGTGATATCTCAGATGTGTTACTATATAAACTTTAGATGGCTGATTTGTGTGATATCTCAGATGTGATGCTATATAAACTTTAGTTAATTATTCTCTGCCAGTAATCATTTTCAGAGTTTCAGATTTTTTAAAACAAAAAATCAATTTCTCTGTATTCAAAAACAGGTTATAAATATTTTATTAAATTAACACAGACATATGTGCTCTCGCTTGAGACAGTCTTCACCATACATACGTGCATGCATAATAACCTCAGGAGATAAATTTGCTCTCCCTGACATAAATCGTATCACAAGTGGTCCCAAAAACCTGGACACAGTATATCTGTACAACAAAGCTATAAGATGGTTTTTCACTGTGTTCTGATAGTCAGATTTTAAAAAAATTAAAAAATTAAACACAAAAATAATATTTTAAAAATGACAGAATTTAAAATTTAAAAAAAAACAAACTTTTTTGACATCATCATCACATGGTAAGCTTATCCTCATGTTCATCTTTCACATGATTCGGTCACTCAAGACATCCTCCTTTCTCAAGAATATCCTTGACATAATCTCGGACATTAGTGTGAAGAGAAGCCTTTGTTTCACGAAAAATTTCTGTGGCCAGTTTCCTGAAATGTTGAGAACCCTTCACCATTTGTTGGTACAATGGTTTGGTGTACTTCTGCTTGCCTGTTGGAACATAACATGAAACTCTGGTGAGACATGGAAGAAATCTTACATAAGATCATTATCACATGGAAGAAATCTTACATAAGATAGTTATCACATGGAAGAAATCTTACATATGAAATCAACAATCATATGAAATAATCTTATACATCAGATCAATCACTGGCAACCTTTTTGCATGAGTGGCAGAACACTGAGAGGTAGAGCATTACAGATCTGCTTCAAAGAAATTCAGCATCTATAGAACATATTTTATACTTATTCTGTTAATACATGCAAGTAAGTTGTTTGTCATTCAAAACCTGTGTGGAAGACCTGACAAAAAGCCAAGTCACACACAGGCACTGTATTATGTCACACATAGATTAGCTCCACATATAGGTACTGTATCATGTCACACACAGAGAGTGTCTCCACACATAGGTACTGTATCATGTCACACAAAGTGGGTCCACACATAGGTATTGTATCATGTCACACAGAGTGTCTCCACACATAGGTACTGTATCATGTCACACAGAGTGACTCCACACATAGGTACTGTATCATGTCACACAGAGAGTGACTCCACACATGGGCACTGTATCATATGAAGAGAAAATGAATACAGACTTGAGGACAAAAGACAAGATCAGATAATAAAATACAAATGATTTTTTTCTTTGTGTGGTTGATATTGCCAATCAAATAGTAGTAGAATCAGCCACTAGAAAGTTTCTCAACAGCTTTCAGTAAACAGCTGACATCTGCTTGGTTCTGTATCATCTTTCAGGAAAAGACCATTACAGTTCAGCTCCTAATGTTGGTAGATGTAAAGATGCTATGTGATCTGATGGCCATATCAGCAACCCACATCTCTGTTGGTACTCCCAGAAACAGGCCCAGCCTGACAGAAGATACAGATGATTGCTAGAATTCTCATGGTGGTGGAAGAGATTGCTAGAATTCTCATGGTGGTGGAAGAGATTGCTAGAATTCTCATGGTGGTGGAAGAGATTGCTAGAATTCTCATGGTGGTGGAAGAGACTGCTAGAATTCTCATGGTGGCGGAAGAGACTGCTAGAATTCTCATGGTGGCGGAAGAGACTGCTAGAATTCTCATGGTGGTGGAAGAGACTGCTAGAATTCTCATGGTGATGGAAGAGATTGCTAGAATTCTCATGGTGGTGGAAGAGATTTCTAGAATTCTCATGGTGGTGGAAGAGATTACTAGAATTCTCATGGTGGTGTAAGAGACTGCTAGAATTCTCATGGTGGTGGAGTATGGAAATATTTTCTGCATGTACTTTCAACATTCTTTATTTGAAATGACACAGCTCATCTGAGAAAACTGTTTAGAAGCAAGCAGATCTAACTGTTGGGAACATGCTGCACATTATTTTTCTAGACAGTTTTCCTCACTGCTGATTCCATTAATATGTAATAATCTACCACAGCAAGTGTTGCAATTCCAGTCTCATTCTATTTTTAACACTGGCTAAACTTGAGAACTTGACACAAGTAAGTACATCTCTCAGCTTCTCATACAAACCATTCTCAGCAGAAGCCAGTTTAATTAAAGCCATGCCGTAGATCAGTCAAACAAGGGTCAAGAGGTCACAGGTCCTTGAAATCTTCATCAAAGAGGGAAAACAAGGTGTGGCAATGCAGGCGGAAGTAATTATTGTTCTTAGCAAGGTCCCGCACTAACTTCTTCAATGGAGGACAATATAATGCTTTGTATATGGCAAGCCAATTTGGTCAAGTGTGTTTAAATACAGCACCAAGGATATAAATTCTACCTTGTATAATGCAAGCCATTTTGGTCAAGTACACACAAATGCAGTATCAAGGACAGCTATACTGATGACATAATATGAAATGTATAATGTGGAACTACTGACCATCGACTGGTTATTTTCAGTATCAAGGAACAAAAATAGCAACAAATTGACAGGTTTCTGATGATTTTTAATTAGAAAGGTGCCTGTAATATTTAATTAAATGTTGCCTAATTATCACAGAAAAACTCTTAGGAAGTGAAAGAGCCATGAGAAGAAAGACATAAGAGGATTAGAACACTCTAATGAAGCTGAGTGCAAAGCTGAGCAAGTAGTATACTATTTCAAATGAAGTGGTACATTTTATAAATGCACTAGTTCCAATCCAGACATATGCTAATTTTAGACCTTCAGATTCTGCACTGTTTGATATGTACACACGTGTATGTACTGAATATTCTGACAATGACCAGCTTTAACAACACTGGTTTAGCATCATCATGAGAAATATGTGCAAGTTTATTTCAGCAGTCAGAACTTTTTTTTTTTGGGGGGGGGGGGGGGGGCTTTTAACAGAACACTGACCTTGAACTAATATCTTATCTAAGATGTTAACCCTTTCAAAAAAAGTGAAAAATGTAAAAAGTGCAAACCCTACACATTTCTTGTCCCTTCACTGGTCAAATTTCAGTGCTATAAATCCTGAACATGGAATAAAAATGTGAAAATGGATGTGCAGGGTTTCTCTAAATCTTTGAATCATGGCTGTTAAGGCCAATTAAGTCATTCTAAATATTTGAGAAACACTGAAATGGTTAGAAAGATTTTCGGAAAGACAAGATGATTTTATCCCTTCTGGAAAAGTTAAAAATGACAACATGGCTGTTGTTTCACCAGAAATATTACAAATGAAATTGCTATTGTTATCCAACTGAAGTAGTATTGAAGAAACAAGATATTTACAGTACTATGATAACATAATACTGCAACATTATCTTGTAAGAAACATTAGAAGAGTAACAATACACCATAATGACAGAATGATTTTGCACATGATTACGCACACATAAGTCAAATAACAGTTGGAATGTATTGTGCTTTAAAGACATCTATGATATTCATAAAATTACTTACCTTGGCTATGATATCCATGATATTACTCACTTTGGCTATGATATCCATGATATTACTCACCTTGGCTACGTAAAAACTGTTTAATGTCCTCACATTTTTCTTGGATATCATTCTTGATGATGATTTCACACCATCTGAGCCTCACCTGCACAAGGCAGATCAAACAATCAATTCTATTAAAATAATGCTCATACCATATCAGAAATTGTATCCGAATAAAGGTAATATTATATGAGAAATTAGGAGGAAACAAAGGCAATATTATATGGGAAATTATAATGAAATAAATGTAATATCATATTAGAAATTCTAACAAAATAAAGGAAATATTACATGAGAAATTCTAACACAATAAAAACAATATGATATGAGTTCTAATGAAATAAAGGCAATATCATGTGGGAAATTCTACTGAAATAAAAGAAACAATTACCTGAGAAATTCTAACAAAATAAAACTAAATTTTGATCCAATCAATCACGAGAGAAGAAGGTCAGCAAAATGATGCCGAGCAGCTTTCACAAACAAAACCTAGATTTGTCCACTTCTTTTGCAATAAAAGAGTCACTAAAACCATCACAATTTATCTGATCACAGCATATCATCTCATTTACTCTCATCCAGTTATTCCTGTACTGTGCAGTTCTAATAGTTTCTTCAGTTTTTCTCCTGTCCATTCTGTGGTATGATCTGTCTGTCTGTTACAAAGAAAACTTACTACAATCAAGCATGTTGCTTACAAATGATCAGAAGAGTTGAAAGGAATTCATAAGGATTAACACTGCACAATATGAAACAAAATGTTAACATTTTTTAACATGAAACAAAAGGGTTAACATTTTTTAACATGAAACAAAAGGGTTAACGTTGCTTAACATGAAACAAAAAGGTTAACACTGCTTCACATGAAACCAGTATGAGATTCACATTAGACAGACAGCACCTCAGAGTTGTGAGTGTGTGAGAGGAATGGGCAGTGTGCCATCAACTTCTGAAGCCCGTCAGCAGGAAGTGGAGATCTCTCTGCTAGGAGGTCCAGGACGTGAATTATCTTGTATGTGCTCCATCTCTCAATATCAGGAACATGTTCCTTGAAGACAAACATTAACGTATCACCATCACAGAATGTACCACATGGCTCAATAAGCCTGTATGAAGATGCAGAATCTTATAATGAAAAACATAATGTGAGAAAAGATGTAGGGTAGAGAAAAATAGTGCAGTTTTATAAAAAGTGATGAAGATTGTGGGGAAAAAAAAAATATCAGTTACATGTGATGAATATCCCATTATATGAGGCAAACAGTTAAGCCTTATCAAGACATCTTGTTAAAAGTTAAAACTATTTAAAGCAAAAGTAGGAGCAACTTTATTTTAACAAGCACACAGTTGTAACACTTCACACCTTAATCATACAAAAACATACAGGGCAAAGTAACAGGGAAAGAAGATCAAATATAAATTCAAATGAATGATATACAATAAATAGGAATGGAAAAAAAAAATGTAGAAAAATGGGAGATACGACTTGTAAGAAGCTGTCTTGTAAGAAGCTGTGACTTGCAAGACGCTGTGTTCAGTAGTGTGCAAGATGGAACATTGTGAATGTTTAAATGAGGACTTGAGATGTGTGATAGGCTGGTGGGAAAGAGGGGGTGGGGAAAGTAGAAAGGAGAGGAGAGAGAGGGATACAATGGTAAATATGTAACCCTGTCAAGCCTTAGAGGCACATAGGGATATGGTGTTAGTGCCCGTATTTTCCTTGACCTGTCATCACACTAGAGGGTGATGTGGTCAGTATCACACTTGGCTGCCTTTCCTTGCCTCCATTTCTACACCTGGGTGACTGGGGTGCCCACCAGGTGGCTTGTTACCTTTCCAAGTAAGAAAATCTTACACTCTTTTGATATGTTTTTCCTAATTTAATTTGTATTTTTGTACTAAATCAAGTGTGTGGGAAGAATGAAAGATGGAGTGATGAAGGGCAGAATGTAAGACGGGCCTGCGTGCCCAATTCTTTACCCTTTAAAAATAAAGATTATTCATTCATTCATTCATTCATTCCATCCCCAACTCCAGAAGAAATCAGGTACCTATTTCTACACCTGGGTGACTGGGGTGCCTCAGGCTGGATTCAAACCCCCAACCTTCACCATGAGAGACCAGTGCACTAACCACTTTGCCACTCAGACACCCATACAGCAGTAATCTTGCTAAAAAAAAAAAAGTTGGGTGGAATAGATGAATATAGTTGTAGTTAGGTTTGTAATTTAGTGCAGTGAAAGGGTTCTGGAATATAAGGTACAGGTGAGGAAAGAGTAGAACTTAAAAGAGAGGGAATATGATTGTGGAGAAAGGGAATGTTAAGTGTAGCTGAATTCTGAGTTGAAACCATGTGGTCCCAGCATCCCGAATGTAGTGGTTCTCAAGCACCAAGTGGCTTATGTTACTCTGATCTATACTGAGGTATATGAGGAAGGAGACAAGACAAGACAAGAAGATTATGTATAAACTATCTGTGATACAGATGTGATGAAGACTTGGATTTTTAAAATGTCAGTGATATGATAATGAGGACTAAGTAAAAAACATCAGTGATGTAGATGTAAAATATCAGTGATGGAGATGTAAAGAGTTTGTGGTAAAGAATATCAGTAATACAAATGTGATGAGGACAAGTGTTAACAAAATGTCAATGATAAAGAAGTGATGAAGATGGGTAGATCTTATCACTGACACAGATGTATGGGGTAGAACTTATCACTGACACAGATGTACGGGGTAGAACTTATCACTGACACAGATGTACAGGGTAGAACTTATCACTGACACAGATATACAGGGTAGAACTTATCACTGACACAGATGTACGGGGTAGAACTTATCACTGACACAGATGTATGGGGTAGAACTTATCACTGACACAGATGTATGGGGTAGAACTTATCACTGACACAGATGTACAGGGTAGAACTTATCACTGACACAGATGTACGGGCTAGAACTTATCACTGACACAGATGTACGGGGTAGAACTTATCACTGACACAGATGTACGGGGTAGAACTTATCACTGACAAAGATGTATGGGGTAGAACTTATCACTGACACAGATGTACGGGGTAGAACTTATCACTGACACAGATGTATGGGGTAGAACTTATCACTGACACAGATGTAGGGTTAATATTAAGTGTTAGACAGGAGCAAGCCTGACTGATTGAAAGTGAGAGACAGCAGAAATTAGAAAATCAAAGAAGCAAACCATCTCTGGGGAGACAGTAGTGGATGATGATTTTCTCACTCTTTACTTCAACGACAAGATGAGAAACTAAAGAAAACTTCAAACAAGAGCAACAAAGTTGTTCTAGATAAGTTATATAAACATCTAGACACACGAAAATCATTTTAGAAACACTGTAACAGATACAAAAAGAAACAACATGTACACAGCACTGGAGTCTTCTCCTTAAAAAACACTGAAGGAGATGCAGATGTCAAAGGCCGAACATGTATGGACGGGACCAGCGACAGAGCTAGGCCCTTATTTTACAGTTACGGTTACTACATACTTCAGAAACACATGTCACTATAACATATAACATTTTCATATAACTAATCTGTTGATGCTAGAACACAATATTCTGATCATCTTTTTTACCAGTGCTCTTGTTGTACTGAAAAGATCTGCAGCATCTCTTGCAGGTACAGTTAGCACCTCATGGGCTGAAAGATCAGGGCTGTAGGGAGGCCAACCAGGCGCATTCAGCCATGTCTTGACAAACTCAAAGCCTGGTCTATGATAAATCAGAGAAAGCTGTTAAACATGCCTCAAATGTGGGAATAAGAGAATGAGGTTTTTACAAACAAGACTCAGATAACTTCATCTGAACAGTCATGTTCTTACTCTGTGAGAAAGTCAGTTAAAAAAAAAAAATCATACAACTCCAGAGGTCATCAGATTAGTTACTTTTTTTACACCCTACAAGAAAAGAATGGAAGGAATGGGCCACAGACTCATGGAGGAATGGACCATAGGCTTCTGGAGGAATGGGCCACAGACTCATGAAGGAATGGGCCACAGACTCATGGAGGAATGGACCACAGACTCATGGAGGAATGGGCCACAGACTCATGGAGGAATGGGCCACAGACTCATGTAGGAATGGGCCACAGACTCATGGAGGAATGGGCCACAGGCTTCTGGAGGAATGGGCCACAGACTCCTGAAGAAATGGGTTGCAAATTCTTAGAGGAATGTGTTCCAATAGTTAAAGTGTTTATTTCTGTTTTCTTCAAGAACAGAGATGCCTTTCTGGCTGCTTCTGCTATTTTCTTACCTTGTCCTGACCTTGTCAATGAACTTCATGAACTCTGAACTGTGTCACAGTAGTGTATTTGACTGACATAATCAGTTAACACACTACTGTTATCAGCAGCTCTCAAGCATGAACACAGATGCTAAGAACAGTGTCAACAACACACAGGATGCTATTATTTCAACAACTAAAAAAGTGGACACCAAATTTTTAAAAAACCATCCGACTGAACCAATGATGAGAGTCTCCTAATCACTGCCAAGTGACAACCAAATGCTAGCAGACCCAGCACTGAGTGAAGTTACTCAAAAAGATGTTTAGCAACTTCCTCAGTTAACACAGACTTGCTTCAGAACTGTCTTCTAAAACAAGAAAAGTCATTAGATTACCAAGAGCCAAGCTGCCCTGCAGAAGAGCTGGAGATAACAAACAAAATTGCTCAAACAACTAAGATATTTTTGTTTCTAACTGTCCTCTAACATAAAAAGATCTGTTAGCTTATCATGCAAACAATGATAAATGGGCTACTGAACTGCAAAGACATTACAGATCTGAGCCACATATGGTCAAAACAACATATTGTTTACAAGGACTTACTTCTCATGAACTTTCTGGTCTCGTAAGCTGGGAAAGTAGTCCAGAAAATAGTCAAACAGGTCCTCTGCAACGATGCTCTGAGAAAAAAAGAAGGTGGACTTTCATGAATTCATCGGTCAATGATAATTTCTGTGTTCAACTTCAAGAAACTGTGCTTGCAGGACTAACAAATGAACAAATATTATTTTCAAACAATGAAAAGCCCAGGTGAGATTAAACAAACAGCCACATGATTTACTCACAATTTTATCCAGTAGTTTACACGATAATACTATATGTGTGTTCATTGCAATGTATAAATGTGAAAAAATGTAAGATAAGAGCTTGCCTTAAACTTGAAGGTTTGAATATATGCTCTCAGGAACTCATCAAACTTATCCTCATCTCCAACAAGACTACGAAGGTAGCAAACAAAAGAGAACCCTTTCTCATATGGAGTTTCATTGTATGTATCATCTGGATCCACACCTTTCTCAATGACAACACGCAGCTTTGTAAGAGGACTCTCCTGTGGGGAAGTTAAAGTTACATTAGCAGTACTTAGCAACCATGAACTGTGAATCTGTAACACAATAAATGGAATACTTTTCTTTCTTCCAACATATAAGGAATACTTTTCTTTCTTCCAACATATAAGGAATACTTTTCTTTCTTCCAACATATAAGGAATACTTTTCTTTCTTCCAACATATAAGGAATACTTTTCTTTCTTCCAACATATAAGGAATACTTTTCTTTCTTCCAACATATAAGTATATATATACTTGTATAACTAGGAACGGGAACGACTGAGCTGACACTGACTTGGCTTCTTGGACAGAATAAACTATGACCCCTTTCTCTATCTGTCACTGTCACCATGGCTACGGAGTTCCGAATCAGGCTGAAATCCCTCCTCAGAAGGAGACTGCAGCACTCATACACCTGTCTGTAGTGAACTTTCACATACACCTGTCTGTAGTGAACTTTCACATACACCTGTCTGTAGTTAATTTTCACACATACCTGTCTGTTACAAACTTTCACATATACCTGTCTGTAGTGAATTTTCACACATACCTGTCTGTTACAAACTTTCACATATACCTGTCTGTAGTGAATTTTCACACATACCTGTCTGTTACGAACTTTCACATATACCTGTCTGTAGTGAACTTTCACATATACTTGTCTGTTATGAACTTTGAAACCTCTCAACAATTTTAAACATGATCAAGGAAGCTGTTTTAGAAGATGTTTTTAACTAAATTTATTCTCTCATGACACAAAACTGATGACTGTACATTTTTCTTGTATGACTTTTACTCCACCAATTAATCTGCATGAAATTTCTCTAAACTCTGAACCCAAGAGATTCATATCCTTGACCTCATCATAACAGTTGATAGCATTAAAAAAAAAACTGCAGATGGCTTGGACAACGAAACAAAAATATTAGCATATGTTATTTACATTTCCTTCTTGCTGAATGTGTCTCCGAAGCAAAGCCTGGCCTGTTTCAGCCTCAAGGCACATGGCAGCCTTCCCAAGAATCTTCTCTTCGATTCGGCGCTGTCCAAACATCGTAAAACCCTGGCACAAAAACAAAAAAAGGGAGTAAAATTAAATTGTTCGAAGAAGAAAATGCTCCATGCAAATCTCTCCAAGAGACACAGCAAATATGAAGAAAGATTGTAACTTTCAACATCATATCATAGAGACATTTTCTGGCATCTGGTAAACTATTGTCTGAATTTCAAAGCACAGAAATGAAATACTTAATGTTTTTATATTTCCTATAATTTCAAGAGTTAGGTGGACTGATGAATGTAAGCAGTCAAACTTTGTGTGGGTGTGCAGATCTTTATCTTTACAAGGAAACCCAAAGATTAAATTAAGAAATTTCTGAAGGACAGGTGAAGAAAAAAAAAATGGTAATACGAGGGGCGTTCAGAAAGTAACGCACCACATCATTTTTTTCGGCTAATAATGAAGACAGAAGCATGAAATTTTGCACACTTTAAATAAGGCATGTGCCGATTGTTTGAACCAAATTGCACTGCAACTGATCAAAGAATATGGCTGCTTAACCGTTGAAATGGAGTGTGCTAGCAACTTGCGATATAAGCAGCGAACAGTGATAGAATTTCTCGTTGCAGAGAAGGAAACTGTGATGTGTATGGAAGTTTTGCAGTCTACAGGAGTACAGTCAGTCGCTGGGTTCAGAGAATAAAAGAATCAATAAGTGGAGATAAGGAGTTGCATGATCAATTGCGCTGTGGACGTCCTGACACAGCCACCAAGGCAGAAATGTTGAAATGCGCTGAGGGCATTATTCTTACTGACAGGTGTATCACTACTCAGCAATTGTCCTTAAAGCTGTCAGTCAGCAATGGTAGTGCAAATGCAGTTATAAAAGCTCTCGGATTTTCTAAGGTTTGGGCAAGATGGGTTCCTTGAAGTCTCACAAATGACCATCAATTGCAAAGGAAAGTAATTTCTTCTGATTTGTTGAAGCATTTCAATGCTGAGGGAGAGAACTTTTTGGCTAAAATCATAACAGGTGATGAAACTTGGGCACATCATTTTGAACCAGAGACAAAAAGACAGTCGGTGGAGTGGCATCATCCGCAGTCACTGTGAAGAAAGAAATTCAAGACAACTTCTTCAGCTGGAAAGGTCATGATCACTGTCTTTTGGGACACTGAAGGTGTGATTCTTGTGGATGTTATGCCAAGAGGAGAGATAATCAATTTGCAAGGTTACATTAAGACATTGAAAAAACTCAATCAATGTTTTCGCAGAGTTTGGCCACACAAGAATCCAGCAGACCTGCTTCACCTTCAAGACAATGCGCACCCTCACACAAGTCTGGCAACACAGGAAGCAATCACCAAACTGGGTTGGACTGTACTACCCGATCCACCATATAGTCCCAATTTGGCAGCCTTTGATTTCCATATGTTTGGCCCACTTAAAGATGAACTCTGAGGGGTAAGATTTTAAGATGACAAAGGAGTGATTCATTCAGCGAAGAAATGGCTACATAACCAAGAGAAAATCTGGTACGAGCTAGGAATACATGCACTTGTTTCATAGTGGCGTAAAGCCATACAAGTTGATGGGGATTATGTTGAATAATACCGATGTTTACAGGGTATTTTCATGTATATTGTGTATAAATTTCATGATTTTTGAATAAACAGCTCCTGAGAAAAATGATGTGGTGCATTACTTTCTGAACACCCCTCATTGTTATATGATTTGTAGAAAGTTTTTAACCATGACTTGATTTCTTGTATTTTGATGGTCTACTTATAATAGAGAAGATTAAGCTTAATATTCAGAAACAGTGTTGTGAAGATTAAGCTTAATATTCAGAAACAGTGTTGAGAAGATTAAGCTTAATATTCAGAAACAGTGTTGAGAAGATTAAGCTTAATATTCAGACATGTAAAGATTAAGCCTAATATTCAGACATGTAAAGATTAAGCCTAACATTCAGACATGTAAAGATTAAGCTTAATATTCAGAAATAGTGTTGTGAAGATTAAGCTTAATGTAAAGATTAAGCTTAATATTCAGAATAGTGTTGTAAAGATTAAATTTAATATTCAGAAACAGTGTTGTGAAGATTAAGCCTAATATTCAGGCACAGTCTTGTAAAGATTAAGCCCAATATTCAGACACAATCTTGTAAATATTAAGCCCAACATTTGTTAATGTACAGTCATTAAGTCCAGTATTTCCTTCAAAAGAATAACAAAAACTGAAAGCCACAAAACAAACTGCGACCAGTTTACTGGCTTTAACAGTAAAAAAAATAGCTGACAGAAATACACACCTCGTTAAGCCAGAACTCACTCCAGTTTGCATTGGTGACTAAGTTCCCGAACCAGCTGTGAGTCTAGGGAGAAAGAGACATGTTACGCTTATAATGACAGGCAAGTTTATTCCCGAACCAGCTGTGAGCCTAGGGAGAAAGAGACATGTTACGATTATAATGACAGGCAAGTTTATTCCCAAACCAGCTGTGTGTCTAGGGAGAAAGAGACATGTTACGATTATAATGACAGGCAAGTTTATTCCTGAACCAGCTGTGTGTCTAGGGAGAAAGAGACATGTTATGCTTATAATGACAGGCAAGTTTATTCCTGAACCAGCTGTGTGTCTAGGGAGAAAGAGACATGTTATGCTTATAATGACAGGCAAGTTTGACTTCCACAAACTCAGTCTTGTTTGGTTTCCAAGGGAAATTAGAAGGAAAACAGTTCTATCTTCTAGTGTCCTCTAAGAAGACACTGGTTGCCAACTTTTTTCCCTTAAGCCAATGCTAATTTGTCAGCACCTTCTCTTCCCCTCCCCGAACCTGTATGAACACACATGCATGCATGCATGCATGCACTCTCACACACACACACAGATTTACCTAATAGTTTTTAAAAAAAAAACCAAAAAAACCTTCACATACTTCTAGTACTCTATATAATTTAGACTTGCTATGCTTCCCTGGGAACAGCTGTGTTGAGAACACACTTATCTTAACACAGTCTTTAACTACTACTTCTGTAACCCAGAAACCTGTAGCAATCAACACTAATTATAATGTCAGGATGGTGGTGGGATAGGGACATGGAGATCACCGGCATGGATGAGGAAAATCTGGTGTGAAACCAATGAATCCAGGACGCGACAAGCCTATGGGTCTTTACAACAATGGCTATGAGATAAACAAAACAGAGCCAGCAGGCTATAGGTGGCAAGGAATGGATATCATTGAAACATTCATCAGATTCCTCATCCCAAAGATGGAGCGTCTCTGTGGAACTGTCTCAAAGCCGTTTGGCTTGATGTGGAGAATGGGCTTAAGTACAGCCACCAGAGGCTGGAAAACAAACAGGCCAGATACTGTCTTCATGGCAGTCTGAGCAAAGACCACAGTCTGCCCTAGCAAGGAAAGGTGCAGAAGTCGGAGGTACTCAGCCAGAAGGCACATCACAAAAATCATGGTACCACGCATTACCGCTAAATGCATAAGAAGACTTGCTAGCAACCCCTCCCATATATCACTTTGCTGACCCCAGCTTGGAAATCACTTACCTAGGATATTAAAAAACCACCACCATCACCACCACCACCACCACACCATCATCACCACCACACCATCACCACCACCACCACTATCACCACATCATCATCACCATCACCACCACGGGGTAGAAGAGCACATCAATTCAGCCACAAACACTCACAACAACACTAAATGTTCAGTTTTTCCATGAATGTTCTCACAGAGAATGACATAAAACACTCTAGCCACAGAACCTCAATAACCTGCTAACCTGCAGAAAGTTTACCTACACAATCAGGCACTGTTCTCAGACTAAACTATCCTGATAAGTTTGTACTTACAATTTCATGAATGACCACATCTGTCAGTGACTTGTCCCCCACAACGATGCAGGGGGTTACAAAGGTCAGGCAAGGGTTTTCCATGCCTCCGTATGGGAAAGATGGCGGCATGATGAGAATATCATAGCGACCCCAGACATACTCTCCAAATAGCTTCTCACCGGTTTGAAGAAAGTCTTCGACAACCTCATGAAACTCTGCTTGAGCTCTGGCCTATCACAAACAAACATACAAATTACTACCTTGTTAATATCATTAACATTACAACTTTCTCATTTTTTGTTTCACTGGCATCACTGTTTTCTCATACTGGTCTCATTAACTTTGTACCATTTTCATATCTGCCATAGCATGATCATCATCAGGTGCCACACTAACTGTCAGAAGTGACTGATCAAGTATCTTAAAATCTGTATCTTACATGACTCCATCACCTCAGTCAATGAACTGTTATCATATTGTAATACTGGCTGTTCACTACCTTCTCTCTTGACCTTCCTCTGCTTCTCTTCCCATCTATCTTTCCTGTTCTTAAAATGTTTTCAAGTTCAGCCCTTTTCACTGTGTGTCCAATGACTGTTCATTGTATTTTTCTCATAGTTTTAGTTCTACTCATGTTTTTTGTTCACTGGCTTTTGTTGGACATTTCTCGCTGTCATCTTAGCTGTCCACGGTACTCTTAGCATTCTTCTAAGAAACCACTTCTCTGATGCTTCCAGAGATCTCTGCACTGGTCTGTTCAGTGTCCATGATTCATTCCCTCCAGGTGAAAAGAATTAAAGGAACAAAAACAAGCAGAGACAATGGATGTTGAGAATCATGACAGTGTGTCAGGACTGTAGCATATCTTTCCTCAGTTGAGAGTGTGTCAAGACTGTAACATGTCTTTCATCAGTTGAGAGTGTGTCAGGACTGTAACATGTCTTTCATCAGTTGAGAGTGTGTCAGGACTGTAACATGTCTTTCATCAGTTGAGAGTGTGTCAGGACTGTAACATGTCTTTCATCAGTTGAGAGTGTGTCAGGACTGTAACATGTCTTTCATCAGTTGAGAGTGTGTCAGGACTGTAACATCTTTCCTCAGTTGAAAGGGATGGCGACTGCAGTAAAACTGGTTAATATAAATAAAGTAGATAGAGGTGTATGGTGCAGTTTTACAAAGTGAGGGAGGAAGTGAGCAAGGTGAGAAAAAAACGAATATAAAGTATGAGAATGTATAAATGAAAAACATACAACATCCGATATTTCAGTGTGAGCCTTATTCGAGGATACATGCAAAACAAAATACAAACATATATAACTTATCTGAAGCGTCTTGCTCTCAGTAAAGCGGAAATGTGTGTGGAAGAAGGAGGAGGAGAAAAAAAAAAAACATTGCCTACAGACAAAAGATTCCCGATATAGCCAATCATAGCGAAGAAGCAGAGAGAGAGGAGGAGAACAAGTGGGAGAAAGGGGTTGGGGGAAGGCAATAGAAACATGATAGCCGCTAGAGGTGTCGGGGGGGGGGGGGGGGGAGGGGAGAGAAAAGAGGATGCGAGAGATAATGAATGAAGAACTTAAACACCTACAGGGAGGAAATGTAAAACTGGTGAATGGGACAAGACCAATATGTTGGCAGAGAAGGAAATAGGATGGTGGTAGGGAGGGGTAGCATAGAGAAAGAAAGTAGAGTATAAAAAAGGCCAGTGGAAAAATAAAGAAGTTACAGAAAGCTGAAGACATTGTTAATTCCAGCTGGGTGGAGACAGCCAGTCTGGAAAATAAGGCGCTGTTCTAGGACCCTCCGAGATCGTACATCTGCGGAACAAGAGCGGATCGCACTAACCGAAATGTCCTGTTTGCCCCTGTGGTTACCAAGGCAAAAATGTTTAACCATAGGTGTCCAAGCCCTCTTAGAAATATCATTGAGATGCTGGCGAAATCGATCTCCTAACCGTAAGCCAGTTTCCCCTATGTACTTCAAACCGCAACGTTTGCACATGATAACATAAATGACATTTCGTGAAGTGCAGGTGAAACCCTCCTGTACTGATAACGTGGATTTAGGGAAAGAGATCTGGCTGGCCTCGACAACAAACGGACAAGTGTTGCATCTACGGCGTCCACAACGTCTGGTACCATAAAAAGTGTCATCTGTCTTAAGATGACTACGAATTAAAAGGTCCCTGAGGTTTTTGTCCCGTCTGTAAGCCACCAATGGTGGTTCCCCAAAAAGTTCACGTGTCTCAGGCTCGGTCTGGAGGAGGTAGAGATGGCGAAACAGTATGTTTTTAACTGCCAAGCTATGAGGGTGGTACGTGAGTACTAGTTTCACCCTGTCCGAGCTACAGTGCGGTTTAGGGGTGAGGGCTTGTTGCCGCGATATATGTACTCTTCCTCCCATCCCAGATCGTGTAAGGACTCTATTCCTTTTTCCCATCTTCTTAGGTTGCGACGTTTGTGTAAGGAGGATTTGGATTTCCAGGATCAAGGCCACAAATTACTAGATTTCTTCCGTCAACGCGGCTATCCAGACCACGTTCTCTCGTCATCTTGGAACCGCATTAGCCACATATCGCGGCAACAAGCCCTCACCCCTAAACCGCACTGTAGCTCGGACAGGGTGAAACTAGTACTCACGTACCACCCTCATAGCTTGGCAGTTAAAAACATACTGTTTCGCCATCTCCACCTCCTCCAGACCGAGCCTGAGACAGGTGAACTTTTTGGGGAACCACCATTGGTGGCTTACAGACGGGACAAAAACCTCAGGGACCTTTTAATTCGTAGTCATCTTAAGACAGATGACACTTTTTATGGTACCAGATGTTGTGGACGCCGTAGATGCAACACTTGTCTGTTTGTTGTCGAGGCCAGCCAGATCTCTTTCCCTAAATCCACGTTATCAGTACAGGAGGGTTTCACCTGCACTTCACGAAATGTCATTTATGTTATCATGTGCAAACGTTGCGGTTTGAAGTACATAGGGGAAACTGGCTTACGGTTAGGAGATCGATTTCGCCAGCATCTCAATGATATTTCTAAGAGGGCTTGGACACCTGTGGCTAAACATTTTTGCCTTGGTAACCACAGGGGCAAACAGGACATTTCGGTTAGTGCGATCCGCTCTTGTTCCGCAGATGTACGATCTCGGAGGGTCCTAGAACAGCGCCTTATTTTCCAGACTGGCTGTCTCCACCCAGCTGGAATTAACAATATCTTCAGCTTTCTGTAACTTCTTTATTTTTCCACTGGCCTTTTTTATACTCTACTTTCTTTCTCTATGCTACCCCTCCCTACCACCATCCTATTTCCTTCTCTGCCAACATATTGGTCTTGTCCCATTCACCAGTTTTACATTTCCTCCCTGTAGGTGTTTAAGTTCTTCATTCATTATCTCTCGCATCCTCTTTTCTCTCCCCTCCCCCCCCACACCTCTAGCGGCTATCATGTTTCTATTGCCTTCCCCCAACCCCTTTCTCCCACTTGTTCTCCTCCTCTCTCTCCGCTTCTTCGCTATGATTGGCTATATCGGGAATCTTTTGTCTGTAGGCAACGTTTTTTTTTTTTCTCCTCCTCCTTCTTCCACACACATTTCCGCTTTACTGAGAGCAAGACGCTTCAGATAAGTTATATATGTTTGTATTTTGTTTTGCATGTATCCTCGAATAAGGCTCACACCGAAATATCGGATGTTGTATGTTTTTCATTTATACATTCTCATATTTTATATTCGTTTTTTTCTCACCTTGCTCACTTCCTCCCTCACTTTGTAAAACTGCACCATACACCTCTATCTACTTTATTTCCTCAGTTGAGTGTGTGTCAGGACTTTAGCTTGTCTTTCCTCAGTTGAGTGTCAGGACTGTAGAATGTCTTTCATCAGCTGAATGTGTGTCAAGACTGTAGCTTGCCTTTTATCATTTGAGAGTGTGTCAAGATTGTAGCGTCTTTCCTCAGTTGAGTGTCAGGACTGTAGCTTGTCTTTCCTCATTTGAGTGTCAAGACTGTAGCTTGTCTTTCCTTAGTTGAGTGTCAGGACTGTAGCTTGTCTTTCTTTAGTTGAATGTGTGTCAAGACTGTAGCTTGCCTTTCATCAGTTGAGTGTCAGGACTGTAGCTTGTCTTTCCTTAGTTGAATGTGTGTCAAGACTGTAGCTTGCCTTTCATCAGTTGAGAGTGTGTCCAGATTGTAACTTGTCTTTTCTCAGTTGAGTGTCAGGACTGTAGCTTGCCTTTCATCAGTTGAGAGTGTGTCCAGATTGTAACTTGTCTTTTCTCAGTTGAGTGTCAGGACTGTAGCTTGTCTTTCCTCAGCTGAGTGTCAGGACTGTAGCTTGACTTTCCTCAGTTGAGTGTCAAGATTGTAGCTTCATGGATATGAACTAATAAAATCTAAAAGGTAAACCTGTCATGCCTTAGAGGCACATAGGGATATGGTGTTAGTGCCCATATTTCCCTTGATCTGTCAGCACACTAGAGGGTGATATGGTCAGTATCACACATGGCCGCCTTTCCTTCCCCAACTCCAGAAGAAGTCAGGTACCCATTTCTACAGCTGAGTGACTGGGGTGCCTCCGGCTGGATTCAAAACCCTGACCTTCGCCATGAGAGACCAGTGCACTAACCACTTCGGCACTCAGATGCCTAATAAAATCTAGTGAACTAAAAAAAAAAGAACTATTTACTGAGCAACAAAATGAATCATAGAAATTATACAAATTTTAAAAAAAAATGAAAGTAATGTATTACTTGCACAGATACAGGTGAATTTGCATCCACAAACAAAAGTTAAAAATATAAACTAAAATATATAAATATGCACATCACTGCCATACACAAAAATGTGACTTTAAATATGCATTACATGAAGAAGTATATATTATTTGAACTGGTATAAATTCCACCTTGGAAGGGTACATAATGGGAAAAAGAAGACCAAGGCGAAGATGGCTGCAAGACATTGTTGATAATCTGCAAATGGATTAATTGACTGATTGACTGACTTTTATTTCAAAAAGGTTAAGAATTGGGCACATGGGCCCATCTGACATTCTGCCCTTTATCATACAACTTTCATTCTGTTCTAGATATTCTACAAATATGCTGCTCATATAACAAACATAATTAACAATAAAGTAACTACATACACATATAAATGACTAACTACATACACATATACATGACTAACTACATACACATAATAACTACTTACATACACACATAAATGACTATCTACCAAACAAAAATTTCATTATTATTCAGAATAATGAGTTTGGTGTCTGTAAGAGTAGTCTAAAATAATTTTTTAAGTTTTACAATTCATGGAGGCATGTAGTCGACATCAAATAGATATTGAAAAAGTTTATAGTTGTAGGAAGGAGTATAGTTTATATTTTTTATACAGGATGGGAGGGTATTCCAAAGATGAACAGCAGAATAACTAAAGCTTTTCTTGTAAAGATCAAGTCTAGGTTTTGGAAGACTTATGTTGTTCAAGTGTTGGCTGCTCTTTGGGCTAAATTTAAACAGGTTCCATAGATAAGGCGGGGCATGCCATGAAAGAATTTGATGTACTACCTTGGTTTTTTTAAGAGGAACCTGTTCTTAAGAGGCAGTATTTTGATATGTTTGTGCTGGTTAGTTCTTTGTGCTTGATCTTTGTCACTAATAAGCTTTACTGCTCACTTTTGAATCAAGTATAGCCTCTTTGTAATTGACACTGTGCAACCATCTCAGATTGTTGAGCAATAGTCTAAATGTGTTTGTATATGTGATATGTAGTATATCTTCCTTGTATCTTGATTGATGAAGTGCTTGATTATGGCTAACTGGTATACTTTTTGCGCGATGAGTTTTGTTAGACCTTGCACATGAGAGTTCCAGGTCAGATGTTGGTCAGTAATAAGACCTAGTGTTTTGTGCTCGCTAACATTTTCTATCTGTGATGTTTCAGTACAGAGCCGAAGTGTTGTTTTTGTCGCGTTTTGTAGTTTCTGTCTTGTTATGAGCACTGATTTTGTTTTATCAGTATTTATAATCATGTCATTGTTGTTGCTCCATCTAATTAGATGTTTAACTTGACCTGAAGAGTTAATTCAAGGTTAATACAGTCGTAGTCACTGGTGTAGACTGTGCAATCATCAACAAAAAGGTCACAAGATGAAGTGGAAGATCACTGATATAGATAGCAAAGAGTAACAGGCCTAGAACAGAACCTTGTGAAACACCGGTGTTAACTACAGCAGAATCTGATAGAGAATTATTGTAGAATACTACCTGTTGTCTGTCTGAAATAAATGATGCAATTAATTTTATTACGTCAGGGTGAAGTCTATAAGTCTTTATTTTTTTTACAAGAATATCATGGTCAATCACATCAAATGAAATAAAACACAAAGAATTCTAAATAAACTTAAGAACAAAGATATCAGTCACTATGTCTGACTGAATAACAATTCGTTTTTTGACACTGCGGGTTGAAGGTTTCAGTTTGTGATGGATTACTATGATATTACCATCAGTCTAAGGCATGTGGTGTCTGTAAGGTACCACGCTATGTGAATTATGCAGAGATAACATATAGGCATGACTCAAGGCTGCAGGGCTAAATTGCAACAAATACTGCAGCTCCAGATTTCTTTGAGGATGTTGCATGGAACTTGCTTGTGTGCTGAAGTCTTCCAATGAGATGTGCGACTGTGGAAGAACCCTGACGTTGTCACTCATATCAGCTCGTCTGACCGTCTAAGGCTGACGTGAGGGTAGGGGTGGAAATATTGTGTCGTAGTCGGTGGTTTGCTGTGGAGCAGGTGGTGCAGATTTGGAGGTCCCTATGGTTTTAGTGCTCGGAGTAGAGCTGGCTTTATGGGGTTTTTTTTGTTGGATATGGGTGTTGTTTGTGGACATCTTTCTGTAGTGTACGTTTGGAAACTTTAGATTTTTGGCAAGGATGCTGGTACCAAGTTTTGATGTATGTATGTGGTCCCTGTACATGCGTTTTTTCGGGGCACCAGAGGCCTAGATGAAAAACACAGTGTGGTTTATGAAGACAATGTTGTTAACACGACAGTATGACTGAAGTGCCTTGTTGTTGATGTCTACCAGGCGGCGTCCAGGACCGGAGCAGGGTAGAATGATGGAAGATAGGAAGATGGCTGCAGTGTGATACTTTTTCTTGATGGCAGAAGTCAAAGCCTGCATGTCGGAACGTCTGATGTTCTGGCCATTCATGCTGTCATTTATGCCGACATGTACGGAGATTTTCCTCACGCCCTGGTCTGTATTAAAACTTCTCAGTGTTTGCGTTATTTTCGCAATACCAGCTCCCGGTACTGCAACTACTGAGACATAGTCTTCGTCTGCTATGGACATCCGCTCGCTATACACGCCCTTTAGCAGAGAATCCCCAATTATTAAATGTGTTGTGCTGTCCCTGATTTTGTGACTGAGAATTTGCTGCGTATTTTGTTCACGTTGTTTTTGGTTAGATCGTGACTGGAGGTGGGATGCCTTGTTTGACTGAGATGATTGTTGCGTCCTGTCTGTCTGCCGAGTATCTGGTACAGAGCTTTGTTGTAGAGCGTCGAATCTGTTGGTGATCTGGACCTCGATGGAGTACTCGTATTTTGTGATATGCTGGTCTTGCTCACCTGATAAAGATTCACTGACTTCACTCTGTTTTTTGTTGGTTGTTTTTCTGGTGAAGCTTGTTTACACCGGCTGGCGACAATGGCTGAGCCTTCGGCTTCATGTTGAGATTAGTTTGACTAGCAGCCACTGACTGACTGTGACTGCCAGTTTCTATCTGGTTGTTTTTCTGTAGTTTTCTGCTGCTGCTGTGTTTTTCTGTAGTTTTCTGCTGCTGCTGTGTTCTTCTGTAGTTTTCTGCTGCTGCTGTGTTTTTCTGTAGTTTTCTGCTGCTGCTGTGTTTTTCTGTAGTTTTCTGCTGCTGCTGTGTTTTTCTGTAGTTTTCTGCTGCTGCTGTGTTTTTCTGTAGTTTTCTGCTGCTGCTGTGTTTTTCTGTAGTTTTCTGCTGCTGCTGTGTTTTTCTGTAGTTTTCTGCTGCTGCTGTGTTTTCCGCTGTTCGTTATTGAATGAGCAGCTTCAGCTCGGTATTTTCTTCTCTCAGCTGTTCAACCTTTTTTTTTGATACTGTCATTCTCCATACTGAGCAACTTTACAATTTCCAACTTCATATCACTGACGAGTATTTTCACGAAGTCTTTAATAGATTCTGTGAAGTTGTGGCCACAGAGACAAGTAACTGATTTTGTACCTGTTCCAACAGCTTGGTGAGAACTGCCCACGTCACTAAGTCTAGCAACGTTACTCTGCGAAGATTTTTCAGAGTTTGGTTCGGTTACTATATCAACAATCTCACTAGAACTGTTAGCTAGGCTGTCTTGTTTAATGGAAGTGTCTGAAGACAGTGGAGCTTTCTCAGTAGAAGCTGCTGCTCCTTGTTCTCCAGCAGTATCTGGGATTATTGGTTCTTCTGCAACAAGTGGAGCTACTGATTCATGTTTGCTGGAGGCTGTAGCATCTTCTCTGCAGGTGAGAGTAACAGAGTTTTCTGACACAGATTCTTCCACTGTTTCTTGGTTTCCATGCATTCTCTTGCTGACTGTATCAGTAGACTTCTTTGCAGGAATTTTCAGCCATGTTTGTAATTGTTCTGTTTGGTTCATCTGGGTTATCTGCTTGAGGTAGCTGACTGGCCATCACTTCCTTGACTGTGTTTATGTCTCCTTCTTGTAGCTCCATAAACTGTTTTGTTAGCCAGGATTCAATGGCCTCGGCGTCACCTTGTACCATCACTTTGTTTTTGGTGTGGTAAAGATGAACTGTGAGGACTGGTGTTTTTATGATGTCCTCAACATTAGCGCTTTGCTTGTCATACCTCTCCTCTCTTTCTGCTTGATAGACCTTCCTAAGGGCTTGCCTCAGGGACTCGTACTGAAGTGTGTTGTGACATGTCACAACAACACATTGTCCCTCGTTGGTGTATTTTATTGTTAAGCCTGGTGGGTTGCTGCATTTCTTTAGCTTTGTTCCCATGGCTTTGTGTTTGTTTAGGCTATAGTTCTTTGTCGTGGTGGACCGGAGACCATCCCTCCGGCTGGGCTTGTTGGTCACCTCACAGGCTGTACCTTCTGCCCCATGTTCTATCGTGGTTGCATAATGTCCGGATTAAACAGAAAAAACATTTTGGCTTGGGTTACACCTTTGCCATTGCCGTTACTGGCTTTGTTGACTCGCTGGATTATCTTGGTTGGGTTACTCGTATGCAATATCAGGAAAATAGGTGGTTGTAATCAGTGAAAATAACTTACTATATTTCAAGAATTATCCCACCAATATCACACACTCTGAACACTTAAAGTACTTCATCATAATCACAATCACAAGGTGAATACACTGATATAACTTCTAATAATCTATTCCTTCTGGAACCACAGAAAATATTTGAATATCGGAGCTGAAAAAAAAAAAACACGTCCTCACTGGCTGAGCACAGGATATAGATGCATCAGCAGCAGCGGCCATCTTGCTTACAACAGAGAGGCCTACAGGAGAGCTGTTAGGGAGGCAAAATTCCAGAAGGGACATGCAAATGACCGACTGACTGAAAAATTACTCTTGATGTCAAGGCTGCTGCCTGATCTGACATTTGTCAAATTAAAATATGATAAGAGAACTGACTTGCACACAAAGAAACAAAACTCACCAACACACTAGGCTCCGCCCACACATGACTTCTTGGTCCAATCCTGGCTGACTTTAAATCCCCTACAGCAAGTGCCACCAGGTATGACTGGATGGGGACAGTTTGCTGAGAAAGAGGGACAACAATAAGAAAACCACAAAACTGACAACAAAAATGAACAAAGTCACAAGAACTGAGTCTATCTGAATTACAATACACAAGAGAAAGAGGGACAACAATAAGAAAACCACAAAACTGACAACAAAAATGAACGAAGTCACAAGAACTGAGTCTGTCTGAATTACAATACACAAGAGAAAGAGGGACAACAATAAGAAAACCACAAAACTGACAACAAAAATGAACGAAGTCACAAGAACTGAGTCTGTCTGAATTACAATACACAAAATTTGCACAGAAAGAGTTTTTTTCCTAAGCTACAATGCAGCAAGATGTGGAGAATCTACGGAAAAAATTCTTACATGGATGTGGTTATTTGTGGTTACTTTTCCTGTACGTGATATGGAGTGACAAATGTCCATGTTGCATAATTGACTTACCTCAAAGTAAAAACAGTTCTTTTCACCTTCCCGGTTTGGCTTCTCCCCAAAACAACTTCTATTTGCACTCATGACAGCTATAAACCCATCTGGCACATTTATAAAAGCTGTGTATGTGGCCTTCACTGCTGGTGTATCCTGGCATGGGAAGAATGATCTATTCAGCACAGACTGACCTTGTGTGTATAAGAATGGCTTCACTTTATCTGCAGAAAAAGGAGGGGGGGGGGGAATTTAACATTTAAAATTTCCTAAGAAATCATTTGCTCATAAGAGTGAATCATCAGGAGTAGATTTAAAAAAAAAAAAAATCATTTCATGATGATCATTTAAGTCAGCCCATGTTTATAAAAAACAATACTTGTAGGCTGACTAGCAAGAACAAATCTGGTCATCTTGTACAGAATAATACTTGTAGGCTGACTAGCAAGAACAAATCTGGTCATCTTGTACAGAAAGTGTCACCAAGATGAAAAGAAAAATACACAGACTAAAACTCTGTGTTCTGTAGGTAAATACTGAGAAAAATAAAGCTGAAATAGCAGGTTTCCTGGTTTTTATGCTACTTAAATTCTTGTCAATAGTTGAGACTGTGGTGAAAATACTGAAACACAAGCATTAAGCAGGATAGGGAGTGGGTTATAGTAGCATTAATCAATGAGGATGGGGGGTGAAAAGATTGAGATTTGGTAGTCAGTGAACTACTGCCATCCATGGCCTTGTCTTACCTCCCCTTTGATGCTCTCAAAAAAAGGTCTAGCCTGGCTAATATGGCAGGGGTCACCACAGTCTCTATGGCTGTGGAGTCTGCTAAAGAAGTACTGCCACTCCTCACTTTTTAGTTCCATTCAGGGACTGAAAAAAATAGCTGCCTATAACCTGCTTCCCATCTGATGAGATGCTGTGCTTCAACTTCTTCACTGCAAAGAACACCAGATTACACTTCCAGGGAGATGAAGAAGAGGAAGAAGAAGAAGAATCCATGTAGATCTATGAAGAGTCATAACCATGGAGACTGACCCTGAAAGCCAGGATGAAGAGTCATCACCACGGAAACTGACCCTGAAAGACAGGATGAAGAGTCATCACCATGGAAACTGACCCTGAAAGCCAGGATGAAGAGTCATCACTATGGAAACCAACCCTGAAAGCCAGGATGAAGGAACACAGCAGGCTTTTCTCATGGAGGATGGCTGGAAGCAGGACAAGATCTTGGCCAGCTCCACTTCACCGGCCTTGATTTCTTATTAGCGCAGTCATCTTCGATGAGTACAAGCATCTCCAAAGGATATTCTCAAACTCCCACATCAAAGTTAAAATCTGTCACATGTAGTCTGTCTCTGGTTTAACTATACACAGATTCCCCCCCCCCCCCAAACACTAACCTGCTGTTTGTGCAGGGTCTAGCCAACACACACCTGGTCCGCTGGAAGCCACGTACTGGATCTCAAGTGCAAACTCCTCCCCTTTTTGTTTCAGTGCAGGTAACTGAAAAACAAATATTAAAAAAAAAAAAAAAACTAATTCAAGTTATTTTTTTAAAATTCTGTTTTTTGAAAAACAATTAAGATATGCTGTAGGATCCAAATTACACAGGTGACTCGATATAATACAGGCCCTCATACTATACGGACAGCCTGTAGACTCCAATCTATTGTTCAGCTCTTCACATCCTGCTGCTTTTATTTCATATGTTAGCTTTGGAGAAAAGAGCAGTTAACAAGAACTGCTAGACCATACTGAAGAAGGTTGGTCAGTAATGAAGGTAAACAAGAGGAAACTGAAGTATTTCGGACATATTAAACATCACAGAGGTCGGAGAAGACAGTCTTGGAGAGCACGTATTGAGAAAGACAGGAAGCCAAAGCGTAGTTGGCAACAAGACAAAATGAATGCATCAGCAGCAGGGCATCTTGCTTACAACCGTGAGGTCTTCAAGAGAGCTGTTAGGGAGGCAAAGTTCTACAAGGGACATGCTAATGAATGAATGAAAGAATGAATGAAAACCATGGATGTACTCTGAACATCTTCTTCACCCAGAGAACCACGTAACTCAGGCTGCTCATGCTTACTGCACAAAGAGTTTCTACTTACATACAACACTCACATTCTTTTAGATCCAAAGGACTGCCTTAAACTGAGTAATTTTACTAAGAAATTCTGTCTCATTCAGCATACATTTCAGCTTTCTTAAATTTACAGGCTGAAATTTATGAATGAAAATATCTGAAAAATGAAAAAAAAAAAAAAACTAGTCTAAAAGAATTTTTTATTCCTTATCATTTCAATATTTTGTTTTTTAAAACTAAACTGTTTGTCTCAGAACTCTGATAAAGGACTGCAATGCCAGATTTTGTTCCGTCTGATAAATCTTTGACAATACCTAGACAATGGTTAAATATATATGTCTGGTAAATGACAAGATTTAATTTTTGAAAAAGAATTAATTTTACAAAAATATAATATTTTAACAATTTGTAGAATAAAAACAAATAAGTATTGCAACAAACTAATTTATAACAAAAAACTCTGCTTACAGTTATAACTAGACTTGTGCCATAATCAGCAAATGGATTAACCACAAACTCAGCCTGGCCACTGGCCTTATCTCTCACTTCTCTGATGGCCAGTGTTTGGTGAGAATCCAGGTAAACTGATGGAAAAAAAAAATTTTTTTTTTGTTAAAATATTTCTGTAAAACGTGAAACAAACTCATCTTATAATCACTGTCAGTAAGTGCGGGCAGGAAACTCTAACACAGACTGGCTCTAACATGGCTCTAACATGGCTCTAACACAGACTAGCTCTAACATGGCTCTAACACAGACTGGCTCTAACACAGACTAGCTCTAACATGGTTCTAACACAGACAGGTTCTAACATGGCTCTCACAACGACTACCTCTAACATGGCTCTAACACAGACTGGCTCTAACATGGCTCTCACAACGACTAACTCTAACATGGTTCTAACACAGACTGGCTCTAACATGGCTCTAACACAGACTGGCTCTAACATGGCTCTAACACACTAACACAGACTGGCTCTAACACGGCTCTAACACAGACTAGCTCTAACACACTAACACAGACTGGCTCTAACATGGCTCTAACAAAGACTAGCTCTAACACAGACTGGCTCTAACACACTAACACAGACTGGCTCTAACATGGCTCTAACACAGACTAGCTCTAACACAGACTGGCTCATATCCTAGTTAGTCTTTGAATTTTCTTCTGCCTAGTCTGCTTCTTTATTCATGAGAATGAGCTCAGCAAAACAGATTCTCCTTTTCTTCTTCCTCTTATTCCATCTCCATGGACTTGGCACTCTTGCAGTAAATATTTGAATTTTTCTTTCACACAGACTGCCTCACTCATATTCTTGAGTTCTTCCCCCACACAATCATATTCTTGACTTCTTCCCCCACACAGACTTCCGCACTCATATTCCTGAGTTCTTCCCCCACACAATCATATTCTTGACTTCTTCCCCCACACAATCATATTCTTGAGTTCTTCCCCCCACACAATCATATTCTTGAGTTCTTTCCCCACACAGATTGCCACAGTCATATCCATGGATTCTTCTCCCATTTTCTTGGATTTTCCCCCCACACAGAATACTTGGGTGTGTTCCCACACAACTGACCTGTTTGGAGACCATCTTTCAGACTGACAAAGGACAACTCGACCCATCCGTGTATTTGTTTCTCCTCAAAGCTGACCCTAAGGTCTAAGTGGAGATGTTTTGTCTTCACTTCTCTGAAATTTGATGCTGTTGCAACATCCAAGACATTATCAGAGTGTAAGCCCATGTTTATCTTGGACTCTGAGAAACAATAAGAAATTAATGTGAACCAAAAACAGTATGTTTCTCATGCTGTGCATTCTCATACAGACACAGATGTCAAAATTAACTAACCTCATACAAACACTAATCAATCTAAAACAAACACAGATGTCAACACTAACTTATCTTAAAAAACAAGATTATCAACTCTCATACAAACTGCTTTAAATGATCACATTACAGATTTCTTATCTTCATTGAGTTGACAATCTTCAGGACTACCGGCTGCTAAAACTTTGTCATTAATCAATCAAAATTCTTCATCCATTCATTCTCTATTTTTGATAGCTTAGAGTTCTAGCATGTGCAGACTGTACAGCCATTTTCTTAGATGTCTACTACATATTTCCTGAAAAGAAACATTCTGTCAAAGATAGAGAAACTTCTCAGACCATCAGAAGAAATTCCCCTCCTGCTGGCAAGTATTTCAACACTTTCAACTCCTGATTCTCAAAGACAATGAGTTCTACATCATGATTCTCAAAGACAATGAGTTCTACATCATGATTCTCAAAGACAATGAGTTCTACATCATGATTCTCAAAGACAATGAGTTCTACATCATGATTCTCAAAGACAATGAGTTCTACATCATGATTCTCAAAGACAATGAGTTCTACATCATGATTCTCAAAGACAATGAGTTCTACACCATGATTCTCAAAGACAATGAGTTCTACATCATTATTCTCAAAGACAGTGAGTTCTACATCATGATTCTCAAAGACAATGAGTTCTACACCATGATTCTCAAAGACAGCAAGTTCTACATCATGATTCTCAAAGACAGTGATTCCTATGTCTTGATTCTAAGTCAGTATTTTTTCTGCTCATTATTTTCAATTTACCAGAACTTAACCACTGCCTCTCACGTGACTGGATACTGTAACACATCTAATCACCACACAAGGTCAGAAATGATCAATCCAGATACTCTAAGTACAGAGTTTTCCCACTGCTTATTTATCTACTCTTCTACACAAAGTCAGAAATGATCATTCTGGATACTTTATGTGTATTTTTTCCACTGCTCACTGTTCCATGTATAAAATATCTGTATCATTATTGGTTTATACTCAGTAATAGACTTACAATATTTCTGCCACTCCAACACAAGCAATACTAGCTTTCAAAGTGGATTTTTATAGTTCTGTATCTGTTTTTCTAGAGCTCCAGCTACAATTGTGTACTGTTATAGTTCTGTATCTGTTTTTCTTTCTAGAGCTCCAGCTACAATTGTGCACTGTTATAGTTCTGAATCTGGTTTTCTATAGCTCCCATTATAACTTAGCACTTTTATAGTTCTGTATCTGGTTTTCTACAGCTCCCATTATAACTTAGCACTGTTATAGTTCTGTATCTGGTTTTCTATAGCTCCCATTATAACTTAGCACTGTTATAGTTCTGTATCTGGTTTTCTATAGCTCCCGTTATAACTTAGCACTGTTATAGTTCTGTATCTGTTTTTCTTTCTAGAGCTCCAGCTACAATTGTGCACTGTTATAGTTCTGTATCTGGTTTTCTATAGCTCCCATTATAACTTAGCACTGTTACAGTTCTGTATCTGGTTTTCTATAGCTCCCGTTATAACTTAGCACTGTTATAGTTCTGTATCTGGTTTTCTACAGCTCCCATTATAACTTAGCACTGTTATAGTTCTGTATCTGGTTTTCTATAGCTCCCGTTATAACTTAGCACTGTTATAGTTCTGTATCTGGTTTTCTATAGCTCCCGTTATAACTTAGCACTGTTATAGTTCTGTATCTGGTTTTCTATAGCTCCCATTATAACTTAGCACTTTTATAGTTCTGTATCTGGTTTTCTACAGCTCCCATTATAACTTAGCACTGTTATAGTTCTGTATCTGGTTTTCTATAGCTCCCGTTATAACTTAGCACTGTTATAGTTCTGTATCTGGTTTTCCACAGCTCTGGCTATAATTGTGCACTGTTATAGCTCTGTATCTGGTTTTCTAGAGCTCCAGCTATAATTGTGCACTGTCATAGTTCTGTATCTGGTTTTCTAGAGCTCTGGATATAATTGTGCACTGTTATAGTTCCATTTTCTAGACCTCTGACTATAATTGTGCACTGTTATAGTTCCATTTTCTAGACCTCTGGCTATAATTGTGCACTGTTATAGTTCTGTTTTCTAGACCTCTGGCCATAATTGTGCACTGTTATAGTTCTGTTTTCTAGACCTCTGACTATAATTGTGCACTGTTATAGTTCTATTTTCTAGACCTCTGGCTATAATTGTGCACTGTTATAGTTCTGTTTTCTAGACCTCTGGCTATAATTGTGCACTGTTATAGCTCTGTTTTGCTTCTAAAAAGTGCTGCTTATAAAAGTGTCTTGTCATCATCCCCCCCACCCTACTCTCACTCACTCACACATGCATACACACACACACACACACACACACACATACTTCAACATTCAAGCTATACGCCACACTAAATTCCAGGTCCTGCATAAGGGCACTTATCTATAATTTGGATTTGTTGAAGGAAAGGGAACACACAATGCCACTAACAGAAAGAGCTTTAGAAGTACAGAAAGATCTCTACTTATGCTTCACTGATTACACCATGGCGTTCGACACGATGAAACATAATGAAATTATTAAAATGCTTGAAGACATCAGCATAGATGGCAAAGACCTGAGGATTGTAAAACATCTATACTGGCAGCAAGAAGCAGCAATCTGAGTTGAAAATAGAACTGCAAAATATCAACCTATAAAACAAGGGGTGCAACAAGGATGTGTACTATTTCCAGACCTTTTTTCTCTGTATAGCGAGAATATTCTAAGAACGATCATCACAGAACCAGGCATAAAAATTGGAGGATACAATATTAACAACCTTCGGTATGCTGACAACACAGTACTGATAGCTGAGAACCAACAAGACCTGCAAAATCTCTTGGATAAAGTTGCTAAAGAAAGTGAACAGAAAAGCCTTACTTTGAACATCAAAAAGACAGAGACTATGGTTATATCTAAGAAACAGAATCCACCAGCATGCAGTATAAAATTAAACGGAACTATTCTAAAGCAGGTGCAGAAATTCAAATACCTTGGAGCAGTAATAACTTCAGATGGGAAATGCAGAACAGAAATTAGGAACAGAATAGGCCAAGCAAAGACTGCATTTCAGAAAATGAGAAACATATTAGCCAACACATCTTTATCAATGAATGTTAGAAAACAAATCCTAAAATGCTATATTGAACTTATCTTGTTATATGGAAGTGAATCATGGACAATAGGCAGGTCTGCACAAAAATCATTGGAAGCAGCAGAAATGTGGTTTATTAGAAGAATGTTGCAAATCTCTTGGACAGCAAAAATAACTAATGAAGAATGTATGAGAAGAGCTGGAGAGACAAAAAACCTTGTCAGAAAGATAAGAGAGAGACAATGTACTTTCATAGGACATGCAATGAGAAGAGGGGGCATTGAAAATATTATAACAACAGGAAAAATAGAAGGAAGAAGATCAAGAGGAAAACCAAGAGAAATGATACTGGACAGTCTAACGGGATGGTATGAGAGGAGATCACCAACTGAACTGATGGCCTGCATGAAGGATCAAGTACTCTGAAAAAGTATAATAGCCAACGCCAGTCGCCACGGCACTTGATGATGATGATGATATAAATATTTATACTATTCCTCACGCAGATGGATCTTCACGACATTACAGCATCTTTATAGTAATCTTTTGTTACCTTGTTCTAAAACACACAACTACCATGAAAAACCAAAGTTTAGACTGAACAAATTGTGAAATAAAAGAGTATCTCCATGTATCTGAATAAACCTTACCTTCCAAAACAATTAATGCAGATTAGTGCTTGCGTGAAACCCTAACACTTTTCAATTAGTCTGCAAGAAAAATAAGTAGCATCTAACAAATACTTTGTGAGGTTAACCTTCCGCGTTGTCTCTGTTCTTACGTCAGTGTCATGTGAAGAATTGTCAGGTGATCTATCTTCCTTTAAAACAAAAATGTGCAGTTTAACAGACTTTTGTTTTGCTGGCTCTTGTTATTTACAAACTTGAAAAACACGCTAACCTGCCAGCAAATATCGGTATAGCGACAAGGCGTTACGAAGATCTGTACCTTAGAGCGCTGAACTAGCTTCGTGTCTGGACTAGATCTGTATTAGTATACCATAACTAGGTTGAGCTCTTTCACCGTTCCGTCACTTTCTTCATTTGTTGTATATGTTTGTGCATTGTTTTTTTTTATCAGTTACTTCTGTATTTTAAAATGGACAGAGGCAAAACGTAAAGAGAAATACATGTACACTCTGTGCAAACTTTACGCATTCTTACTTTCATTATCTGATACGAAGAGAACTTACTGCCGTAGCTTTTCCTGTCCAATTTTTTTAGTCGAAACTATCGACACGGACGTGGAGTACTGGCTATTCATTTACTAGTCGAACGGCAATGTGTTTTCCCTCACATGTAGCATTTGTTTTGTCTAGGATGATATAGGAAAATTTGTGATTTTACCCTTTTAAATTAAAAAAAGAATAGGTCCAGGGCGATTTTTTCGTGCTTTCCAATACTGTCAGGGATTAATAAAAGGCTGAGGCTATTGGCACACACATTATATTAGGCCACATTAACAGAAAGTTGTATTCTTGCAAGGACCAGTCTCCTTGCACATACCTCTTTTCTCTTCAAATGTGCCCCTAGTTTTCTCCTCCGATAATGCAGTACCTTTATTTACATATACCTGCTCTTCATGTGATTCAGTCTTTCATCAGTTCATCAAACAAACACACACACACACACAGACAAAGAGAGCAAGTGGGGGAGGGTCTCATATGTGACTTACAAAGAAAGAGAAATGGATGTAGACATTGTTTTGTGGAATGTTACAAGAGTGAATGATAAAGATGAAAAGATGGAAGAAGAACCATAAACATAATCCAATCTTCAGAGAATCAAGATTTGTGTGATATCTTATTTTTTTCACTCTTGTGCTGACAGCTGTATATACCAGGCAACAAAATAAATAAGTCTCATTCTTCTGGTAAATATGTTTTCTGAGGTAGCATTCCACAACCCTAGTGTGTCAGGTACCAATTTTTTACAGTTAGGTTCTGAGGCAACATTCCTCAACCCTAGTGTGTCAGGTACTAATTTTTTACAGTTAGGTTTTGAGGCAGCATTCCTCAACCCTATTGTGTCAGGTACCAATGTTTTACAGTTAGGTTAAGTGAAGAATGCTAGTTGTCAGTCCCCAATCCACAACCTCCCAGTGACAAAACATACAGTCATCAAAAAAATTATATACATATATACATGAGCAGTGATCAATCATAACACAGATTTCCACAAAAACTTAGCAGAACACATGTTTATTTCACCAAATCAATGCAGACTGAAAATAATACAAGATAATATTTGAAAAGAAGAGAATTACTACCTATTGTGCAAGACTAGTGTTTAAATATTAAATGACATGTCTCTGAAAACTAATACCTGGCATTCAAAATGTGAACTAGAGTCACAAATGTCACAGAGAATTACTGGCATAAATTACCTGTACGGGTATTTTCCTCATAACATCCATGATAACTTTCTGTGATATAGAATGTTATGTGGTTTGAACACTGTGTGTGCACCCTAATATATACCTAGCAAACCTATATGGCATACTGTAGTATACTAGTACTTACAGGATAGCCAAGATATTGTACACATACAATACTGTATTTCAGTTAATGTATAATATTGGGTTAAGTAGACTATTTGTACTGTATATTTCATATAATAATAGACTGTAAAAATAACCTAATGTATACACAAAAATAACTAATGAAGAATGTATGAGAAGAGCTGGAGAGACAAAAAACCTTGTCAAAAAGATAAGAGAGAGACAATGTACTTTCATAGGACATGCAATGAGAAGAGGGGGCATTGAAAATATTATAACAACAGGAAAAATAGAAGGAAGAAAATCAAGAGGAAGACCAAGAGAAATGATACTGGACAGTCTGACGGGATGGTGTGAGAGGAGATCACCAGCTGAGCTGATGGCCTGCATGAAGGATCGGATACTCTGGAGAAGCATAATAGCCAACGTCAGTCGGCACGGCACATGATGATGATGATACACAGGCTGCAATGTGTATACAATAAAGTATGTAATATTTGTGCATGAAAATAAACAGAAAGATAACACTACCACATTAAAGAGATGCATGACACGTGAAAATGGATGCTGCCCATGAGTCCCAGAATATTTTATGTGGTAAATTTTTTATTTGCATGAGGGAGAATAAAAAAATTAAGGAAATTTGAAAATTTACACACTAACCACAACATAGAGAAGCTGACACAATACAACATATTCTCAATGGTTGATGGTTAGTTCAAACATGCACAGAACTATGCTCTGATTTAGCTATTGAAAGGAAAATGACCGAAAGTACATTATGGTACATCTTACATCTTTCTTGTGCCGTTAAAAGTCACATAGGGCTCACATAGTAGTTTGCAAAATCTTCCTTTTCTCACATGTTTTTCAACCTCTTCAAGAAATGGTAAGCCCATTAAACTGGCTTCTCTTAACAATGTCCTCTTTAGAGTTTCACGTGGTCAACCACTTTTTCTTTGGCCTGTTGTGTTCAACTTGATAGCTTCTTTTGGGATTCTTTGACTGTTTCTTCTCATCACATGACCAACATATGTCCATCTTCTTTTTTTGATCACCCATGAGACAGGTTGTTGTTTGTTCATCTGTCTTATCTCTGCGTTGTTCTTAAATTCATTCCATTTTATACCAACTATTTTCCTGAGGCATTTGTTTTCAAAATAGCCTAATTTCTTGTCTATTTCTTTAGTTGATTTCTAGCTTTCACATGCATAAATGAGGGTGGATGTCAAATTTGAACTGAATAATCTGAATTTGGTTTTCGTACTTATAACTTTTGAATTCCATATGTCAAGATTTTTTAAGGACAATGCTGATTCTGCACTTCTAATTTCCTTTCTGGCATCACCATCCTGGTCTATATAGCTGCCAAGGTATGCAAATTGGTTTACTCCATCAACAACTGTTCCTTCTGTGTGTATTTTTCCTTCATGATTAATGAGAAGTTTCATTCTTTTTGTTTTGTCCTTGTTAATTTCAAGACCTATTTTGTTAGCCAAGGAAGACAGGGAATCTGTTTTTTTCCTGCATCAATTTCACATTGTCACTGATAAGAGTTATGTCATCTGCAAAATCAAGATCTTCTATTTGGGTCCTATGTACCCAATCAATGCCGGTTTTACCTGTACAGCATTTTTTCATTATAAAGTCTATGGCAATTCCAAAAAGCAAGGGAGATAATAATCTTTGTTTCACGCCTGTTTCAATCAGAAACCATTCCTTCTTTTGTGTTGACTGCATAAACATATCCATTGTAGAGATCTCTAACGATGTTGATAATTTTAGATGGTAGTCCATATAGTCTTAATATTCTCCACAATGAATCTCTGTGTATGCGTTCAAATGCCTTTTTAAAGTCTATGAAGCTCAGGTTTAACGGTTTTTGTTTTTCAATATGTTCTTCAAGTATTATTCTTAGAGTGAAGATCTGGTCGAGACAGCTTCTCCCTTTTTGAAATCCTGCCTGTTCCTCTCTTTTAATTATCTACTATACATTTAATTCTATTCAGAATAACTTTACAAAACACCTTTGACACAACTGATAGTAAGGTTACACCCCTCCAGGTTGCCTTTTATGGGTATTTTAACAATGATTACTTTTTTCCAAGACATTTAATACAATTAACATCACTGCTGTATCTAGACCAACAAGCAGCAGTAAGAATAAATGGTGAAACAACAACTTGGTTTGACATAAAACAAGGGGTCCGTCAGGGGTGCATATTGTCGCCCTACTTATTTAACTTGTATACTGAAAATATAATGAGGAATGTTAGAGAAGATGTAGACAAAGAATATTACGATGCCATAACAACTGGAGGTTATGAAATACCAGAGATTAGATATGCTGATGACACAGTGTTACTGTCCACAATGCAAAAAGGAATGGAAAAACTAATTATATCAGTCCGTAAGAATAGTGAAGAGCAAAACCTCTATCTTGATGCGAAGAAAACTAAATTGATGACAACTGATAAAATAAACAATGCAGCTGAAATATGTATCAGTGAGGAAAAATTGGAAGAAGTGGAGAGTTTTGAATATCTTGGATCATTACTAACTAATAATGGAGACACAAGGAGGGAAATTAAAAAGAGGACATCTATTGCTCTTCAGAAAGTAAAATAACTAAAGAATCTGTAGAGAGGAACAGACAGAACTACAAAAATAATATTTTTAAGGGCATGCATCTTTCCCATGGCAACATATGCCTGTGAGACCTGGACACTTAACAAAACAGCAGAGAAAATCATAAATGTCTTTGAATGTAAATGCTACAGAAGAGTTCTTCAAATATCATGGACACAAAAAAGAAAAAATATATCCATACTGCAGGAACTTAATACTGAGGAAGGCTGGCTAGTAAAGAGGATTAAAGAGAGAAAACTTAAATATTTTGGACACATTAAATGTCATGATAATTTAGATAAGACCATCTTGGAAGGGTACATAATAGGAAAAAGAAAGAGAGGAAGACCAAGGCAAAGATGGCTGTAAGACATCGTTGATGATCTGCAAATGGATGCATCAGGAGCAGGGCATCTTGCTTACAACTGAGAGGCCTACAGGAGTGCTGTTAGGGAGGCAAAGTTCCGCAAGGGACATGCAAATGAATGAATACTTTTTTTTCCATTTAGAAAGGACCTTTTCTTCTTTCCAAATTTTATTAAACATTCTTTGTAGTTGGTTCATGTTGTCAATGTTAATAGCTTTTAATATTTCGACTGTTATTTCATCTTCACCTGCATGTCAGACAGCAGGTTGTTGTTAGCCATTGGATTCACTGCTCTTTCAATTTCATTCAATGTAATTTCATCTAGGTTGACATTTAGTTATGGGACTGGTAAATCGGTTTCAAGATTTATTAATTCATTTGGGTGTGGTCGATTAAGTATCTTTTGGAAGTGTTCAGACCATCTTTGCTTTTGGTCTTTACTTGATCTTAATAGGGCGCCAGTTTTGCTAAGGATTGGTCTTGTTCTGGAAGTAATAGAACCTGTTAGCCTCTTCTGTAGAGTTTTGCTGTCTCCTGTTTTTGCTGCATTTTCTGCTTCTTTTGCCACATTGTCCATGTATTCTATTTTATCCCTTCTAGCTGACTTTTTACTTTATTATCTGTAAGTTGCTTTTGCCAAAATTTGTGTTATCTGATATCCATGCTTTTCTACTGCAGTCCAGCACCTGCTTTTGCTGCCGTGATTTTGGGTGTGATTATGGTACATACATAAGCATTTATTATGACTATCAAGACTTGTTATTTTAGGCTATATATTTACTGCACCATTATACATTTGGCAGTACAATCACATTGTTCACATAAGACACAGTGCATGACATACATATGTTCCATGTGTGAAGCTGTTTAGTTCAGCACCTCTGGTTATATCTGCTGTCTAGTTCACCACCTCTGGTTATATCTGCTGTCTAGTTCAGCACCTCTGGTCTGCTGTCTAGTTCAGCACCTCTGGTTATATCTGCTGTCTATTTCACCACCTCTGGTTATATCTGCTGTCTAGTTCACCACTTCTAGTTATATCTGCTGTTTAGTTCACCACTTCTGGTTATATCTGCTGTTTAGTTCACCACTTCTGGTTATATCTGCTGTTTAGTTCACCACTTCTGGTTATATCTGCTGTTTAGTTCACCACTTCTGGTTATATCTGCTGTTTAGTTCACAATCTCTCTTTATAAGTTCTGTGTCCAATTTTCCAATCATGATCTTTATACTCTGTTATAACATTACAAGATCACAGATGTATATGCTGTCTGACATTATCATAATGAATGTTACGTGGCATTACCTGTATATCAGTACAATAACCTTTACAATAACATATGGCTGAGAAAGCAAATATAAAATGCTAAATAAAACTTCATTAACACAGGCTTAAGAAAAGTGATTACAACTCAAAACCTTTAAGTTATACGTCCAAACATTACACAAAAATCAAATATTTCTACATCATAGAAAAGAATGAAATTTCTGTGTTTACACTTACAGCATATCTATCAACTATGAATGTCACTCACAAGTAAAAAAAGTGAATGATTTTGAAGTTTTATGTTGCACAGTGAAGGACACTTTAGTTTTATGTTGCATAGTGAAGGACACTTCAGTTTTATGTTGCACAGTGAAGGACGCTTCAGTTTTATGTTGCACAGTAAAGGACACTTCAGTTTTATGTTGCACAGTGAAGGACACTTCAGTTTTATGTTGCACAGTAAAGGACACTTCAGTTTTATGTTGCACAGTGAAGGACACTTCAGTTTTATGTTGCACAGTGAAGGACACTTTAGTTAGCAAAGGAACAATGCTAATGTTATAAACATGCTTTAAACAAATATCTCAAAACTCTGACAATTAACTTTTAACCAATAAAAAGGAACACAATTCTTATCTTTCTAAAATATAACATGTACAACCAACATTCAAGATAATGCTAGAAATAAATTTCATTTGAAAAGAATGATCATGACTAGCAATTGTCCTCTGAGCAAAAAAGTAACAGCATCTGTTAACAGTTTTTGTGTCATTTTTAACAATGCTCAATACTCAAGTTTGTGTAAACAACTAGACATATGTTTATACAAGTATATAAAAAACGTATCACATCAGCAATGTAAAACTCAAATTTGTAGTGTTTTTAAAAAAGAAAGGGTAGTAGTAGTTTTATTTGTAACAAAATAAAACACTTCAGTATTTCTACTTCTGCTCTCATCATAAAACAGAATTAACTAAGGCTTTTATATGGAAGAAAAGAAAAGAATCTTACAAAAAAAAATCTGTTAGTATATCATTCTGTCAGTGATTTGCATGTACCTTGTGGAACTTTGCCTCCCTAACAGCTCTCCTGTAGGCCTCTCAGTCAGTCATTAGCATGTTCCTTGTGGAACTTTTCCTCCCTAACAGCTCTTCTGTAGGTCTCTTGTCAGTCATTTGCATGTCTCTTGTGGAACTTTGCCTCCCTACCAGCTCCCCCGTGTATCATTACAAGAAATATATTTGTTTTATCAGAGGAATCTCTGGTGGATGTTGCACTGTATTACCAGAAACTCTCTCTTATTTTCCCTACCTATATCAGCAAGATTGTTGAGAAAGAATAGAAGGACATCAAAAGTGTGGAAGAGATAGTGAAATGTTTAAAGAAATGAAGATATTGGCGAGAAATGTCACACCTAAGCTAAATGTAATTTGTGACGAGATGGGGAATATCTTGATAGAGACAGAGGAAATTCTAGAAAGATGGAAGGAATATTGCAGAGGAATGTATGAAATGACTACTGTGAAAGCAGAAATCAACAGTGTGAATTATTATTGGAGGAGAAAGAACCCAAACTGACATTAGAAGAAGTTTTATGGGCAATAAAGAATCTGAAAAATGGTAAATCACCAGGATGTGATGAGATAACAGCTGAACTTATTAAAGCAGGAGGAAAGGAATGTGCAACAATCTATCATGTACTATGTAAAAAGATATGGCATTCAGGTATTTGGCCAAAAGAATGGAAAAGAACTGTATTCATACCACTGCCAAAAAATGGTAACCTGAAATTATGCACAAACTACAGAACTGTTGCCCTGATTAGTCATGCCAGTAAAATTCTGTTAAAAGTCATAATGGGTAGACTTCATGAGAAAATAGAAGAAGAAGTCAATATGGTCCAAGCTGGTTTTAGGCAAGGAAGAGGACCAAGAGGTGCATACTGTCACCTTACTTATTTAACTTGTATGCTGAAAATATGAGGAATGTTAGAGAAGATGTAGACAAAGAATTTTATGATGCCATAACAATTGGAGTTAATGAAATACTAGGGATTAGATATGCTGATGAAACAGTATTACTGTCCACAACACAAAAAGGAATGGAAAAACTAATTATGTCAGTCTGTAAGAACAGCGAAGAGCAAAACCTCTATCTTAATGCGAAGAAAACTAAACTGATGACAACTGACAAAACAAATAAGGCAACTGATATATGTATCAATGAGGAAAAATTGGAAGAGGTGAAAAGTTTTGAATATTCTGGATCACCACAAACTAATAATGGATATACAATTAGGGAAATTAAAAGGAAGACATCTATCGCTCTTCAGAAAGTAAAATAACTAAAGAACCGGTGGAGAGGAACAGACAAAACTACAAAAATAAGATTTTTAAGGGCATGCATCTTTCACATCGCAATATATGTCTGTGAGACCTGGACACTTAACAAAACAGATGAGAAACACATAAATGCCTTTGAATGTAAATGCTACAGAAGAGTTCTTCAAATATCGTGGACACAAAAAGGAACAAATATATCATACTGCAGGAACTTAATATTGAAGAAGGCTGGCTAGTAAAGAGGATTAAACAGAGAAAACTTAAATATTTTGGACACATTAAACATCATGATAATTTGGAGAAGAACGCCTTGGAAGCATACATAATGGGAAAAAGAAAGAGAGGAAGGCCAAGGCAAAGATGGCCGCAAGACATCATTGATGATCTGTAAATGGATGCATCAGCAGCAGGGCATCTTGCTTACAACCGAGAGGCCTACAGGAGTGCTATTAGGGAGGCAAAGTTCCGCAAAGACATGGAAATGAATGAATGAATGAATGAACGAATGAATGAATACCAGCAAGTAGAAACAAACCACTTGTATTCATGTCAGCACATAACTGTTGTGACAAAGGCTCCTATCAATTGATAGAAAAAATTGTGAGATTCATTCAAAGACATGTAAAATACAAACAAAATAAATAAGAATCTCTTGACGTTGCAGATTCTTCTACAAATTGTGCAAAATTTGACTTTAAAAAGAAAACTAGCATCACAATAAAAGCACAATGACCTCATCAAAGGTCTGAAAATGTGGTCACATATGGTTTCATTATGCTATGAAAATCATTTCACATGATTCCTTTAAAATACTTCACATTCGTGAATAGTATCATAAATGAACATGATACTATTCACGAATTGTATCACAATTCCCTGTCATTTTAGACAAATTTACAGGAGAATAATATGCAAATAAAAATTGTTATCAAAAGTGATGTGGAATAATATAAAACAATTATAACAATGAAGTTTTTTTTTTAAACAGACATAAAAAACTATTCTCTTACCATCTTCAAAATAATGCCTACATTTTCTGAATTATAACCAACAATTTAATGAAACTGCATACATTTTTTGAGATGAAGACTTCAGGGTGAATTTAATTTGCCATGAATTATTTGGTCTATGAACTAACCAACAACAATAACAGTTGTGATCTTTTGCAGAATTAAATGTATAAGTGAACCAAATTGTTGAGGCTTTACTGCGAACTGGAAACACATCCATTTATTTTCATGTACTTCTGGTTTGTTACACACAGAAAATTTTTGTGTGAGTGCAAAATAAGACTTTGCAGATTCTGATTCATTAAATATACACAGTTATTATAAAAATATCATTAAAAAAAATCATAAAACCTGATTAAGAAAAAAATCTGTAAATAATGTTAAAAACTATGCTAGATAGAAATGTGAATGTTGTAGTGCTATTTGGCCATCCCCCTCCCCCAATACTGTACCCCACACTGGGGTTTTGTTGTTCATCATGAATGAATGCAAACTTTCCAAACAAATGGACTATGAGGGATGGTCCAACACCACAGCCACCATGTTCGCAGGACATTATCCCTCTTGATAAGGAAAAAAGTGCTTGGTTGACCAGTTCTGATATTAAAACTCTGAAGACACGGATAATAAAATGCTCTAGTGACAGTGATTCATGAAAGGTTTTAGAAAACATACAAGAAATTGAGAATTGCTTAGATATTCTCTATCAGCACAAGTAGGATTAAAAATAAATGGAGGAAAAACAAAAATCCTCAGAATAAATACAACCAACACAAATTCAGTCACCTTAGAAGGCAAGAAATTAGAAGAAGACACTTCCACACATCTTGGCAGCTTTACAGACAGAAAGGGTGGTGCAAAAGCAGACATTACTGCAAGAACTGGGAAGGCTAGTGTAACATTTCTACGGCTGAGAAACATCTGGAAGGACAAGGGAATATCCTTAACATCAAAACTTAGACTGTTCATCACAAACGTCAAATCGGTCCTGCTGTATGGATCAGAAACATGGAGAACATCAGCCAAAAGTACCAAGAGACAGCAGACTTTTGTTAACACCTGCCTAAGGAAGTTCCTTCAGATTAGATGGTCAGATAACATAAGCACTGAAGAGCTATGGCAGAAAAAGAACCAACCCACAGTGAAAGAAATGAAAAGACATCGGAGATGGCTACGACATACACTTGGAGATCTGGCCATTAACATAACCATGCAGGCTCTCATCTGGAATCTGGAATCAACACACCGAATACAATTAATTGTTTTCTGTATAGTCCCGAAAATTTTGTTTAGTAGATAGTCATTTATAATGTATGTAGTTACTTCTATACTGAGTGAATGTTTAAGAGTGAAACGTAAATGTTATATTTTATTTTATGTCTCTCAGCTTCAATGTTAGTTATGTTTGTTATATGAACAGCATATTTGTAGAATGTCTGGAATAGCGTGAAAGATGTATGATAAAGGGCAGAATGTCAGACGGGCCTGCGTGCCCAATTCTTAACCCTTTTGAAATAAAGATCAATCAATCAATCAATCAATCAATCTCCAGGGAAAGAGGAAACAAGGAAGACATAGAAACACCAAGCCAAGGGGTCTTGAAGCAGAGATCAGAAAGATAGACTACACATGGAGACAACGAACAAACGAACATACTTTATTTTCAAAGGGTTAAGAATTGGGCATGCAGGCCAGTCTGACATTTTGCCCTTCATCATACAGCTTTCACTCAGTCACAGTCATTCAGCATTTGTTAATGTGCATAATAATCATGAAGACACATTAAATAATTACATAAATAAATAATAAATTTATCTCATGTCCATACACTCTACACTCTGATTTATGCAACAACATAAAATAAACTTGCATTCTTACATTTATTCAAAACTAACAATTTTATAGAAAAGCAGTATAAAAAAAAAATTACAAAAATCAAAGCCATACTTTAAACTACTTTAGACTATGCTTAAGGAGGCATATAGTCCATATCAAATGGATGTTGACAAAGCTTGAAGTTATAAGAAGGAATATTTCTTATAAGTTTTACATGAGTTGGTAGGGCATTCCAAAGGTGGGCAATTGAGTAAGAGAAGCTTTTTTTTAAACATGTCAAGCCTTGGATTTTGGAGAATACAATTGCTTAACTCTTCCCGAGCCACAGGAAGAAACGTGAAATTTCAGTTTGGTGCCAGAGTAAAAACGCGGGTCTTGATATGTACAGTGGGTATAGTTGTAAAATGAATGGAAAACAATATTTCCATGTATTTCTGTGTACTTATTATGTTTCAAAGAGGAACAGAAGCTGATGTAAAAGCAAGAATGGGCAAGGCAAGAGTAAAATTCCATCAGATGAAGAAAATATGGGGAACTTCAGCCTTGTCAATTAAATCGAAGATCAGAGTATTTAACACCATGATTAAGCCCATTCTGCTATACGGTTCAGAAACTTGGAGAACTACTGTTACGATCATGAAACGAATCCAGACATTTATTAATACATGCCTTAGAAGAATTCTACAAATACGATGGCCAGATACCATAAGCAACCAAGAACTGCAGCAGCGAACAGGCCAGCAACCAGTGGAAGATGACATCCTACAAAGAAGATGGGGATAGATCGGACACACCCTACGGAAACCCACATCCAGCACTACAAGGCAAGCCCTAACATGGAACCCATAGGGTAAAAGGAGGAGAGGGAGACCAAGGAACTCCTGGCGCCGAAGCCTGGACACGGACATCAGAATAATGAACCAGACATGGAGACAGTTGGAAAGAGTGGCCCAGGACCGAACTGCCTGGCGAGCTCTTGTTGGCGGCCTATGCTCCACGAGGGGTCAGAGGCATAGATAGATAGATAGAAATATTACACCGGTTGTTTTATTGAAACAAACCAAGCGTAAAAAAACTGATGCCTGGCATGCAACAGGGGTACAGGAAGCGTAAAAAAATTTACGCCTGGCACGGAAAGAGCTAAGCACTCTTTCACCATTTTGAAAAGTGTCACCGGAAACACAGACAAAATATGTATAATCTAAATGTTACACCGGTTCTTTTATTGAAACAAACCATGATCGAAATACCAACGATTGGCACGCATCGGGGAAACGGAAGGATCGAAAATTCAATCAAAAGTATGGGAAGAGTTAAGCGTTGACTGTGTTTTGGGTTGGATTTGAACAATGACCACAGATAGGGTGGAACATTGTGTGATAGAATTTTATGAATTAGCTTGGCCTTGTTGAAAATAAATCTCTTCTTGAAGGGTAGAATATCAATATGTTTGTCTTTATTTACAGACAGAAGTAGCAGCCATGGACAAAAATAATTAGTGAGCTCCTGCTGATGGCCTGTGCCCAGATGGGGTAAAGGTGTGGATGGATTTATGGATTAGACGTTCTCTGAGCAACAAATGAAACAATGTTAAATTGCATAATAAAGTTGACAAAAAAAACTTTTTGAGTTAAAATTTGCAAAAACAAAAACACATATCTGTTTTTAAAATTTGTAAAAAAACTCACATATCTATCTCTAGCACAGATTCTGTGTAATGAATGTTTGAAATCATAGAAAGACTTTATTATCACCCTATCCTACAATCCCAGGATGCTGCAGGCAAGGAGAAAAGACATAGGAATCTAACAGACACTGAGAAAGGAACCTAATCCACATTGTGACAAGGAGAAATGAACCCAAGTCACATGGTGACAAGGAGAAAGGAACCTGTCACATGGTGACAAAGAGAAAGGATCTAAGATGCAGGGTGAAGGAGAAAAGAATCTAAGGCACACAGAGACATAAATTAAGAATCTAAGGAGACATGAAAAAATAGAACCTGAAGCATATGATAAATAGGAGAAAGGGATATAAGGCACATGGTGACAAGGAGAAATGCATCTAAGGCACTTGGATACAATGAAAATAGAAACAAAAATTGAAATCGGACACAGAGGCAAAATTATCAAGCAGAAATTCACCAAACATAAAAGAAATGATGGAATATTCAGAGACAAATGCAAGAGAAGATCAAACAAATAGGATTTCATATCCTTAATTGTGATAAGGATTAATGATGATAAATTAAATGTGATAACTGCAAACAGTAATCTGCTATTTCTAGAATGAATCCTTGGCCAGCATTTCAAGATCTGAAGTTGTCACATTTTTAATACACACATTCATATCTGGGCCATCCCAAATGGGATTGTCACCAGTTCTGCTATCAGTTCCATCAGGACAACTTTGACCCCTGGATACTCCACTTTCAATCTGAAAAAGTTTTTAATAAACTCCATCATATTATGAACACCATAGTCAAAATGACATTTTTAAAACTGCAGAAAGACTTTTCATATCAGCTTAACCAAATATTTTCTATCTTCTTTATATAATCTACCATAAAATAAAAGTACTGCACAATTAGTTCAGCATAAGATACCAGGACATGAAATGTGATCCACAGCATATGAAAGATAAAGGAAGCATGAAGGTATACAGAAGAAAATGTGGTAAAGATGTAAGACATATCTGAGGGTGGGGCTGGAGAAATGAAACAAAAATAGTAGAAGGCATTGAGATAAGTAGTCATTTGTCCTGTTATGTTCTTACTGAGCATTTAGCTGGTAGGTCATGCTAAATGTGAAGTCTTATCACCAGGAAAAAGTTGAGAGCCTTCTTCAGTAAGAAAACTCATGTTTCCTACCACAGATACAGATTCTGTGGTCAAAGTCTAGTTTTGTGACACTGGACACAAGGAATACATATTCTATAATTTGTGCTCCTCTCATGCATGAACATTCTTTTTAGAGAAGCATTCAAGTCCTCTATGGCAATTATCAAGTCAAGTCTCAAGTCACAACCTTCAAGTCCTCTATGGCAATTATCAAGTCAAGTCTCAAGTCACAACCTTCAAGTCCCAATTCCTTTCAAGTAGTGCCAAGTCCCAAGTCTTTTCAGGTAGTGTCAAATTTCAAGTCCTTTCAAGCAGTATCAAGTCTCACGTTCTGTCAAGTAGAGGCAAGTCAGGTCTCACGTCCTTTCAAGTAGTGTCAAGTCAAGTCTCAAGTCAGGCCTCAAGTTTCTAAATCAAAGTGTTTAAAAGTCACAGCTGGTTAAGAGTTGTGAAAATTTAAAAAAAATATATCAGGAGAAATACAACATAAAACACAATATAAAAATACTTTATTTACCACTTCAGTGAGCAGTCGTTTGTTCGTTGTGATTTTACACAATGAAGGAAGGCAGACACTGAGGTAGGGAGATCAGGCTGGTGATAGCTCTTCACAGATGAGGTCCACACAATCAATCAAGCGCCATGCCACGTGGCGTAGGCGATCATTTCTCTCCACAATTCCCTGTCTTTAGACTTGATTATGAGATCAGCCGGTGACTTTCTTCCTAGCCACACTGACAGCCAATCCAGTAAATTCTCTCTCTGTCTTCCTCTGTCTCTTCTTCCCTCAATTTTTCCAGTTGCCACAATGTGTTTCAATTTTCCTCTTCTCAGAAAATGTCATACAAATCTCGCCTGTCTGCCTCTGATCTTTGCTATAACTTGCCTTTAAACTCCAGCTTTTCTTAAGACTTCTTCATTGGTTTTCTTAGCTATCCGTGGTGCCTTCAACATCCGAAGGTCCATGCAATGATTTATAAAACTAGAAATACCTAGTTATAGCTTCAGGCTAAGATGGTAAACAGATAGTAGTCCACTATAAGTGGAAATGGTTAACTCTACAGATAACACTTCTCTGACAATTAAAACATGCAAAGAAAAATTATTTAACTTCAAATGGCAGGTAATAAACACATGGAAACAGCAACAGTGAAAAGAAGTTAAAAAGCTAAACACCCGAGTGAAAGATCTCTGGTAAAGATAATGCATTGCTAGCATGACAGCCATGTGTCACTTACTGCCAGATCAGTGTCCGAACCCCTTACGCACCAGATAAAACTAACCAGATCATAGATTCCAATTAGATATGCCCAACAGCACACCAGGGGAATAATGGCAGTGAGGCATGTGTTGTTTTACTAATAAAACAACTGCAGTAAAATTATCAAGTTGACCGAATGAAAAAGGCCAAGTCACAAATTGAGCATGAGCTGCTGTTCGACACCTTCAAGTCAAATCCAAGTTCTGTCTTTAAAACAGTCTGACTCAAGTCTATATTTCTCACTCTTTGGTCTGATATATCTTGAGTTGTTAGACATGATTCACAAGTCTGCAGTAATCAATTCTCATTGTACTGTCTGTACTGACTTTGTATAATGTTTTCCACTTCTCTAAAGCTGACTGGGCAGTTACATTGTTCAAGTTTGGTGATTTAACTTTTTTTTTTTCTATTAGCAATCTCATGGTACACAGGCAGCAACTGCAGGGCAAGCTCTGTTGATCATGAAAGGCTCTGATTAAATTTTCTGCAGTGCTTGTTCATTTCCTTAGTCATTCTAGTAATGATCCACAATCAAAGAGGAACACAACTGTACCTGGCTGTTATTGTCTGCCATCTGTGAATGATCTCAGAGTTTTCAGGAGTTCCACTGTTCACAGATTTCACTGTTTCTGACCATGTAAGTAAAATATTGCTTAAAATTGTTCAAAGAAATAATCAGGAAGCAAATAAACAATGAAATAAACCAGCATGAACAGAACTAACACTTCTGATTCGAACCTTTATTTGAAAGAATTCTGGAAAGAGAATGACTGCAACTTTCTTCTTGAATTCTTCAATATCTGGAAACAAAACCAAAAAAAAAAATGAACTTGCATTTGATCTAAAAGTTACAATTTCATCAAGCACATCTATTTAAAAATACAAAAAACCAAAAAACTGCTATTTTATTAGTAAGTTTGTTTTTTAATGAATATAAAACTGAAAACAAAATAAACCAAATTAACACTAAATGTGGGAGTTTTTTTTTTTTAAGAATATTCTCCTGAAAGAGTCTGTGAGCAGTTAGATTAAGGTGTCTATTTGCTTATATAGTCTTCCACGAATGCTTGAGAAAGCAACTGAAAAGTCAATTGAAAGTTTTACCAACTTTCCAGCAAAATTTAAAACACACACGTTGTTCTTCAAGCTCTTTCATTGTCACTTTGTCAAAAATTCACCAAACATCTCGAGGGTATGCTCCTTTCAGCTGACACAGTTCCACATCTAATGCTGATAGTGGCACACAAAAAATGGCAGTCACTTGAAAAACCTTCCATTAGAGGTGTTCAGTAGCCATATCATGCCATTTGTGACGGTTGGTATGCTGTTTACAATTCCTGGTCTTTTTCTGAACAACCCTCATAAGCCACTACACATTGAACAGGTGGAAAATGTTTCCTCCAAAACCTAGATCACATCTACTGCCAACATCCTTACCTTGCTATAATGCACTTACATGTCTTCTTCAGCATCTTTAGCCACAGAAATTTGCTAACTGGTACCAACCTTTTTTTTATTCTTGTCATATATCCAAGAACAGATATGAATTTGTAATCAAGAAATGTTTTCACATCATCTGACAATTTCGATTAATGTTTTGCTACTTGTTTTAAAATATTTGTTCTTACCAGCTGGTAGAAGAGTCTTCACGTGTGTTGCTACTTCGGATATGTCGCCAAAGGCCTCCTGTTCAACCGGTTTACGAATTGTGTCAAAGAGCATGCTCATGAGTGTGTAGAGTTCCTTTCGTGAAGCCATAGGGATGTGCTTCATATTCTCACCCAGCTTTGAAAATGATACATAAAAAGATAGGCATGTGATCAGTGAGAGTGATTAAGGTTATCATGATCTGCATCACCAAAGATATACATCAAACTTTTAAAGTAACCTCTTCTCTGTAGCTATTATGCTTTTTTCCTCTTCTTAGCTTACCAGAAATTACTTTTGGTCACAATCTACAATGGCGGCCTGGTTAGCTGAGTGGTTAGGCACTCAGTTTATTAATCTGGTGGTATTGGATTAAGTCTCAGCAGTGGGATTTTTTTCTGGCACACACCAAAAAGGCTCTAGGGTCCACCCAACCTTTAAAAATAGATACTAGAGAAATCTTGGAAGATAAATGCGGCCAGGCATGATACTATCATGTGCTGATGGTCTTGAAAATATGGGCCTAATACTGTATCTCCAATATGCCTTGGTGGCATTGGAAGTAGGGATTTTATCTTTTACAGTCTACTGTGCTTTTTCTCCACTGATCCATTACCAGCCTGATATGTTATCTCCATGCTTGCCCTATTCAGTATGTTCTGCCTATCTATTATCTATAATGTACTTGTTTCATTCAGTATGTTCTACCCATCTGTTGCCCATTTGCTACAATTCTAATTACTAACAAGACTTGTACATGCTGCATTAAGTGTAGATTAGTAACATTTTCTATACTTCAGAATTTGCTTTAAAGTATTAAACTAGCTTTTATACTTTCTCAAAAAGCACTAACAAAAATCTTAGAATCTTTGAGTAATGTGATTTTATATTCTAAATTAGGTTGGTATATATACTATTTCACAGGAAAAGCTTTCAAAACTGTACAGTTAATGTCATTCTGGTTTTCTGTTCTCTAGATTTTCAACCAAATTAGCTGGATTATCAAAATGCTTTGCTGCAGTATACACTTTTAGATACTTTGTTTAATGAAAACCAGTAATGTCTGGTCAGCAACATATTCTTTTTGCTGGATTCTATAATTATACACAAAATCAGAATAAAGACATAATAAAATGACTACCTTCGATAAATTATTTGTTTGCAGCTGCTTTACAGCATCGCCGAGGTCATCAAAGTCAACTCCAGAGAAGAGAGTACAGAATATTCGAATGACGCCCACAATGTCATTCTTGATATTTCTTATTTTACCATCAACATCAAGCTGAAGCAAGTTCCTGGCTCTTCCAAAGTCAATCAGTTTCACAGCCATGGACGTGTCCAGCATGACATTGCCACCTGTAAAAACACATCAATGTTTGCCTCGTGATCTTTTCTCCACATGGCTTAAAAACATACTAGACAAAGCAAAATTATTTACACCGATTTTCATTCTCCTCTAGTTGTTTCTTTACTTTTAGATATCTCGGCAGGTAAGTCTGAATGAAAATCAACAACTGGAGAAGTTAGAACTAAAATCCATTTAATGAAACAATGGAGGAAGTATTACACTTGACATTTGTAAATCTAACTGAAGCACACAGATAAGCACTGTATGATGGCTGACATTTGTAAATGAAAAAAACAAATTTCTAGTGAATAAAGTTTGAGCAGTTAAATGTTTAAAGAAACAGAAACAACCTTCTTCAACACAGAAGACTAAACAGGTAAAATTCTTGATATGATTTATTATTTTTCACCTGCACAGCATACAACATTCATAACCAAGCTCAAATGGATCTTATCAGTCATATGATATACAGAATCTGTTCTTTACAACTGATCTATTAATTTCAGTCACTGAAAGATACTAAGATGATGGTTTTTATTTAATGCTTGCCTAAAAAAACTGAATCTGATTTCTTACACTCTGCAACAGCTTAATTCTAAAACTGTGACATTTGCAGAATCTGTTTCTTACACTCTGCAACAACTTAAATTCTAAAACTGTGACATTTGTAGAATCTGATTTATTACACTCTGCAACAGCTTAAATTCTAAAACTGTGAAATTTGTAGAATCTGATTTCTTACACTCTGCAACAGCTTAAATTCTAAAACTGTGACATTTGTAGAATCTGATTTCTTACGCTCTGCAACAGCTTAAATTCTAAAACTGTGACATTTGTAGAATCTGATTTCTTACACTCTGCAGAAGCTTAAATTCTGAAACTGTGACATTTGTAGACTCTGATTTCTTACACTCTGCAACAGCTTAAATTCTAAGACTGTGACATTTTTAGTTTCTATAAATAATAGATATGTTGTGAAAACCATGCAACATACAACTGATATCACACATACCATGTAAGTCTCCATGTATGAAGTTCATTTCTCTGAGCTTCTCCAACATTCCTAAGAGGTCATCCAAGACACACAGTGAAAAATCTCTAGCCATCTTAGGATCTCCTGAACTAAAGAGCTTCCCACTGTCATTAACTTCCTCTAGAGTCAGGCCTGAAATTATACTCTGTAATGACAGAAAACTGTTTTCCCACGTTTGGCTTATAAGGATAATTTCATTCATTGTACTCCTCTTCTACAAACTATGACTGAACTGACTTCTGATAATGAAAGGAATTACAAACCCTAATTATATCTGAAGCCAAAACCATGCAAGAAAACTGGTGAAAAAAATCTCTGTTGAACTCTCATTTTAACCTGTGATATAGTGGGGACAGGCTGCTGCAATGTAATCACAACCTCGAAGACAATAACTAAATGATTTGTATGCATCTGCTATGTGGACCAAATGTATGTGAAAACGGCAATCAAACTGGAATAACTGCAAAAGTTTAAACAAACAAACAAAAAATTAACATTTTCTAATCAAAAACTTGTTAAAAGAATTTATAACAAAATTATAGTTCAAATGACAAACCTCTTACACATTCCATTGTAAATTCAACCCTATTGCCTTTCAGTTCAAAATGGTATAACTCTGGTGCCATTTTTTCATCTGCCAAGCTCACCCAAGCTCGGATTTCGTTTGCATTGAACTGAGATATCATGATCTGAAAAAAAAAAAAGACTGGAAACTAGAGTTATTCATGTTATTCTCAAAAGATAAATGTTCAGTCATTAAGAGAATCAATATTTACCAACAACTTAAAATGACGATTAGCATGTGACCGACGACACATAAAAATTTTGCACAAAAACTACAAGCTCACTTACCGTTTTGTATGCCATCTCCTGTTTGGTCTGCTTATCTCTCACAAGTATAACCTCTCCAGCACTGTTTCCTTTCCCTAACACTTTCTTCACTTTATTAAATTCACTTTCCTCCACTTTACTTGTTTTTCCTGAAACCTGATATAAGAAGAAAATGGTTAACAGTTGTCTCATTTGGAACTGCTGTAACTGGTTGTTCTCCACTTGTCAGTTTATTATATATAAAATATTAACCCATACCTCGTAAAAAGTTTTATTTTCCAAATAGGACACACATATTGTAATCATATTTAATAACAAATCAGATCTACTTATACTGAGCAGTTTCTCCTGAAGCATGCAGCTTTTTTTTTTCCTTAGACTGACTGACTCTGACTCTTTATTTCTGTCACTAACCTTTTTCCATGATCATAAAGTTAAAAAATACTTATTATTTGGTCAGTTTAAACACCAAAACTCAGTAAAACTGACAGGGTTTTTTATTCAGTGGTGTGTGATACCCATCAGATTCTCTCTCTATAATTTAACATTGTATGAGTTTGAGAAGGTAAATAAACTTCATGTAAATGTTTTATCATGTGTTTCTCTCTGTGCTGCTACATCATGACATCAGCTATTGAAAATGCATGATGTATAAATAAATTCTATCCATATTGATGAAATATACAAATTTTCATACCTCGCCAGTTTCACAGACCAGGATGGTGACACCAGAAAGGAAGTTAGAATTAGAATTGCAAATGCAGCACTGACCTTCAAGAATCTTGAGAACATATGGCATTCAAAAGTTATAAATACAAAAACCAAGTTCAGATTATTCAATTCAAATGTAATATCTACCCTCATTTATGCATGTGAAAGCTGGGAAAACAACTAAAGAAATAGACAAGAAATTAGACTCTTTTTAAAACAAATGCCTAAAGAAAATACTCAGTATAAAGTGGAATGAATTCAAGAACAACGCAGAGATAAGACAGATGAGCAAACAACAACCTGTCTCACGGGTGATCAAAAGAAGGGAGATGGACATATATCGGTCACTTGATAAGAAGAATATTAAATTATATTATATATATTGACACAAATCTTTGCCTCCTATATATATTATATACTACAAAGAATATTATGATGCCATAACAATTGGAGGTTATGAAATACCAGAGATTAGATATGCTGATGACACAGTATTACTGTCCACAACACAAAAAGGAATGGAAAAACTAATTATGTCAGTCCGTAAGAACAGCGAAGAGCAAAATCTTTATCTTAATGCGAGGAAAACTAAATTGATGACAACTGACAAAACAAACAAGGCAACCGAAATATTTATCAATGAGGAAAAATTGGAAGAGGTGTAGAGTTTTGAATATCTTGGATCATTACTAACTAATAATGGAGATACAATGTGGGAAATTAAAAGGAGGACATCTACTGCTCTTCAAAAGGTAAAATAACTAAAGAATCTGTGGAGAGGAACTACAGAAATAAGATTTTTAAGGGTATGCATCTTTCCCATCACAACATATACCTGTGAAACCTGGACACTTAACAAAACAGCTGAGAAACACATAAATGCCTTTGAATGTAAATGCTACAGAAGAGTTCTTCAAATAACATGGCCACAAAAAAGAACAAATATATCCATACTACAAGAACTTAATACTGAGGAAGGCTGGCTAGTAAAGAGGATTAAAGAGAGAAAACTTAAATATTTTTGACACATTAAACGTCATGATAATTTGGAAAAGACTGTCTTGGAAGGGTACATAATGGAAAAAGAAAGAGAGGAAGACCAAGGCGAAGATGGCTGCAAGACATTGTTGACAATCTGCAAATGGATGCATCAACAGCAGGGCATCTTGCTTACAACTGAGAGGCCTACAGGAGAGCTGTTAGGGAGACAAAGTTCCACAAGGGACATGCAAATGATTGACTGACTGATAAGAAGAAACAATCAGAGAATCCCAAAACAAGCTATCAAGCGGAACACATCAGGCCAAAGAAAAAGAGGTCGACAAGGTGAAACTTTGAAGGTGAGACTGTTAAGAAAGGCCAAATCAGCATGCATAAAACCCCTTGATGAGGTTGAAAAGCTCTCTGAAAACAGGGAAACTGATGAACTACCACGCAAGTGCTATGTGATGTTTTACGGCACAGGAAGGATGTAAGATACTGGTGAAAGTACAAGAAAGAAACAAGAGTAAGAATTTATATAATCCTAGAAAATGGGTAATCAGGTCCTCCTTTTAATTTGCTACCATTTTATTTTGCTTGTCCAGGCCGCCATATTTGAAGACGTTTAAAGAAGACCACAATCTGACTCCATCATGAAGATGAAATAGATAAGACAATGAAAAACATTTTTATGTTGACAATTATTTTAATATTTTATTTTTCTATGACTTGAACAAGAAATTGGCCACATGAAAATGCAAAATTATACCAAAAAATATACCTACCATTTCAGAATTCAGCACCAAACCACTGGGAGTATTCCGTTTTCTTATTTCTTCAATCATTTCAATGACAGCTTCAATCTGTTCATTCCTTTTTGATCTGTCTTTGGATGCTATCCCTAGTGCGTTACAGAGTTCTTTTGCAGTATTCTGGTATGGACTAAACATGTCATAAAACTTTGTACAACATAAATGAGATTTTAAAACTTTCTACAATATAAATGAGATATTAAAACAGTATTCATTCATTCATTCATTATTATCTCTATGAAATAAACAAGTTATTCACATGTGATAGAAGGAAAAAGGTCTGGATTACTCCATCATATACCATAAACTGCACACTTCAGTCTTTATAGCTCTAAGTGCTACAGACCACATCCATATCATACATGGTAAATCATTTCATAATTTAATTTTAAATAATACATTAGAAGTTCTGATGGCCTTTTCGTTGGAAATTTCCTTTCTATAACTTCAAGAAGAAAATTTAGCAAATGTTTTGTTTTATTTTTCTAAGTGTGAATTGAATCATTTGTAAACAAAGCTCTTCCGACTCTTTTTGTTGTTGTCTCATTTTGCTACAGGCTGTGGCAGCCAAAAGATATTTCAACAGAGCATTCGAAGGCAAGAATGTGCTTCTTGATAAATAAGAAATTTTTTTAAAAGTTGAAGCAAAGCTGGGAAAATAACTAATAAGAAATGGAAAACAGGTAATAAAACATGGAAAACAAATTCACTCTAGATAAGAATAACTGTTGGTACAGTGAATACAAAGTGATAAGCAGACACTGGAAACAAAGAAATGTATTTGTCACTCAAACAAAATGTCTGAGAAGTGTACAATTATTTTTTCTTTTTTTTTTTTGCACTCCTGACAAATTTTGATTTAATCATTCAGAATTAGATGTATCTTAAGTGCCCAGGGCACATGGGGCTTCCGCAAGGGTTTACCACAATACAATATCAAAATTCATTTGCAATCTTAATTTCCATACATGCAGGTCTCTGAATATATTGTTTTCAGTATTGCCTTTTTTTTTGTTTTGTTTCAAATCATTTTCATAAGAATGACTGAACATCTGTGACTCACTTTTCTTTCTCTTTTTGTATACTCTTGGTTGCAAGGTCAACTGAAACAGAAGAAGAAGAAGATGTAATGTTAAACATTCTGTAAATGACCATTCAGAAATGAGGTAATAAGATACATGATACACACTAACGTACTTGAGGTCTCTATGGCCACTTAATTTTGCCAAAGCAAGGTTGTCGTAAAAATATTTCCTTCAGTCATTCCCAGAATGTGACCATATTTAAGTCCGTGATTTGTTTCATCAATCTGTGAGGTCTGAAATTTCTACTGCACCAGCACTGTCCAATCTGGCAATCAGCAACCCATAGCTGACATGTTGGTGTCAGGGTTGGCGAGCCACAGCTGACCAAGTGCCTGGCCTTTTCTCCTTGGTACTGCCTGTGACATACCTAGGCTGGCTAATGGGTTGCCATGGTCCCCATGGTGGTGGAGCCTCTGCACATCCCCTGCTCTTTTGCTTGACTGAAGCTGTCATAACCCGCTCCTGAACCCACACAATGCTGCGCCTCAACAGTCTTCAATACACCAGCTCCCAGGAGATTCAAGAAGAAAATATATGCATTAATACAGATAAAAGGGATGGTGACTGCAGCAAAACTGGTTCTAATAATAGAGGTAGATAGAGGTGTATGGTGTAGCAGAAGGAGTGAGTAAAGTGAGAAAAAACAAATAGAAAGTATGAGTGCGAGATGAGAATGTATAAATGAAAAACATATAACATCCAATATTTTGGCGTGAACCTTTTTCAAGGATTACATACACATATACAAACAAGACAAAAAAACGTATAACTAAACAAAAAACTTATCTTAATGTGGCAACCTCCAGAAGTAGGAAACACAGAGAAATGTGTGTCCACTAGATGACGCATAGAGACCATGTGGGGCCACACAAAGGATAAGCTGATTGAGCAATCATAAAGAAGAGGTGGAGAGAGGGAGGAAAACAGGTGGGGGGAGAGGGCAATAGAAACATGATAGCCGCTAGAGAAGGTGTCGGGGAGAGAAAGGGTAAGGGAGAGATAACGAAGAACATGAACACCTGCTGAGAGAAAATATGAAACTGGTGAATAGGACAAGACCCTATATACATATAGTCGCCAGAGAAGAAGAAAAGGTGGCGAAAGGGAGAGAAGCTAGGAGAAAGAAACAAGAAAGTAGAGTAAAAATAAACAAATAATTAAAAAAAACAAAAAAAAGGGGGGGGGGGATGGAAAACTAAAGAAGTTAAAGGAAGCTGAAGACATTGTTAATTCAAGCTGGGTGGAGACAGCCAGCCTGGAAAATAAGGCACTGTTCTAGGACCCTCCGAGATCGTACATCAGCAGAACAAGAGCGGATCGCACTAACAGAAATGTCCTGTTTTCCCCTGTGGTTGCTAAGGCAAAAATGTTTAACCACAGGTGTCCAGGCCCTCTTAGAAATATCATTAAGATGCTTGCGAAATCGATCTCCTAAGCGTAAGCCAGTTTCCCCTATGTACTTCAAATCACAATGTTTGCACATGATAGCATAAATAACATTGCGTGAAGTGTAGGTGAAATCCTCCTGAACTGATAATGTGGACTTAGGGAAGGAGATCTGGCTAGCCTCGACAACAAATGGGCAAGTGTTGCATCTACGCCGTCCGCAACGTCTGGTACCATAAAAAGTGTCAGCTGTCTTAAGGCAACTTTGAACTAAAAGGTCCCTGAGGTTCTTGTCCCATCAGTAGGCCACCAATGGGGGTTCCCCAAAAAGTTCATGTGCATCAGGCTCAGTCTGGAGGAGATGGAGATGGCCAAAACAGTATGTTTTTAACTGCCAAACTATGAGGATGGTGCGTGAGTATCAGTTTAAATCTGTCTGAGCTACAGTGCGGTTTAGGAGTGAGGGCTTGTTGCCACAATATATGGCTGATGCAGTTCCAAGATGACGTGAGAACATGTTCTGGATAGCTGTGCTGATGGAAGAAATCTAGAATTTTATGGCCTTGATCCTGGAAATTAACATTTTCAGTACATAAACGCTGCAACCTAAGAAGCTGGGAAAAAGGAATAGAGTCCTTACACGATCTGGGATGGGAGGAAGAGTACAAGAGATAGCTGTGAGAGTCTGTAGGTTTATAGTGGATAGAAGTAGTAAGCCCAGTAGGGCCGATAGTAATGGTAATGTCGAAAAAGTTAACAGAAGCAGTAGAGACATGGGAGGTGAAAGAAATGACAGGATTGTACTCCTTAATAAAACTGATAAAGTTGTCAAGATCTTCCTCTGGCACTGATGTGACCCCAATGTCGTCATCTATGTAGCATCTATAGAAGGCTGGAAAAGGAATCTTGTGTGGCCCATGAACAGACACGTGTAGCTAGGGCCCGTTTTGGTACCCATGGCTACACCACTAATCTGGTCGAAGTAAAGACCATTGAATTCAAAAGAGCTGAGCTAGAGGACAAGTCGTGTAAGGCACAGAATAGTAGACACAGGAATAGAGGGATTGTGTCTTTTGTTCAGAAAGAACTTGACGGCCTGAAGTCCCTCATCATGCGGGATGGATGCATATAAGGACATTACATCAAGAGTGAAGATACGGTGACCACGCAGGAGTGTAAGGGTCTCAAACGCAATAAGAGCATGCTTCTTGTCCTTAGGATAAGTCTTAAGGACACGAATCATCTCTTATGAATCAGGGTTTTGTCCTATTCACCAGTTTCACATTTTCTCCCTGCAGGTGTTTATGTTCTTCACTCATTGTCTCTCCACTCCCCCCTCTCCCCCGACACCTTCTCCTCTAGCGGCTATCATGTTTCTATTGCCCTCTCCCCCCCAACCTGTTTTCCTTCCTCTCTCCACCTCTTCTTTATGATTGCTCTATCAACTTATCCTTTGTGTGGTCCCGCGTGGTCTCTATGCTTCGTCTAGTGAATACACATTTCTCTGTGTTTCCTACTTCTGGAGGTTGCCATATTAAGATAAGTTTTTTGTTTAGTTATACGTTTTTGTCTCGTTTGTGTATGTAATCCTTGAAAAAGGCTCACGCCAAAATATCAGATGTTGTATGTTTTTCATTAATAAATTCTCATCTTGTTTTCATACTTTTTATTCATTTTTTCTCACTTTACTTACTCCCTCTGCCACCTCATAAAACTGCACCATACACCTCTATCTAACTTTATGCATTAATACATACATATGAAGTGACCACCATTTTGTATTATAGGGATAGTCCCATATTTTAAGGACTTGTCTTGAGAATCATATTGCTTCAGTCCGGACACCTAAATATCCCCTACAAAACTTAATTATTTAGCTCTTTAATATATCCAGCACTTCATTATTCTGGCAAAAGATACAACCATCCAGTCCAATACATCACACAGACAGACATCAAATCACAACATGTCACAGCAGGGGTATCTAGTCACAACATGTCACAAAGAGACAGGCATCTAATCACATCATGTCAAAGAAAAATGTAACTATCAACTTCCATAAATTTATACAATTCCTTTAACTTCACTATTCTTTTTCTTGGATACTAAAATGGTTCTACACTCTAAGCACAACATTTTTAACATAAATTTCCAGTTTTCCTGGGGCAAATCTTGTTGCATTGCACACATAATGCGGGCCAGGCAGTTTAAAGCACAAATATTTTTTTTTTCATTTTTTTTTATAAACAGTTAACACCTGCACTGTCAGTGGTGCATGTGGATACACATTACTTAGATCTATACCTGATATATCTAGCTTGATCACTAGTTTATCAGTTATGGCTTCTGATTAATTGGCATTACTGGAAAAGTTAAGTAACATAATAAAAAATGAAAGTATCACTGAAGTAAAAGGAAACCTTTTTGCATCTGTTTGAAGAATTAATTGCTACTGAAACAGGCAAGTCATGTAGTTTGATATACTCCTCATGCTTTTGTACAGAACATGGTACTAGATTATTTTCACTGAGAATTTTTGCTTTATTATTTTTTTTAAGTGTTATAGCTTCCACTTTTGATGAGTCACTGATTATTTCTGTATCAAGTTTTACTCTACAATGAACACTTCTGTATAACTGGCAATGCTTCTCAGCATGATACACTTTACACATTTCTGCAGCCAAGATTGTGTAATCTTGAACTGATGTACCCAAAGATGACAACAATGACATTCCAAGACTCAACGATATATTCCGGCACTCAATGATGGCATTCCAGCATTCAATAATGACATTCCAGCATTATTAATGTTAATTTTATGTTTATCTGTGACAATGTGTTGTTCAACTGCATGTTTTCCCCACCTACCAATCTCTACATCACAATGGTGCAGTGTGCAAAACACATGAAAGTCATCTTTTTTTTTGCTTTTAGTAATAAATTCAAACTCTTTGGCCCATAGTTAAACAGTTTTTCTTTTTTGGCATTTCTTTAAACAGAATAGTTGTGATTTTAAAATACGTGGAATTTGTGCCAAGAAAACAATTTATTGAACTTTACTTGAGAGCACAAATTTTTAAAAAAGTTATCTTGCTCAGTTCCCGGAACCCTGCCAAAACCACAAAATGAGGACAAAGTAGCCCTGGATGGAGGATTGTACACCAAAAAGCTGTACTGTTCAGCCAAATGCCAGATCTGATCACCCTAACTGTAATGCCAATATGAAACAAACTGGCCTATCAAAGTTCAATCTTCATTCAGAACATTATGATTAGAAAGATTTGATAAAAACATCAGAATACAATAAAGATCTGAGCTAATACTTTAATAATAGTATAATGAAAGTCACTAAGAACCCAAACACCAGAGTTTACTCACCATGAGAAAAAAAAAAAAGAAAAACAACACTTACTTGTTATGGTGTCAACAAGGTCAGTGTACTCCTCATTTTGAACACCTCTGTGTCCTACATATGAGGTTAAATGCATAAAATTATGCAAGGGTTTTCAAAAGTTTAAAATGAAAACTATATTATTTGTATTGTAATAAAAAGTGAATACTGTAACCTCTCTCCACTCATTTTAGACAAACAAATGTAAACCTGACTAGACACTCATTTTTTAAATGGTGTGCCAAAAGCCACTTATGACCATGCATCTCCACTTTGTACACTCCTTGGTATTTTTAACCAAATCAGCTCTTTGCTTTTCTTGTGCTACTCGATCACTTATAAAAATCCTGTGCCATTAAACGTCACATAGGGCTCGCAAAGTAGTTCACCAATTTTTCCTGTCTTCAGCGAGTCTTTCAACCTCATCAAATGATTTTATGCCTGTTAATTTGGCCTCTCTTAACAATGTCCTCTTCAGAGTTTCATGCAGTCTGCCTCTTTTTCTTTGGCCTGTTACGTTCCACTTGATAGCTTGTTCTGGGATTCTCTGATCATTTCTTCTCATCAAGTGACCAACATATGTCCATCTCCTTTTCCTGATCACCCATGAGACTGGTTGTTGTTCAGTCATCTGTCTTATCTCTGCATTGTTCTTGAATTTGTTCCACTTGATGGTGAGTATTTTCCTTATGCATTTGTTTTCAAAAGAGTCTAATTTCTTTTCTATTTCTTTAGCTGTTTTCCAGCTTTCGCATACATAAATGAGGGTGGATATTGCATTTGAATTGACTAGTCTTAACTTGGTTTTTGTGCTTATAACTTTTGAATTCCATTTGAATTACATTATAAAAATACACTTGTATATTTCCCTTTCTTTTTCCCCCTTGATCATCGTTTATCAGGCTTTTTTTTTTGTCTTCTCTTTGTGCCAGTTTATTTTTAATTTGCATTTTCATAAAGTTTTAACCACTTTTACAGTTCTTAATCTGCTGAAGTATGATTTTCATTGCAGAATAGAAGTACACAGTGGGATTTGGGGCTTTTTTTTTTTTTTAATCTTCAACATGGCATTAGTTCGTGTGTGCTATGTTCCACCTGCCTTTGTCTAAACAGATGAACCCATAAAGGCAGTGTATGAAGTTGCTCTGGTCTTCTGCTGTTGTGAATATTCACAAAAAAAGGTTATTCCACCATCTAATATTTGGTGGACAAGTCTGAGAGAAGGACAGGCTTCTAATGACACAACTGTATATCTGCCCCATCTTAAAATGTAGGAATGCTTTCACGTTATATTTTAAGAGATGAAAGAAAGGGATGATAACTATTGTGATGGATGAAAATGAATTTCTATCATCAAAGTAATAGTTTAAACTGAGTAAATGAGAGAAAAATAAGGAGATAAAAAGAAAAAGCACAATTCTTTCTTTTAATTTCTCAGTAAACATTACACCTGGAACATGCATGCAATGAAAATGTGTATAAAATGTTTAAAATGTTGATGTAATAATAAATGCAAACAGCAGTTAAGATTAATGACCAAAACCTAACAGAAACAGATACCTATGAATACACTGAATGCATATTATCACTGATGGAGTAACAAATAAACACTTAAAGAGCAGAATAAATAAATTCAGAACAGCTTTCATTAACCTTAAAAACATCTGGAAGTCCTCCCAGAACAGTACTAAAACCAAACTAAAGTTGCACCAAAGTTGTGCTATCCATACTTCTCTGTGGAGCAGAAAGCTGGAGAGCAACTGACAAGGAAATGGGCAAATTTTCCACACAACCTGCCTCAGGAAGATTTTAAATATTTACTGGCCACAGACAAGAAGTAATAGAGGCCTACTTGCCCATTGTGAACAAGAATGTGCTTTTATGACAAAAAAAAAAAAAACCACTCATGTGTCTCAAGAGAGACAACAACATCACTAAAACAGCCATGCAGTGTAAACCTGAGAAAAAAAAGACAGAACTGTAAAGCAATGGCACAATACAAAAATTGACTGCAGACCATGAGAGAAGTTACCTTGCAAGATACTACAGGACATACTGGGCAGTGGTTGCTTGGTAAATCAACAAGCAAGGACATGGATGGGTGAATAATAAATGGTTAAAGACTAGAACAGAAACATTTTTCTAAAATTCTTGTGCACATTACAACAGACAACAGAAAATTTCAAACTGCAGCTGAATAAAAAGAATATTAACATTAAACGAATCTTTGACAGAATGAAAATTATACTTATCACTTCAACTACTAAAACAGAAAATAAAAATGTGCATAGACAAGCACATTCACTACAACTCTTATCATGAAAAAAAATGAATGTTGATCATTCTCTATCATCCCTTATAAATAAAAGCAAAAGAAAATGAAAAGACAATGACAGAATTGGATGCATGATACATGAAAATCATACATAGGGCAATAAAACAATAATGTAAATCTTCAATAAGTATTTGCCATCACTTATAACATTTTACTTCAGAGAGAAACATTTTCTTTCACTTACTGTCAAAATCTTCCATTTCTTCTGCCATTGTTCCTGATAGTTTCTCAAGAACTGCTGGTGATGACTGGAACAGAAACAATACCTTTTTTTTTTTTAATGTAACATTTGGAAGACTGCATTTCAGAAAATGAGAAACATATTATGCAATACATCTTTATCAATGAATGTTAGAAAACGAGTACTAAAATGCTATATTGAACCTATCTTGTTATATGGAAGTGAATCATGGACAATAGGCAAGTCTGCACAAAAATCATTGGAAGCAGCAGAAATGTGGTTTATTAGAAGAATGTTGTGAATCCCCTGGACAGCAAAAATAACTAATGAAGAATGTATGAGAAGAGCTGGAGAGACAAAAAATCTTGTCAAAAAGATAAGAGAGAGACAATGTACTTTCATAGGACATGCAATGAGAAGAGGGGGCATTGAAAATATTATAACAACAGGAAAAATAGAAGGAAGAAGATCAAGAGGAAGACCAACAGAAATGATACTGGACAGTCTAACGGGATGGTGTGAGAGGAGATCACCAACTGAGCTGATGGCCTGCATGAAGGATCGTGTACTCTGGAGAGGCATAATAGCCAACGCCAGTCGGCACGGCACATGATGATGATGAACATTTGGAAATAATAAAAAAATGAGTTTTTAATCACAAAACTACAGGACATGATCTGACTGCAAATAGGAAGATTTACTTGATGAATTGTTACAAACATGTTATAACTGACTGGTTAGCATACTAAAGAAATGAAGACCACACAAATTACATAACAATCCAAGAACTCAGCCAAACAAGCAGAGATCTTTTATTCAGGGTAGAGACATTGCAACAAAAGAAATAAAACTGACAAAGAAGGAAAAAATATAAAGTTTTCTATTTACTTCAAAAAATGTGTTCTGTGTATACTGGTCCTTGACCATCTAATACTGGCATCTTTCTACTTGACCACCAACATTTTCTTGCCACATTACCTACAACAATTACTGGTAAGTGAAACAACAAATTTATTCTTGACTTTCCGCTGATCTTTCAAATTTACAACCAGGGAAAGTGAAGCTCTGATATCCAACTCTTCTTGTATCTGGACACTGTTTAACATCTTGTTCACCTTTCACATTTTGTATCATCATCATGTGCCATGCCGACTGGCGTTGGCTATTATGCCTCTCCAGAGTACGCGATCCTTCATGCATGCCATCAGCTCAGTTGGTGATCTCCTCTCACACCATCCCGTCAGACTGTCCAGTATCATTTCTCTTGGTCTTTCTCTTGATCTTCTTCCCTCTATTTTTCCTGTTGTTATAATATTTTCAATGCCCCCTCTTCTCATTGCATGTCCTATGAAAGTACATTGTCTCTCTCTTATCTTTTTGACAAGGTTTTTTGTCTCTCCAGCTCTTCTCACGCATTCTTCATTAGTTATTTTTGCTGTCCAGGGGATTCGCAACATTCTTCTAATAAACCACATTTCTGCTGCTTCCAATGATTTTTGTGCAGACTTGCTTATTGTCCATGATTCACTTCCATATAACAAGATAGGTTCAATATAGCATTTTAGGACTCGTTTTCTAACATTCATTGATAAGGATGTGTTGGTCAATATGTTTCTCATTCTCTGAAATGCAGTCTTTGCTTGGCCTATTCTGTTCCTAATTTCTGTTCTGCATTTCCCATCTGAAGTTATTACTGCTCCAAGGTATTTGAATTTCTGCACCTGCTTTAGAACAGTTCCGTTTAATCTAATACTGCATGCTGGTGGATTCTGTTTCTTAGATATAACCATAGTCTCTGTCTTTTTGATGTTCAAAGTAAGGCCTTTCTGTTCACTTTCTTTGGTGACTTTATCCAAGAGATTTTGCAGGTCTTGTTGGTTCTCAGCTATCAGTACTGTGTCGTCAGCATACCGAAGGTTGTCAATATTGTATCCTCTAATTTTTATGCCTGGTTCTGTGATGATTGTTCTTAGAATATTCTCGCTATACAGAGAAAAAAGGTCTGGAGATAGTACACATCCTTGTCGCATCCCTTGTTTTATAGGTTGATATTTTCCAATTCTATTTTCAACTCGAACTGCTGCTTCTTGCTGCCAGTATAGATGTTTTACAATCCTCAGGTCTTTGCCGTCTATATTGATGTCTTCAAGCATTTTAATAATTTCATTATGTTTCACCTTGTCAAATGCCTTGGTGTAATCAATGAAGCATAAGTAGAGATCTTTCTGTACTTCTAAAGCTCTTTCTGTTAGTGTTCGTAAAGCATAAATGGCATTGTGTGTTCCCTTTCCTTCAACAAATCCAAACTGTTCATCTGCTATTTCCATTTTTATCTTTTTCCTTGTTCTTCTCATAATTATTCTCAGAAGTAGCTTCGTTATGTAACATGAGAGGCTGATAGTCCGGTGGTCGTCACATTCCTTTGCACCTGGTTTCTTTGGTAGTGCTATAAATGTGGATTTAATCAGGTCACTGGGAATATAACCACTGTTGTAAATGTCATTCAGTAACTTGGTTATTATTTTTATTCCTGTCTCCTCTAGTGCCTCTATTTCTTCTATTGTTATATTATCAGGCCCAGTCGCTTTTCCTTTCTTCATGTGTTTGATGGCATCTATGATTTCATCTTCAAGTATTGGTGGTCCCTCACAGTTTTCAGTATCTGGTGTTAATTCTGGTCTTTCTCCTCCATATAGCTCACCGATATACTCTGTCCACCTGTCCACAATGTCTTCTTTTCCCATTAACATTTTACCTTCTTTCCATTTCAGGCATCCTGTGGTATATTTTGTTTTCCTGCCTGTGAGTTCATTAATTCGTTTGTGCATGTTTTTGCTGTTTTTAATATGAGAGTCTTCTATCTGTCTGCACTGCTCATTTAACCACACTTCTTTTGCTTCTCTGCATTTGCGTCTTATTTCTTTATTTATCTTGTTATATTTTTTCTCTTTATTTTTACTCCTCCTCCTCTTGTCCATCAGTCCTAAGATGTCGTCTGTCATCCATTTATATTTTGTATGGCAATGATAAATTCTCTCTGCCTCTCATGTTTACAGTCCAGTTTTCAGATTTTTTTTTTTACGTATAGTGCCTCAGCAATACTGTATGATGTCCATATCACCTTTAAAGTTCATCACCAGGTTGTCCCTAATCCACTACTAATCCTCTTTCCTTCACTTGTCCTTGATTTGCTACTAACCCTCTCTCCTTCACTTGTCCATGTCAGTGTACTAGCAAAAGTCCTGGGATCTTTCTAAAATACACAATCAACCTATTTTCTGCATCTTCTGTGCCATAGTTGTGCATGTATCTTCTTGTTTTCTTTGAGCAAGCAGATTTCTTTTACTTATGATCTGTGGTCTGTGAGAATCTTTCACAGGCTGGTTGTGAGGAATTGGTACAGTCTGATAAGTGGTGATTCTTCTTCTCCTGCATCTGAGGTTGATGGTCAAGTCAGCTCCTGATCCTAGTCAACATGGCATAGCCCACAGTTCTCTCCAGATCCTGATCCTAGTCAACATGGCAAAGCCCACAGTTCTCTCCAGATCCTGATCCTAGTCAACATGGCAAAGCCCACAGTTCTCTCCAGATCCTGATCCTAGTCAACATGGCATAGCCCACAGTTCTCTCCAGATCCTGATCCTAGTCAACATGGCAAAGCCCACAGTTCTCTCCAGATCCTGATCCTAGTCAACATGGCATAGCCCACAGTTCTCTCCAGATCCTGATCCTAGTCAACATGGCAAGCCCACAGTTCTCTCCAGATCCTGATCCTAGTCAACATGGCAAAGCCCACAGTTCTCTCCAGATCCTGATCCTAGTCAACATGGCATAGCCCACAGTTCTCTCCAGATCCTGATCCTAGTCAACATGGCAAAGCCCACAGTATCCATTGGACCAAAATTATTTGACTGATCTTTACCTCTCTCAACTTTAATAGAAAAAAAACCGTTTTTTTTAATCTCCCTGGAATTTCGAGCTGATGTTCTTTATAGCCAATGCCATGAAGGTACTGAAGAACAGCATTGTGTAGGTCCCAGAGTGGGTTGCGGTGGATATATTCTTCAGCCCCTGAGTGAGGCTGAAAAACTGGGGGTTTGTAATACCACTTCAGTGGGTCTCACCTCCCTGGGGACTATGGTAACCACTGCCCCACTAATCAGGCTAGACATGTCACTAGGGGTACCAATGGAGAGGTGGGACAGGGTCTTGGTCAGCTATGGTTTACCAACCTTGATGCTAGCATGTCAGCTATGGTTTGCCAACCCTGATGCTAGCATGTCAGCTATGGTTTGCCAGCCCTGATGCTAGCATGTCAGCTATGGTTTGCCAGCCCTGATGCTAGCATGTCAGCTATGGTTTACAACCCTGATGCTAGCATGTCAGCTATGGTTTGCCAACCCTGATGCTAGCATGTCAGCTATGGTTTGCTAACCCTGATGCTAGCATGTCAGCTATAGGTCACTAACTGTCAAATCAGACAGCATCTTTGCCTCCTGAATGGTGGTAAAATGTGCAAATAAAACTATGAAAACGTAAGTAAATAAAGAACATGAACAATGAGTAAAAACACTAGATCTACTTCATGACAAATTCTCATATATATGAATCTTTATACTCACAGATGGACTGACGCAAAATGCCTAAAAGAACATGAATATTCAGGTAAGTCAAGTGATGGTCTATGCTCACAGGCTGAGAACCATTGTGATGATTACAACTTCTAAATCAAACTATTTTACAGTCTCAACGTATTACATGTATTAATTAACATGTATAATCTAATACTTTTCCACAAACTCTGCCATTGTCACTTTATAGTGTACTTCGTGCAGGTGACGTCTTAGACATGTTTTATGATGCCTGCTCTGTCGATATTCAACGAGCATGGCGACACACCCTCTGCTCTGCCGATATTCAACGAGCATGGCGACACACCCTCTGCTCTGCCGATATTCAACGAGCATGGCGACACACCCTCTGCTCTGCCGATATTCAACGAGCATGGCGACACACCCTCTGCTCTGCCGATATTCAACGAGCATGGCGACACACCCTCTGCTCTGCCGATATTCAACGAGCATGGCGACACACCCTCTGCTCTGCCGATATTCAACGAGCATGGCGACACACCCTCTGCTCTGCCGATATTCAACGAGCATGGCGACACACCCTCTGCTCTGCCGATATTCAACGAGCATGGCGACACACCCTCTGAAGCCCTCCCTTTCGTGCCACACTTTTCTGAATTTGTTTACATAAAACAGATAAAAGGGAGGCGACTGCAGTAAAACTGGTTTAAATAAATAAGGTAGATAGCGGTGTATGGTGCAGTCTTACAAAGTGAGGGAGGAAGTGAGCAAAACTCAAGGAAGTGAGCAAAACTCACTTCCTCCCTCACTTTGTAAAACTGCACCATAACCTCTATCTACCTTATTTACATAAAACTGAAAGCGGAAAATGTCTCCTATACTTTTTGGTGACGCTATTATAAACTGTACAATCTGACGCCGTACATTCTCGCTGCCAGCTATATTTCTATATGAAAATGGATGTCATAAAAAAAATTAGGCAGAGTTCAATACAAGTTCACTCATAACACTCACTTTTCCTAGAAAATTCCAGAAATTTGACAAGCTACGCTTCTCACGGATGTATCAGCAGCAGCAGGCCATCTTGCCCACAACTGCGAGGCCTACAGGAGGGCTGTGAGGGAGGCAAGGGACATGCTAATGATTGAGTGACGCTATCCAATCAATTTCTTTAACTGTGACCTTGCGAACTTTAACCTATATACATAAATTATGACGTAAAGTTCATGTTTATGCATTGTACTAAAAATAGCACACAACCATCAGGGGTGATACACATTCTCTGTTTAAATCTTTTCATGGTCATTGTTTGTACACATAAATTCCTTTTTTCTTTAACTAAACGTCAAAGTGACGTGCAAGATCTTATCTTATATATCTTATATCCTTCCCGTGCCGTTAAACGTCACATAGGGCTCGCAAAGTAGTTCGCCAATTTTTCCTGTCTTCGGCGAGTCTTTCAACCTCATCAAAGGATTTTATGCCTGTTAATTTGGCTTTAATAATGTCCTCTTCAGAGTTTCATGCGGTCTGCCTCTTTTTCTTAGGCATTTGTTTTCAAAAGAGTCTAATTTCTTTTCTATTTTTTTATTTGTTTTACAGCTTTCGCATGCATTAATGAGGGCGGATATTACATTTGAATTGAATAGTCTTAACTTGGTTTTTGTGCTTATAACTTTTGAATTCCATATGTTCTCAAGACTCTTGAAGATCGATGCTGCTTTTGCAATTCTGATCCTAACTTCCTTTCTAGTGTCACCATCCTGATCTATGTAGCTGCCAAGGTATGCAAATTGATTTGACTTCTTCAATATCTGTCCTTTCTATGTGTATTTTTCCATTTTGATTGAGAGGAATTTTCATTATTTTTGTTTTGTCCTTGTTAATTTCAAGTCCTATTTTGCTAGCCAGTGAAGACAGGCTATCTGTTTTTTCTTGCATGGAGTTCGCATTATTACTGATAAGAGTTATGTCATCAGCAAAATCAAGATCTTCTAGTTGGGTCCCATGTACCCAGTTAATACCTGTGTTACCTGTGCAGCATTTTTTCATTATGAAATCTATTGTAATCCCAAAAAGTAAAGGAGACGTGCAAGATTGCGGACGTTTTTTTTTTAACGCTCTCGCCGGCGTGCAGAAATCAGCGGAATTCCGCTTGATCTGTTACATATCCTGTACCAGGAGTTGGGCATAAGGCTAACAACCTTATCCTGGGACCTATCTAGAGGCGACTCTAGATGGGAAAAAAAAATATTGTTACGGAAACTCGCAGAGAAAGCAACCGAGCATCAGGGATGCCAACTCCGAAGAGCTCATTCGTCGGACCCAAACATGTGACAAAGATTGGATTCTGGAATGTGAGAACGATGGCAGCACCAACAAAAACTACTCAGGTCATCAAAGAAATGGAGAGATACCATCTAGACATACTGGGCATCAGCGAAATGCGATGGCCAGAAGCAGGTAAAAGACGGCGGAAAACGGTAAGTTAATAATACATTCAGGCAGAAATGATGGTAAAATCAGGGATGGGGTGGGCATTATTATGTCAAATGTAGCTGCAGAGAGCCTTTTAGAATGGGAACCGGTGAACAGTCGTATAATAAGAGCACGATACAATCTACGACACGGAAGAATGACAATAATACAGTGTTATGCACCCACGAATGATGCAGATGATGATGTGAAAGACCACTTCTATCACCAACTACAACAAATCATCAACAAAGTCCCTAAACACGACATCCTAATTGCTATGGGGGACTTCAATGCTAAGGTAGGGAAGGATAATACCGACGTTGAAAAAGTGATGGGGAAAGAAGGAATTGACATGGTTAATCAGAACGGAGAAAGATTGATTGAAATATGTCTTACAGAGGGCATGGTCATTGAAGGCACAATATTCCCATTTTTGTATTAGAAAGCAATATAGAACATCTCTCATAGATGTAAGGGCTTATAGGGGTGCAGATGTCAACAGTGATCATAACCTGTGCATAGGGAAAATAAAACTACAATTGAAAAGCCAACACAAGAAATCAGTACACAGAAAGATAAACAGTCACAGCCTACAATAAGAAAATACTAACATTAATTTCAATCAGGAACTTGCCAATCATTCCAAAACACCCAGTGAAGTTGAGGAGATAAGTATAGATGAATTATGGAATTCTTACAGCACAGACATAGTCACAGTAGCAAAAGCAAGCGCTGGACTGAAAAAACCAGATAGAAAAGCATGGATATCAGATAAAACATGAAAGTATATACATGAAAGACGAGCAATCAAATTAGACATGTTGAATGCAAAAACAGATCTTGAAAAAGATCTAGCGAAAGCAACATACAAAGAAATAGACAAGAAAGTAAAAAGTTCAGCTAGATGGGATAAAAGAGAATACATAGACAATATGGCGAAAGAGGCAGAAAAAGCAGCAAAAACAGGAGACAGCAAAACTTTATATAACATACAAAAGAGGCTAACAGGTACTATTACATCTAAAGAAAGACCAATCCTTAGCAAAACTGGAACCCTATTAACATCAAATAAAGACCAAAAGCAAAGATCGGCTGAACACTTCCAAGAAATACTTAATCGACCACACCCAAAAGAATTGTTAAACCTTGAAACTGACTTACCAGCCCCACAACTAAATGTCAATCTAGATGAAATTAAATTGCATGAAATTGAAACAGCAGTGAATTTAATGGCTAATAACAAAGCTGCAGGTGAAGATGAAGTAACACCAGAAATGCTAAAATCTATCAATACTGACAACATGAGACAACTACAGAGAATGTTTAACAAGATTTGGAAAGAAGAAAAGGTCCCTTCGAATTGGAAGAAAGGAATCATTATTAAAATACCTTAAAAAGGCAACCTTAGTGACTGTAACAACTGGAGAGGAGTAACCTTAATATCAGTTGTGTCAAAAGTATTCTGCAAGGTCATTTTGAATAGACTCAAAGATATAGTGAATACTGCAATGAGAGAAGAACAAGCAGGATTTCGAAAAGGGAGAAGCTGTCTCGACCAGATCTTTACTCTCAGAATAATACTCGAAGAACATATTGAAAAGCAGAAACCATTAATACTGAATTTCATAGATTTTAAAAAGGCATTTGATAGCATACACAGAGATTCATTATGGAGAATTGTAAGTCTATATGGAATACCATCTAAAATTGTCAACATCATTAAGGACTTCTACAATGGATATGTTTGTGCAGTCAAGACAGAAGAAGGGATGAGTGAAAGGTTCCAGATTGAAACAGGCGTGAAACAAGGATGTATACTGTCTCCTTTACTATTTCGGATTACAATAGACTTCATAATGAAAAAATGCTGCACAGGTAACACGGGTATTGACTGGGTACATGGGACCCAACTAGAAGACCTTGATTTTGCTGATGACATAACTCTTATCAGTAATAATGTGAACTCCATGCAAGAAAAAAACAGATAGCCTGTCTTCACTGGCTAGCAAAATAGGACTTGAAATTAACAAGGACAAAATAAAAATAATGAAAATTCCTCTCAATAAAAAATGGAAAAATACACATAAAAGGGACAGATATTGAAGAAGTCAATCAATTTGCATACCTTGGCAGCTACATAGACCAGGATGGTGACGCTAGAAAAGAAGTTAGGGTCAGAACTGCAAAAGCAGCATCAATCTTCAAGAATCTTGAGAACATATGGAATTCAAAAGTTATAAGCACAAAAACCAAGTTAAGACTATTCAATTCAAATGTAATATCCACCCTTATTTATGCATGTGAAAGCTGGAAAACAACTAAAGAAATAGAAAAGAAATTAGACTCTTTTGAAAACAAATGCATAAGGAAAATACTTGGCATCAAGTGGAACGAATTCAAGAACAATGCTGAGATAAGACAGATGACTGAACAACAATCAGTCTCATGGGTGATCAGGAAAAGGAGATGGACATATGTTGGTCACTTGATGAGAAGAAATGATCAGAGAATCCCAAAACAAGCTATCAAGTGGAACACAACAGGCCGAAGAAAAAGAGGCAGACCACGTGAAACTCTGAAGAGGACATTATTAAGAGAGGCCAAATTAACAGGCATAAAATCCTTTGATGAGGTTTAAAGACTCGCCGAAGACAGGAAAAATTGACGAACTACTTTGCGAGCCCTATGTGACATTTAACGGCACAGGAAGGATATAAGATATAAGATATAAGAAACGTCAAAGCTTGCATGACATTCGGTCTATTTTACGCCATGGATGGGGGTGAAGTGTCCGCTGCAGCACCTGTCCTAGCTGCCCGTGTTTTCCTGGGAAACCGCAGGTGCCCAATTTTTGAGGCTAGTTTGTCCCCGGTGCCGGCCGATTGCGATGTCGAATCAGGAACTTATTAATCAGAAGGCGAGTGTACTAACCGCTACACCACCACGGCATCTCAGACAAAATTGTGGAAAGCAGGATGTAATACATCAGAAATGACGAGAAACGAAAATACACCATCAGCTACTTGATCCCAAAGAGATTTTTTTCAATAAACCTTCAGAATGTTCATCTTTTTTATATAAAAAAAGATAAACATGTTAAAATTTATAATTATTTATACTTTCACAAAACTGAAACCCATTCACGATATGACTGGAATTAGGTACTTCTGCAAATTAAATTTATACTGTCAGCATCCATTTACCCCCACCACTTCCCCTTTTTTTTCATCCCTGCGAATATCAACAACCCTGTGATTTCGTACTGGACCAAAAGTACACTCCATTAGAGTGGATGATTACTACCGAAAATTCCATAGCGTGTTTTTGAACATTGTTCATTACATCTGAACCCTTCATGTAGACATTAACTCGGGCAAGGAAACAATCTATCAGCTTCCTATCTGACCCCGCTCTGTGAAGTTGTAGAAACTAACAACACAGACAAAGGAAACATTCTGGTGACTGTTGACTGGTCTCTTCTCGCTATACAGTGGAAATATAAAACACATATAGACGCCATATCCGGAGTAGCAGTAGGAGGTCTGAGATACACAGACGACACGGTGTTGATAGGCAAGAGTGAAAGGAAATTTCATTCGCCCAGTCATCAGGGAAGGTGGGAAAGGGACTCAGTCTTAACACAAGAAAGAGACTCATTCTTAACACAAGAAAGAGACTCATTCTTAACACAAGAAAGAGACTCGGTCTTAACACAAGAAAGAGACTCATTCTTAACACAAGAAAGAGACTCATTCTTAACACAAGAAAGAGACTCGGTCTTAACACAAGAAAGAGACTCATTCTTAACACAAGAAAGAGACTCAATCTTAACACAAGAAAGAGACTCAGTCTTAACACAAGAAAGAGACTCAATCTTAACACAAGAAAGAGACTCAATCTTAACACAAGAAAGAGACTCAATCTTAACACAAGAAAGAGACTCAATCTTAACACAAGAAAGAAACTCAATCTTAACACAAGAAAGAGACTCATTCTTAACACAAGAAAGAGACTCAATCTTAACACAAAAAAGAGACTCAATCTTAACACAAGAAAGAGACTCAGTCTTAACACAAGAAAGAGACTCAATCTTAACACAAAAAAGAGACTCAATCTTAACACAAGAAAGAGACTCAGTCTTAACACAAGAAAGAGACTCAATCTTAACACAAGAAAGAGACTCAATCTTAACACAAGAAAGAGACTCAGTCTTAACACAAGAAAGAGACTCAGTCTTAACACAAGAAAGAGACTCAGTCTTAAAACAAGAAAGAGACTCAATCTTAACACAAGAAAGAGACTCAATCTTAACACAAGAAAGAGACTCAATCTTAACACAAGAAAGAGACTCAATCTTAACACAAAAAAGAGACTCATTCTTAACACAAGAAAGAGACTCGGTCTTAACACAAGAAAGAGACTCAATTTTAACACAAGAAAGAGACTCATTCTTAACACAAGAAAGAGACTCAGTCTTAACACAAGAAAGAGACTCAATCTTAACACAAGGAAGAGACTCAGTCTTAACACAAAAAGAGACTCATTCTTAACACAAGAAAGAGACTCGGTCTTAACACAAGAAAGAGCCTCGGTCTTAACACAAGAAAGAGACTCAATCTTAACACAAGAAAGAGACTCAATCTTAACACAAGAAAGAGACTCAATCTTAACACAAGAAAGAAACTCAATCTTAACACAAGAAAGAGACTCATTCTTAACACAAGAAAGAGACTCAATCTTAACACAAAAAAGAGACTCAATCTTAACACAAGAAAGAGACTCAATCTTAACACAAGAAAGAGACTCAATCTTAACACAAAAAAGAGACTCAATCTTAACACAAGAAAGAGACTCAGTCTTAACACAAGAAAGAGACTCAATCTTAACACAAGAAAGAGACTCAATCTTAACACAAGAAAGAGACTCAGTCTTAACACAAGAAAGAGACTCAGTCTTAACACAAGAAAGAGACTCAGTCTTAAAACAAGAAAGAGACTCAATCTTAACACAAGAAAGAGACTCAATCTTAACACAAGAAAGAGACTCAATCTTAACACAAGAAAGAGACTCAATCTTAACACAAAAAAGAGACTCATTCTTAACACAAGAAAGAGACTCGGTCTTAACACAAGAAAGAGACTCAATTTTAACACAAGAAAGAGACTCATTCTTAACACAAGAAAGAGACTCAGTCTTAACACAAGAAAGACTCAATCTTAACACAAGGAAGAGACTCAGTCTTAACACAAAAGAGACTCATTCTTAACACAAGAAAGAGACTCGGTCTTAACACAAGAAAGAGCCTCGGTCTTAACACAAGAAAGAGACTCAGTCTTAACACAAGAAAGAGACTCAATATTAACACAAAAAAGAGACTCAATCTTAACACAAGAAAGAGACTCAGTCTTAACACAAGAAAGTGACTCATTCTTAACACAAGAAAGAAACTCATTCTTAACACAAGAAAGAGACTCAATCTTAACACAAGAAAGAGACTCAATCTTAACACAAAGATAATGGTTGTGATCGTCATTTTAAACGCCAATCCCCCCTCCCATTCAAGGTGGACCATACAAACAAGACACAAAATCAAACCAATCTGGCAGTTAAAATCAGGTGGAAGATGTATCACTGAAATTAAAAGCAGAATTTCACAAGCCAAGACTACTTTTCAATAAATCATTATCTATGAGAGTCAGGAAGAGAGCGCTGCAGTGTTACACTAAACCAGCCTTACTCTATGGGTATCAAGCCTGGACGGTCCGTAGAGACACACAATGAAGGCTGGACAGAGGTGTATGGTTTAGTTTTACAAAGTGGCAGAGGGAGTGAGTAAAGTGATCAAAAAGAATAGAAAGTATGAGAATGTATAAATGAAAAACATATAACATCCGATATTTCGGCCTGAGCCTTTTTCGAGGATTACATGCACAACGAGACAAAAATAAATAACTAAACGAAGAACTTATCTTAATATGGCCTCCTCCAAATGTAGGAAACAGAAATGCGTGTCTTAGAAGCATTAAGATGTTGGCGAAATCGATCTCCTAAGCGTAACCCAGTCTCCCCTATGTACTTCAAACCGCAACGTTTGCACATAATAGCATAAATAACATTGCGTGAAGTACAGGTGAAACCCTCCTGAACTGACAACGTGGACTTAGGGAAGGAGATCTGGCTAGCCTCAACAACAAACGGACAAGTGTTGCATCTACGGCGTCCGCAACGTCTGGTACCATAAAAAGTGTCATCTGTCTTAAGATGACTACGAATTAAAAAGTCCCTGAGGTTCTTGTCCCGTCTGTACGCCACTAATGGGGGTTCCCCAAAAAGTTCACGTGTATCAGGCTCGGTCTGGAGGAGATGGAGATGGTGAAACAGTATGTTTTAAACTGCCAAGCTATGAGGGTGGTGCGTGAGTACCAGTTTAACTCTGTCCGAGCTACAGTGCGGTTTAGGAGTGAGGGCTTGTTGGCGCGGTATATGGCTGATGCGGTTCCAAGATGACGAGAGAACATGTTCTGGATAGCCGCGTTGATGGAAGAAATCTAGCATTTTATGGCCTTGATCCTGGAAATCCAAATCCCCATTATTTGTTGGAAGAAAGAGCTGTACATCCAAGAGGCCATGGGCCAGCTGAGCAGCACTGAATTTTATGCCTCTCGCCCTCAAGATCCGACTCTGGCCAACAATCACCATGTTCGTGACACGATCAACGAACTCATCCACAAGACTGGTCTTTCTCCCTCGGCTACTCATCTTCACATCCGTGACAGCTGCTTAGGGAAGCCATCTTTTTATCTACTCCCTAAGATTCACAAACCAGGTAACCCAGGAAGGCCCATAGTGCCCGCTTGTTCCTGCCCTACGGAACCAATCTCTGACTTTCTTGACAGCATCTTTCAACCTCTGGTCACTAGTCTGCCCACTTATCTTAAGGACACGAATCATGCTCTCATTGCTTTTGAGACCCTTACACTCCTGCCTGGTCACACCTACCGTATCTTCACCCTTGATGTAGTGTCCTTATACACATCCATCCTGCATGATCAGGGACTTCAGGTCATCAACTTCTTTCTGAACAAAAGACGCAATCATTCTATTTCTACGTCTGCTATTCTGCGCCTTACGCGACTTGTCCTCCAGCTGAATTCTTTTGAATTCAATGGCCTTTACTTCGACCAGATTAGTGGTGTGGCCATGGGTACTAAAATGGGCCCCAGCTACACGTGTCTGTTCATGGGCCACATCGAACACAAGGTTCTGAGAGCCTTTAGAGGCCCATTTCCAGCCTTCTATAGACACTACATAGATGACGGCATTGGGGTCACATCAGTGCAAGAGGAAGATCTTGACAACTTTATTAGTTTTGTTAAAGAGTACAATCATTTCTTTCACCTCCCATGTCTCTGCAACTTCCGCTAACTTTCTCGATATTGCCGTTACTATCGGCCCTACTGGGCTTACTACTTCTATCCACTATAAACCTACAGACTCTCACAGCTACCTCCTGTACTCTTCCTTCCATCCCAGATCGTGTAAGGACTCTATTCCTTTTCCCCAGCTTCTTAGGTTGATACGTTTGTGTAAGGAGGATTTGGATTTCCAGGATCAAGGCCATAAAATGCTAGATTTCTTCCTTCAACACGGCTATCCAGAACATGTTCTCTTGTCATCTTGGAACCGCATCAGCCATATATCGCGGCAACAAGCCCTCACTCCTAAACCGCACTGTAGCTCGGACAGAGTTAAACTGGTACTCACGCACCACCCTCATAGCTTGGCAGTTTAAAACATACTGTTTCACCATCTCCATCTCCTCCAGATCTAGCCTGATACATGTGAACTTTTTGGGGAACCCCCATTAGTGGCGTACAGACGGGACAAGAACCTCAGGGACTTTTTAATTCGTAATCACCTTAAGACAGATGACACTTTTTATGGTACCAGACGTTGTGGACGCCTTAGATGTAACACTTGTCCGTTTGTTGATGAGGCTAGCCAGATCTCCTTCCCTAAGTCCACGTTATCAGTTCAGGAGGGTTTCACTTGTACTTCACGCAATGTTATTTATGCTGTTATGTGCAAACGTTGCGGTTTGAAGTACATAGGGGAGACTGGCTTACGCTTAGGAGATCGATTTCGCCAGTATCTTAATGATATTTCCAAGAGGGCCTGGACACCTGTGGCTAAACATTTTTGCCTTAGCAACCACAGGGGAAAACGGGACATTTCTATTAGTGCGATTCGCTCTTGTTCTGCTGATGTACGATCTTGGAAGGTCCTAGAACAGCGCCTTATTTTCCAAGCTGGCTGTCTCCATCCAGCTGGAATTAACAATGTCTTTAGCTTTCTGTAACTTTTTTAGTTTTCCACCCTTTTTTTTTAACTTCCTTTCTCCTAACTACCCCTCCCTACCGCCACCCTCTTTTCTTCTCTGGCAACATATTGGTGTCTATAGGGTCTTATCCTATTCACCAGTTTCACATTTTCTCCCAGCAGGTATTTATGTTATTCGTTCATTATCTCTCCGCGTCCCCTTTTCCCTTCCCCCAACACCCTCTCCTCTAGCGGCTATCATATTTATATTGCCTCTCCCCCCAACTCTTTCTACCACTTGTTTTCCTCCACTTTCTCCACCTCTTCTTTATGATTGGCTCTATCGGCGTATCCTTTGTGTGGCCCGCGTGGTCCCTATGCATCTTCTAAGACACGCATTTTTGTTTCCTACTTCTGGGGGCCATATTAAGATAAGTTCTTCGTTTAGTTATTTGTTTTTGCGAACGAAGAAGAAGAAGTTATTTGTTTTTATCTCGTTGTGCATGTAATCCTTGAAAAAGGTTCATGCTGAAATATTGGATGTTGTATGTTTTTCATTTATACATTCTCATACTTTCTATTCGTTTTTTCTCATTTTACTCACTCCCTTTGCCACTTCGTAAAACTAAACCATACACCTCTATCTAACTTATTTAAACCAGTTTTACTGCAGTAAAAAAAAAAAGACCTTTTATCTGTCAAAGAAGGCTGGAATCAGCAGAAATGTTGTTCTTAAAGAATGCTGATGGTACCATGGACTGAGAGAAAATCGAATCAGGAAGTTCTGAAAGAGGCACAAGAAACAAGGAAAGAAAGATCAGAAAACAATCCAAACTTGTGGGGCAAGTTCTGAGGAGAGGTGGGCTACGTCACCTACTGGCAGCAGTGAAGATCGAAGATCTCTTAATCAGCCTGATCTGGAGGCCATGAGTAGTGTGCCAGGCTTGCAGGATGATGATGATTGACCTTATATTGTTAATGAATTCCGTAAGATGCTGTTAGAATCCTTGTAGACTCCATGTGTCAAAGATAAATGACTGGGCACTAAAGGTGGTTACTCCAGATTTTGATATCAAGTGTATTAGTACTCATCTTGTGACTTTGATAATGATGGGTGAGTAACTTCTCAGGCTTATAACTTTTGTACAGATTATCACAAGAGTTGTATGAATGTGTTGCATGGAGTTAATTCTGATATCAATTTTTCCAATACTGGATGCATATTATTTTTTAGGCAAGGAATTTAGCAAGTGGCCCTTAACTTTTGTGCAGTATATTTCTCTTTGTTCTAGGAAGACTTTATTATATGCATCGTATGATAAACCACAAAAAGGAATGGAAAAACTATTATGTCAGTCTGTAAGAATAACGAAGAGCAGAGTAGTGTGTGTCTATGTCTTGACATTTGGAAAGCAGAATGCCTATTGAAGAACGCAAGTTAGATTGGCCAGCTGTGGTCTTTACTGAAAGAGTGTGAGTATAATTAACTGTCACTTTACAACTCAAGTGTATAAAATTGGAAAAAAGTAGGAGCAGCTTTATTACTTAACGATTACAAAGTTGTGATGTTTCGGCGTGAGCCTTAATCATACAAAAACATACAGGACGAAGAAATAGAGAGAGGAGATAAAGTATAGATTTACATGAATACTGTAAAAAAAAAAAAAAAGGTACTTAGCTGTAAATTGCAAGGTGTGGCTTGTCTGGCGGTGTGTGTCAGGAATGGATCTGGTAGGACGTGGAAATTGTTTAAATAGAGACCTGTGACATGTGGTCAGTGGGTTGTAACTGGGAGTGGTGGATGGGGAACCGGGGAGGGGAGAGAGAGTGACGCACTACTGGCCTAGCTAGGAGAATTTGAAACAGGTGATTGGGGAAGAGGTGTTGCAGAGAAGAGGGGTTGCAGAGAAAATAGCGGGGTTGCAGAGTGATGCTGTGAGGAAGTTTGAAAAGTAAAAAGGGGTGGATTTAGTGGAGAGGTACTATAATGATTGAAGAAGATGATGTTACGTGTAACTAAACAGCGAGTTTAACCCATGTGGTTCCAGCGTCCCATAATTTTAAATGCAGCGGTTCTCAAGTGCCAGGCGGCTTGTGTCATCTGCGTGACATTGTTTAATGGCTGTTACCAGAAAATCAGATTTGTCTCTGTGGTTGGGGCCATTGAAATGATTTGGGACTGGTTTCGAAGCATGCTGCGTGATGTCGTACAGATGTTTTTGCATGCGGTCCCCTAATCTGAGGCCAGTCTCACCGATATATGTTATCCTGCATCTTTTGCACACGATGACATATATCACATTGCGGGACTCGCATGTGAATCCCTCATGAAGAGTGAGGATAGTTTTGGCAAAGGTGATTGTTTTCGTTTCCTAAACTACAGGGCAGGTAACGCAGCGGGGGCGGTTACATTTTCTGGTGCCAACATACGTAAGGCTCTGCTTCAAGTGGCTGTGGACGAGGATGTCCTTAAGGTTTGGCTCACGTTTGTATGCCAATAGGGGTGCTTCAGAGAAAATGTTATGAGTGTCGGAGTCGAGTTGGATTATCGGCAGATGACGATAAAGGATTTTCTTAACCATCTGACCGTTCTGGTGCCTTATACAGATAGTTTAGAAAATCCTTTATCGTCATCTGCCGATAATCCAACTCGACTCCGACACTCGTAACATTTTCTCTGAAGCACCCCTATTGGCATACAAACGTGAGCCAAACCACTTCCTCTGATGGGACGCTGGAACCACATGGGTTAAACTCGCTGTTTAGTTACACGTAACATCATCTTCTTCAATCATTATAGTACCTCTCCACTAAATCCACCCCTTTTTACTTTTCAAACTTCCTCACAGCATCACTCTGCAACCCCGCTATTTTCTCTGCAACCCCTCTTCTCTGCAACACCTCTTCCCCAATCACCTGTTTCAAATTCTCCTAGCTAGGCCAGTAGTGCGTCACTCTCTCTCCCCTCCCCGGTTCCCCATCCACCACTCCCAGTTACAACCCACTGACCACATGTCACAGGTCTCTATTTAAACAATTTCCACGTCCTACCAGATCCATTCCTGACACACACCGCCAGACAAGCCACACCTTGCAATTTACAGCTAAGTACCTTTTTTTTTTTTTTTACAGTATTCATGTAAATCTATACTTTATCTCCTCTCCCTATTTCTTCGTCCTGTATGTTTTTGTATGATTAAGGCTCACGCCGAAACGTCACAACTTTGTAATCATTAAGTAACAAAGCTGCTCCTACTTTTTTCCAATTTTATACATTCTAGTATCACAGCTTTACTGCAGTGTTTAGTGTATAGTTGTATACTTATACACCAATTATTGTGTTACTACTCAAGTGAACTATTCCAAGAATTGGAATCCACTACATTCAAACTATCAGCACACCACAGGTTCTCAACAAAATCACACTATTATAATATAGATGACCTGACCACAAGACAAATGATAACCAGCCTGATATTTCACACAACAACATATGAAATGTATGTGGTGTCATGACAAAGTCTCCAATTTAGAGTTTTCAAAGTACCAAGAAAGCTTTAATATGAGAATAGATGTGGATGATGAGATGAGGGATGGGTTAAGTCAAGAAAATCAAACAATACCAAACAAATACACAGAGACAAGTGTTCCGGCAAGGGAATTATCCCGCCATAGGAACAAAATATGACTCAAGACATACTTCAGTCAGTCAGTCATCTGAATGTCCACTTCCTCTGATGATCCGAAGGAGTTGTGTTGTTGTTCCGCTCTCTACACTAGAAAGTTTCCTGCTATGGTTTTGCTATGACAGTGATGATCTGTGAATGGATGCATCAGCAGCAGGGTATCTTGCTTACAACTGATAGGCCTACAGGAGAGCTGTTAGGGAGGCAAAGTTCCGCAAGGGACATGCAAAAGGACTGACTGATAAACCATTCATTCATTCATTCCTTTGCATGTCCCTTGCGGAACTTTGCCTCCCAAACAGCACTCCTGTAGGCCTCTCGGTTGTGAGCAAGATGGCCTGCTGCTGCTGCATCCATTTCCAGATCATCAACGATGTCTTGCAGCCATCTTCGTTTCGGTCTTCCTCTTTTTCTTATTATGTATCCTTCCAATACGGTCTTCTCTAAATTATCATGACGTTTAATGTGGCCAAAATATTTAAGTTTTCTCTCTTTAATCCTCTTTACTAGCCAGCCTTCTTCAATATTAAGCTCTTGTAGTATAGATATATTTGTTCTTTTTTGTGTCCACGATATTTGGAGAACTCTTCTATAGCATTTACATTCAAAGGCATTTATGTGCTTCTCAGCTGTTTTGTTAAGTGTCCAGGTCTCACAGGCATATGTTGCGATGGGAAAGATGCATGCCCTTAAAAATCTTATTTTTGTGGTTCTGTCTGCTCCTCTCCACAGATTCTTTATTTGTTTTACTTTCTGAAGAGCAATAGATGTCCTCCTTTTAATTTCCCTCATTGTATCTCCATTATTAGTTAGTAGTGATCCAAGATATTCAAAACTCTCCACTTCTTCCAGTTTTTCCTCACTGATACATATTTCAGTTGCCTTGTTTGTTTTGTCAGTTGTCATCACTTTAGTTTTCTTTGCATTAAGATAAAGGTTCTGCTCTTCGCTGTTCTTGATAAACCACAAACATTTATTGTAAAAAACAATATACTGACTGAAGAACCACAAACATTTATTGTAAAAAACAATCACATGCAACTGCTTCTTGTCTTAACACTCTTCATCACTGGGTCATCATACAATGTATCACTGCCATCATCTGTTCCAGATGTCTCGCTTTCAATCTGAAAAATTTAGAAAATTTCAAAATCCAGATCAAATACAAGACATATGGTAATGTTTGGCTGCACATGATCTGCTGAAGTGAATGGTTTTGAAAATATTTGATCCTCTTATCATCACATCTATTTGATCTATGGTACTATTAATGATTTCTACTTTCCTTAGCATCATTAATGTCAGAGTGTTCAAAAATGCAGTCTTCTAGTGGCACAGTTTTATATTATTTCATATAGTCCAGACTTCAATGAATGCAGTCACAACTACCCACATCATAAATTATGTACAACATAAAAAAAATGTAACTTTCTTCCTACAATTTTTACATTAGAACTGAAAACTCATTCTTAACTTTGTATGTTTATTCTTTACTGTATGTGCATTCATTAATCAGAAATGAAACATAGCAATACATCAACTGGGTCAATGGCCAAAGATTGTCGTCGCCTTGATAAATCATCATCATCATCATCATCATCAGTTGCCGTGCCGACTGGCGTTAGCTATTATGCTTCTCCAAAGTACCCGATCCTTCATGCAGGCCATCAGTTCAGTTGGTGATCTCCTCTCACATAATCCCGTCAGACTGTCCAGTATCATTTCTCTTGGTCTTCCTCTTGATCTTCTTCCTTCTATTTTTCCTGTTGCTATAATATTTTCAATGCCACCTCTTCTCAATGCATGTCCTATGAAAGTACATTGTCTCTCTCTTATCTTTTTGACAAGGTTTTTTTTGTCTCTCCAGCTCTTCTCATACATTCTTTATTAGTTATTTTTGCTGTCCAGGGAATTCGCAGCATTCTTCTAATAAACCACATTTCTGCTGCTTCCAATGATTTTTGTGCAGACTTGCCTATTGTCCATGATTCACTTCCATATAACAAGATAGGTTCAATATAGCATTTTAGGTCTCGTTTTCTGACATTCATTGATAAAGATGTGTTAGCTAATATGTTTCTCATTCTCTGAAATGCAGTCTTTGCTTGGCCTATTCTGTTCCTAATTTCTGTTCTGCATTTCCCATCTGAAGTTATTACTGCTCCAAGGTATTTGAATTTCTGCACCTGCTTTAGAATATTTCCATTTAATTTAATACTGCATGTTGGTGGATTCTGTTTCTTAGATATAACCATAGTCTCTTGATAAAATAGATGTAAATAAACCATGACTACACTGTGCATCAGAAGACTAAGATAGATGGAAATTTTGAAAGAATAAATGACAACCTATGTGTGTGTGTGTGTGTGAATATTAAGTGCCCAAGGCACATGTAGGTTTTCCAAACACCTATCCTTTGCCTTTTTTTTTCCATTCTTGCCCAGGCGAGCAACATCCTCTCTGTTCTTCTCCATGTCTCCTTTGGTCTACCTTTACTTCTGTTCCCCTGTGGTGTCTATCTTAGTGCTGTTTTTGGCAGTGAGCCATCAGTCATCCGGAGCATGTCCCAACCATCGCCAGTGTCTTTCCTCAATAATTCCTGTCAGTGTCTTCATATGCATTTCTGCCAACAAGGTGTTATTTTTTTAATGGTGTTTCGCCTAAATATTCTTCTAATTCTTAGTAAACATTTAGTCTGGAAAGAACTCAGCTTGTTTTCTATAATTTTAGTGATTTTCCAGCATTCAGTGCACTTAGAACATTACTCTTAAATATCCTGATTTTCATATTTATGCTTAGTTTTTTAAATTTCCATATAGTCTGCAGCATTGCAAAAGCCTGGTTTGCTCTAGTAAGTCTGTTGTTGATGTCCTCTGTGATGTCTCCATCTTCTACTAACCTACTACCAAGATATACAAATTCATTGACCTCTTCTACTAACTTGTTATCTACTCTCAGTACATTTCAACATCCCTACATATATTTTATACAGTGAACTTTCTGATTGTACATATGTGTTTATAAACCATTTATGAATGAAGAACTCAACAACAACTCAGTTGTACAAATGAGAGCCTGGGCATATGTTCTATAATATCTTCATAATGCTTTATCTGGGACTCATGTCCCTATGCAGTCTGTTTGTGTTGTTTCTAGACAGAAGGAAAATTGGAGAAAATGTGTTAAACATGTGATGTTATATTATTATAAGAAAAGTAGCAAGCACTATGATATTAATTTGTTTCTTTCATGGATCTTTCAGTTATCATGGCTTACCTCATTTTATGCTTCTGCAAATTTTTTTTTTTTACTGACTTCTTTGTTTCAAAGCCAAATGATGACTAATGTCATTCAAAGTCATTGAATGATGAATCAGAAATGAAATAAACGAAGCAATCAGTAAACAAGAGTTAAAACAAAGCCTTAAGTTATAACTTTTACCTGTTTAAACCTGAGAATTTTGGCAACTTTCCTTTCAAATATGTGAACATCTGGAAAGAAATGTCAATTTATGTCATAAAGTTTGAATTTCACATGCAGACCTGTACAGATGGTTGCATTAGTAATGAATTAATATTTTGTGTTTTAAATTTTAAACAAAAATGTAAACAGTAGGTATGGTTTAATATGAGGGAAAGTGTGAATATAGTACAGTAAAAGTAGTGTGATTTATAGTTGCTTTAACAACAAGATCTTAGTGCACTTTTCTTCATGTATCTGACCACAAAATGGAATCCATTGATTCTGAAGGAAACTGTACAGCAAGAAGCTAAATAATGAGGATGAGTAAAAAAAAAAAAAAAACAAACAATTTAAAAAATTTGAATAAAATATGGAAATGGTATTGAAAAGTCCTTTCCAGTTTTCAAAATAGTTCCCATCATGTTTACCGAGTATCTTCACAAATGCCTGGATTCCTCCAGAAAAAAAAAACAAAACAAAAAAAACATCTGACTGACACTATGGCAAACTATGCATGATCTTTTAATCTCTTGGTCTGTACTAAACTTCTTCCCACTTAGCTCCTCCTTGATGGGTCCAAACACATGATAATCACATGGTATGAGATTAGGTGAATATGCAAGATGTAGAAGACTCTATATGTATATTCTGAATTTGTTAGGCTGTTGCTGATATTGTGTGAAGCAGCATGTTATCATGCCGCAGCAATACATGAGAAGTCAGTAAACCATGACATTTTGACCCAACTACAGGTTCCGAGCAGTTCTCAAGCAGATCACAATATGCTTTGCTGTTGATAGTGGTTTATTTGGGCAATGTGAAATCAATGCAAGAAAAAAACAGATTCCCTGTCTTCACAAAATAAGTCTTGAAATTAACAAGAACAAAACAAAAATAATGAAACTTCTCATTATTCAAGAAGGAAAAATATACATAGAAAGAACAGCTGTTGATGGAAGTAAACCAATTTGCATACCCTGGCAGCTACATAGACCAGGATGGTAACACCAGAAAGGAAGTTAGAACTAGAATTGCAAAAGCAGCACTGTCCTTCAAAAATCTTGAGAACATATGGAATTCAAAAGTTTTAAGTACAAAAACCAAGCTAAGATTATTCAATTCAAATGTAATATACACCCTCATTTATGCATGCAAAAGCTAGAAATCAACTACAGAAATAGACAACAAATTAGATTATTTTGAAAACAAATGTCTCAGGAAAAGACTCAGTATAAAGTGGAACAAATTCAAGAACAATGAAGAGATAAGGCAGATGAGTGAACAACAACCTGTCTCATGGGTGATCAGAAAAAGAAGATGGACATACCTATTAATTGATATTAATTTTACATGATGATGGTAGCTACCACGTGATATTCTGTACAGTATTCTTTGCATTTTTATAATTAGTTTACTTTGAAACTAACACATGAAAAGTGAGAAATTTTGGGAAGATATGAGTGTGGCATGAGATGCCCTGTATGCTTACAGACACATAAAACTTCCCTGGAGCAAGAGTGTAAGTAAATGTAATTTCTAGTAGTCCTAAAAATTGACTTTTAAGAGTTGGACTTAACTGGTCCCCATCCACCACTCCCAGTTACAACCCACCGACCACATGTCACATGTCTCTATTTAAACAATTTCCACGTCCTACCAGATCCATTCCTGACACACACCGCCAGACAAGCCACACCTTGCAATTTACAGCTAAGTACCTTTTTTTTTTTTTTTACAGTATTCATGTAAATCTATACTTTATCTCCTCTCCCTATTTCTTCGTCCTGTATGTTTTTGTATGATTAAGGCTCACGCTGAAACGTCACAACTTTGTAACCGTTAAGTAATAAAGCTGCTCCTACTTTTTTCCAATTTTATACATTCTGGATGAGATATGAGAGATCATTAGCCTCTGCAAATAATATGTCTATGCGAGAGAGAGAGAGAGAGAGAGAGAGATAGAGAGAGAGCTTTCCACTATTACAGACCAATTCACTAGTTTGTGGTTGGGTTCTGTACACGTACACTTAAAACATATACACTACAACCACATGCCTTTCAACATACACCTTCATTTTTGTTCCAGAACTAGTTGTAAGCAAACTGATGTGTTCAGTGTTTTTCCATTTGTTTAAAAATATAAACTCTCACCTTCTGGTAGAAGACCTTTCACATATTCTGCTACAACATTTGTCTCACCAAAGGATTTTGGATGAAGTGTGTTGATCAGCATCACTATAATGTTTTCTGGAAGATGTTCAGAGTTGCCCAGTTTTTTTTGTAGCTTAAAAAAAATATAGTGACAATAGTTTTGTATACAGCAACAGTAGGAATGGTTATACAATATGTGAGTGCAAAATGTTGCCTTCTTCTAAGTTTTATCTTATCGTAGTTTCTAACATTGATTCAAGGCCACAAGTGTTCCTTACAATTCACAGTACTTAATTGTATACTTATAAATCCATAGACCAGGATGGTGACACCAGAAAGGAATTTAGAATTGTGAAAGCAGCATTGTCCTTCAAAAATCTTGAGAATATATGGAATTCGAAAGTTATAAGCACAAAAACCAAGTTAAAGACTATTCAATTCAAATGTGATATCCACCCTCATTTATTTATGCATGCAAAAGCTGGAAATCAACTAAAGAAATAGATAAGAATATTGTTAAGAGAAACCATTTTAGTGGGTATAACATCCCTTGATGAGATTGAAAACAGGAAAACTTGGCACTACTATGCGAGCTGTATGTGATATTTAATGGCACTAGAAGGATGTAAGATGTAAGATTCATTTCTACACCTAATTTCATTCTATATGTTCTAATGAAAGTTTATCTGCTTGATAAACTGCATATTACAAATGAGACCTTGTATAAGTCACATTATAATTGAAGTATAGCATGTTTTATTTCCAGAAAATAGTTTAAGCCAGCTTATAAAACTTTTGAAGAATTCACAAAATTTGATTCTACTGTCCATGTGGTGCAGATGACAATCATAAAATCTGCTCATCAATTACACGCACTGCCAGACAGGGTTGATAATCATGCTTCTTTATTTCATTTTGTCTGATTCTTTGTGTTTCAAATCACTTCAAATACTTTTATTTTTTCAGAACATTCAATCAGTCTGCTGACATTTTCCCCTTGAATTCTCCAGTTTCTATGAAGTTATCTAACTGCTATCTTCTCATGACATGTCCAAAAAAAATTCTAAATTTTTCTCTTATAATTTTAACTAGTTTTTCCCTCTTTCCAGAAAGTTTTGTATCTTTTTATGAATGCCTGGCATTATGAAACTACATTACTCTAACAGCCACCTTTCATTCCCTTCTTTGACTTCCTTGTACCATGTCAATCTCTTCATAGATTTGTGTAATCAATCAATTCAAGAATGTCCTCGGACATCTATGTTGGTGAGAAATACAGCATTAATGTCTCACATATACTGTCCAGGGAACTTAAAATTCATTTATAGCTTACAAGAACTTTTTGTTTCCTTAATTAACTTCTAAATACAGTAAAAATTAGGGACTGAACATGTATTCAATGCACTTTTTCACTACCAGCTGTCACCTTATATAACACAGCTGCAGGTCAAATTAGTAATCATTTAGTTCTTGATGAAAAGCAAATCTTTCATTTTGTGTATTATTTATTGTTTGATTCACTAAGTCTAACTGCTGAATATTGCTCTGATCATTACCTGTGATAAATCTTTGTTCTTTAGTTGCTCAGCAGCAACAAGTGGATCATCAATTTCAACTCCTGAGTAAAGCATGCATAAGATACAAATGATGCCCATGATGTCTTTCTCTATGCGCTCATCTTCCCACTGATGGGAAGATCATTTAAGTTTACGGCTTCCTCAAAGTCTATAATTTTTACTTCCATGGTTTCCAAAAGTATAAAGTTGCCACCTGGCATGGAAGAAGTTTACAAGTGACATATTTTTGTGAATGTATACACATAGGTTAACATTTCTATGATATAGTGATCAATCATGCAGACTTCATTCCTTATACAATAATGGAGTAATTGAATACTAAGTTGTACATGATGTATTAGGAGAATTCAGGCTCTGCACTCACTAGCATATCAAGCTTGTTAATTACACGTAAGACATGGTACAAGGAAACATATCATCACTTGTTAATTACACGTAAGACATGGTACAAGGAAACATATCATCACTTGTTAATTACACGTAAGACATGGTACAAGGAAACATATCATCACTTGTTAATTACACGTAAGACATGGTACAAGGAAACATATCATCACTTGTTAATTACACGTAAGACATGGTACAAGGAAACATATCATCACTTGTTAATTACACGTAAGACATGGTACAAGGAAACACAGACTGATGATAGGAGAAAAAATGTTTATTGACACAGGGTCTTTGAAGTTCACAGAATCAAAGACTTGGAAAGAGGGGAGGAGGAAGGCTGACCCATGAGAAGCAAACAAAGCACAACATATTTAAAACAAAGTTGACCTACATAAATTTATGCTAGACTTTGCCATGTCTAAATAAATATTTTGTGCTTAAATCTGTGTGGTGTGTCTTTCACTTTTCCTCTAGTTTTTTTTTCTTTCTCCCTGATGTTTATTTTCATCTTCAAATGTGAATTAGAATTCACTCATCATGCAGAATTCATTTAGACATGTTTACAATTTTTTTTTCTCCACTTCTCAAATCTTGAAAGAGTACAACATTTAAAAAAAAAAAAAATCATCCTGCATAAATTTGCTGGGCTACTTACCATGCATGTCGTTATGCGCAAAGTTCAGGTCCATTCATTTCTGTTGTATTTTTAGGATTTTCTGCAAGGTCCATAGCGCAAAATCTGTTGCCAGCTTGTGATCTATCAGCAGGCGTCTCTTCTTATAAACTGCTGTCAGTGACATACCTAAAGTTAAATTATGCAGTTAAAACAGTTATCCACTTGTGATTTGAGAGAACAATGTGTCCTGAGAAGCAACTATAGAAGAATACATTGCATTTTTTTTGCATAAGGAACGGGGGAAAAGTCCTACACAGGAAAATATAACTAAAAATTTCTTGTACAAATTCATTTACTAAGGAATTAAAACAAAAAATGTACTTACTGTACACGATTTCATGCTGAACTGATTTAACCTGCAAATATCTGAATCTGTAAATGATATAATGCCAAGCTTTCTGCTGGTGCTTCTCAAGAATGATATTTTTTTCTCTTGAACACCAATGTTATGTAATAAAAAGAAAACAGACTATCAACATTAATAAAGAAACTTTTCTTTTATCATCTGCAGAGATACTTGCTTTTGCAAACTGTTGGGAAACAAAGCTGAATATCTAGAAATGATGTTTACGTGTGAAAGAAGTTCTTTATGAAGATTAATTCTCAAAGAAATCTCGGATATCACGCTTGAATAAACATGTTAAAGAAACATAAGAACTCAACACCCAGTGTCAACTATGGATGCAAGAGACATTTTATGGATAGGAAATACAGTCTGGCATTTCTTTTCATGAGGAGATAAACATGATGAAAGAAGGGAGGTAAGGTTATGGTACAGAAGCACAATAAGAGAGAACACTAAACAAAAATATCAATGAAAATGGACACAATGTAAATATGAAATGTAATAAAAATAAAGAAAAACCATGATAAATGTCTTCAAATCAGAGATGTCATTGGAAAAAAAATTATACACTTTCCATCAAAATTACATACCTGGCAAGTACTCCATTAAGAAGTCCATTGTACTATCTGTTAAGAAGTCCATTGTACTATCTGAACGTTTCCAAAAATATAGTTCTGGAGCCATTTTTGAAGTTTCCAAATCCACCCACAGAATCTTTTTTTTATCTTCAAACCCTACAATTGTGTGCTGAAAAGAAAATAAAATAAAACAGATTATTGTAACTTAAATAAACATATGAGTTAAAATGATCTATCCTGCACCAAACTTGTTATTTATTTTTTTTTAACCAGTATCAACCATACTTTTTTTTTTTCCCAAAGATGAATGGTCTTAGGATAAAGTGAACAGACTCAAACTAGAGTCTACTACTAAACTATATGAGCTCAGATGATAAAGTTACATATTAACTTTTATGCTACTTATCTTTTTGTACACCATATCGCCTGCCTGCTTATGATGCACCTTCTGTACGACACAAATACCCGGGTCTTCTTTTAGTGTCTCCTGGACAGAAAATTCAAATGGATCCAAACCCTGAAAGATGATGGAAAATACAGACAAAACGCCTACATTAGGATCAGCAACCACTGTCTATGTCTTGGTCCTTACTTCTGAATTAGTAAATCCTTCTTAAATTTTCTTCCTTCTTTTCTCCAGCATCCCAAAAAACAAATTAAGAAATGAAAATAATGCTGCTACTAACCACGGATATATATTAGTTTAAACAGAAAATACCTCAGAAATTTTAACGTGAGATACTAGAAAAATTCATGTGAAATGACACCAGGACATTTCTGTGGGATTTTGTACACTAAACATGCTTCCCATCAAAACTTCATAAAGAGATAATTCTTCACAATAAATGTTGCCTTTTCTACATGCCATCTCAAACTTTGAATGTTTTTGACTGTAGTAGACTTTTGTGGATGGATTCTGCACACACTGGACACCCATAATGAATTTCGCTGTCTGCGTGCTACTACTACTATCTTCTCGTGCCGTTAAACATCACAGAAGGCTCGCTAAGTGTTTCGCCACTTATTGATTTCGTTGCGAGTTTCCATAACAAGTTCATTTTTTTCCCATCTAGAGTCACCTCTAGGTAGGTCCCAGGATAAGGTTGTTAGCCTTATGCCCAACTCCTGATACAGGAAGGTTTAGATCTCATGGCGGAGGACCATTGGTTTTGCAGACCCAGTACGCTTTGCGAGAGATTGGCCAATTTCGAGACCATCAGTCGACAACACCGTACACCACCGACATGTTAGCATGAACCTGGCTAGCCATTTATAGGCTTCACTCAACGGACAAACCACTCGCTCCTGCATCGAAGGGAGTGAAAAGTGTGCTACTATTACATGGGTATTCATTTGTATATCATGAGTGCACAGAAATAATAGTCTGTAGTGACCAGTTCCTTACCTAAACAAGATGGTCTATGGATAGCTCTGTTGCTGGTGAACTGGGGCAAATACGCTTATTATTATTCTTCATTTTCTTTTGACCCACTGTTGTCTATACAGATTTAATATGAATTTTCCTCTCTGCACTGTTGTAATTACAACAAAAATTAATAATAATAGCAACCTAAATATTGCCACATTCATGTTTTCATCTGGTTCAAGTGTCTTATTTTTTGGTGCAAGGGGACATCTAACTGTATTTATGACTGGCAATCATTTCTTTTTATTCCAGGAACTTCTTACAGCAACATTTTCTATGTGGTAGATATTCTCACCATGAGCTAGAAGTTATGCTATTCATTGTGGAAAGCTACTTTATGCTAGCTATCTAAAAAAAAATAACTGATAACTCTCTTTTACAGCCAGATTTTTAATGACTGATGAGTTTTTTGTCACATGGTAGAATGCCATGCATGGTATTTGTGAACAAATACTATATTCTTTGATATTCTCTAAGGATGCAGAGGTATAATAAGTCTCACAATTTTTTTTATTATCATTTATTTATTTTTTGAAGCAGTTACTCCTTTTTTTCACACTAATATTATTAATTTATTAATTTCATTACTTAGATTATTGGGGAAAAAACTTTGGAAAATAGCCTATACATAGGTCCGTCCACATACCAAAACCCAATATTAACTAACTTGAGTTTTATCAAAGTCATCAGGCCATCTAATGGTGTCATAGGTCATTCTGGTGTACAAAAGTGAGCATGTAGGTTAACATGATCATAATAATACTGAGAAATAGTTCTATTACTGCTCTCCACACTGACACAATGTGGTTAACGAAAACTTCACACAGTGATCAAATTTAATCTGTGAGATTTCTTTCCATTTGGCAATGTCTAATTTTCCTCAACTTTCTTCTTCCTCATCCAAAATGTCTCATTACAGAATAGTTTGACACTGAATTTACTGACTGCTGTAAGTGGACCAGAAAGAAAGAAAAATATGTGAGAGCTACGTGGGAAGGGCAAGTGTTTAGCCAAATTTATTGGGCAAGCTTATGACAAAATCCTTACCTTAAGATGATCAGAGATAAAATCGTTGGAATTTCTCCGAGTCTTAACTCCCATGAATTTATCAAAGTCAGTTTCCTTCTGCTGGCTTGCTTCATCTTTGGCAGAAGTGTTGGCATTTTCTACAGGGTTGTGCCTGAATGGGTTGAAGACAAACAAAATTCGTAAAATGTGAATTAATTTTTTTCAAATAGCATCCTGTATGTGAAAAAAAAAAATGTTGAAACCTTATGGAAATTGACATGGATATATTCTAAAGTAGTGAGAATGAAGTTCAATAGGTCAGTCATTCGCATGTACCTTGTGGAACTTTTCCTCCCTAACAGCTCTCCTGTAGAAGATAGTTTACCATTGCCTTCCTTCCAGACAGTGACTGTACTAGTCAGTGATCGTAGCCATTGTCCCTACATTGAGATCGTCTGTCTACCATCATAGAATGGTGATCATGATTAACACAGTCTGTTGACCGCTCTCCCATTCCATCCACCACCTGCTTCCATGGCTTCATGTCACCCTGATCGGTGGGCTAAACACTACTACGTCATCAGTATATGATGGATTTTTCACACTATATCCTTGAACTTGTATTACAGCTTGCTTTCAACTGGTATTATAATATTTTTAACACTGATGGAGAAAAAAAATCTCGCAAAAGAAAAACCAAACACACACACACTTCCATACATATATACACATTTAATGTCTTGTAGACAGGTGAGAAGGAAGATAAGACAGATGAGAAAACAACAACCTGTCTCATGGGTGATCAGAAAGAGAAGATGGACATATGTCTGTTATGTGATGAGAAGAAACAGTCAGAGAATCCCAAAATAAGCTATCAAGTGGAACACAACAGGCCAAAGAAAAGGAGGTTGACCACGGGAAACTCTAAAGAGGATATTGTTAAGAGAAGCCAGTTAGTGGGCATAACATCCCTTGAAGAGGTTGAAAAACTTGCTGAAAACAGGAAAACTTGGCAAACTACTATGCAAACCCTATGTGACGTTTAACAGCACAGGAAGGATTAAGATGATCAACTAACTAATAATGGAGATACAATGATGGAAATTAAAAGCAGGACATCTATTGCTTTTCGAAGAATAAAACAACTGAAGAAGCTGAGAAGAGGAACAGACAGAACTACAACAATAAGGCTTTTAAGGCCATGCATCTTTCCCATCACAACATATGCCTGTGAGACTTGGACACTTAACAAAACAGCTGAGAAACACATAAATACCTTTAAATGTAAATGCTACAGAAGTGTCCTTCAAATATAATGGGCACAAAAAAGAACAAATATACTCATACTACATGAACTTAATACTGAATAAGGTTAGCCAGTAAGATTCTTTCAAATATCATGGATAAAAAAATAACAAATATCCGATACTAAGGCAAAGGACAGGTGTTTGTGGAAAACCTCTGTGGAAGCCACAGGTGATTTGGGCACTTAAGGTTCAGAGTGAGATACCCATACTAAAAGAACTTAATACTGAAGAGGGTTGGCTAGCAAGGAAGTGCACAGAGAAAACTTAAATATTTTGGACATATTAAACGTCATGAGAATTTAGATAAGACAGTCTTGGAAGGGTACATAATGAAAAGAAAAGAAAGACCAAGGCGAAGATGGCTGCAAGACATCATTGATGATCTGAAAATTGATGCATAAGCAGCAGGCCATCTTGCTTACAACCGAGAGACCTATAGGAGAGCTGTTAGGGAGGTAAAGTTCCACAAGGGACATGCAAATGACTAACTATAACATTTCCTTCTCACAAAAGAATTATTCTTCTTGTTAGCAGCATAATTTCAAATTGATAAACAAATGAGTCAATTTAACTTAAGGTAATTTTATCAGAATGGTTCGCCTTTATATGTTTTTGCCTCATGTTGTCAATTTATGTACTGATTAAACATTTTAGTAAATTATATTCACAGTAATATGTTATACAAAAAAAATTTTAGCCTGCTGCGTAATGTTCAGAAGAAAGTCATAATTTCTAAAACTCTTCTTATCATTTAAATATTTTGACATTACTCACTTTCCTCTGTCTTCTTGATCAGTCTGAACTTTGCAGTAATCGCCAAGAGCAACTGAAACAGCAGGCAGAGACAATGTTAGTCAACATGTAGATGGCCAGATGTAGAAAACTGTATTAAATTAACAAATGCTTTTGCCAAAGTTAGACTGCTGCAGAGATTTGCTTGAGTTACTTAGTACATATAACTTCTTATAATCTTATATCCTTCCCGAGCCATTAAACATCACATAGGGCTCGCAAGATAGGTTGCCAATTTTTCCTGTTTTCAGTGAGCTTTTCAACCTCATCAAGGGATTTTATGCCTGTTAATTTGGCCTCTCTTAACAATGTCCTCTTTAGAATTTCACATGGTCTGTCTCTTTTTCTTCTGGCCTGTTGTGTTCCAACTGATAGCTTGTTTTGGGATTCTCTGATCGTTTCTTCTCATCACATGACCAACATATGTCCATCTCCTTTTCCCAATCACCAATGAGACAGGTTGTTGTTCAGTCATCTGTCTTATCTCTGCATTGTTCTTGAATTCATTCCACTTGATGCAGAGTATTTTCCTTAGGCATTTGTTTTCAAAAGAGTCTAATTTCTTGTCTATTTCTTTAGTTGTTTTGCAGCTTTCACATGCATAAATGAGGGTTGATATTATATTTGAATTGAATAGTCTTAACTTGGTTTTTGTGCTTATAACTTTTGAATGCTGTATGTTCTCAAGATTCTTGAAGATCGAGGCTGCTTTTGCAATTCTAATTCTAACTTCCTTTCTGGTGTTACCATCCTGGTCTATGTAGCTGCCAAGGTATGCAAATTGAATGACTTCTTCAACATCTGTTTTTAATATGTTAGAAGATCTGTATTTACAATGTATTTTTATTTATGTATATGTCTGCGTGTGTATGTGTGCGTGAGTGCTATTTTATTAGGTTAATTACTTCTTCTCTTTTACTTTGAATGTAGTAGTTAAATCTTACACTCTTTTGATATGTTTTTTCCTAATTTAATTTGTATTTTTGTACTAAATCAAGTGTGTAGGAAGAATGAAAGATGGAGTGATGAAGGGCAGAATGTAAGACGGGCATGCGTGCCCAATTCTTTACCCTTTAAAAATAAAGATTATTCATTCATTCATTTATTCATTCATTCTGTCCCTTCTATGTGTATTTTTCCATTTTGATTAATGGGCAGTTTCATTATTTTTGTATTTATATGACTAAAGCCACTGAAATCTGGAAATGCAAACAATGGGAATGGATTTAGTTGTGAGAAAGAGGACTAGAAGTTATAAAACAACTAAAACTTGAAATAATGAAAAAGCATGTAAAGTCAACTAAAGATTTTACTTGCTTTAAGTAGCATTATACAAACAATTTTACTGGAAGTCATTATGTAAGAAAAGGAGCAAGCAGGTGTCACACTTGTGATGAGTGGACAACAATAAGAGAAATGCAGCATTATGGCTGCATGCACTATCCAAACAGGAAAACCTAGAGTTCTTACATCTTTCTCGTGCCTTTAAACATCACATCGGGCTTGCATGGTAGTTTGCCAAGATTTCCTGTTTTTGCCGAGTTTTTCAACTTCACCAAAGGGATTTTATGTCTACTAATTTGGCCTCTCTTAACAATGTCCTCTTCAGAGTTTGGCCTGATAGCTTGTTTTGGGATTCTCTGATTGTTTCTTCTCATCATGTGACCAATATATGTCCATCTCCTTTTTTCTGATCAACCATGAGACAGGTTGTTGCTCGCTCACCTGCTTTATATCTATGTTCTTCTTAAATTCACTCCACGTTATACTGAGTATTTTCCTTAGGCATTTGTTTTCAAGAGTCCAATTTGTTGTCTATTTCTTTAGTTATTTTCAGCTTTCGCATGCATAAAAGAGGGTGGATATCACATTTGAAATGAATAATCTTAGTTTGGTTTTTGTGCTTATAACTTTTGAGTGCCATATGTTCTCAAGATTCTTGAAGGTCAGTGCTGCTTTTACAGTTTTAACTTCCTTTCTGGTGTCACCATACTGGTCTATGTCGCTGCCGAGGTAGGCAAATTCTTCAACAGCTATTCCTTCTACGTATATTTTGCCTTCTTTATTAATAAGTTTCATTATTTTTGTGTTTTCCTTGTTAATTTCTAGTCCTACTTTACTAGCTAGTGAAGATACAGTTTTTTCTTCATCAAGTTCTCATTTATTCATTCATTTGCAGAACTTTGCCTCCCTAACAGCACTTCTGTTGTGAGCAAGATGCCTTGCTGCTGATGCATCCATTTGCAGATCATCAACGATGTCTTGCAGCCATCTTCGCCTTGGTCTTCCTCTCTTTCTTTTTCCCATTATGTACCCTTCCAAGATCGTCTTCTCTAGATTATCATGACGTTTAATGTGTCCAAAATATTTAAGTTTTCTCTCTTTTATCCTCTTTACTAGCCAGCCTTCTTCAATATTAAGTTCTTGTAGTATAGATATATTTGTTCTTTTTTGTGTCCATGATATTTGAAGAACTCTTCTGTAGCATTTACATTCAAAGGCATTTATGTGTTTCTCAGCTGTTTTGTTCAGTGTCCAGGTCTCACAGGCATACGTTGTGATGGGAAAGATGCATGCCCTTAAAAATCTTATTTTTGTAGTTCTGTCTGCTCCTCTCCACAGATTCTTTAGTTGTTTTACTTTCTGAAGAGCGACAGATGTCCTCTTTTTAATTTCCCTAATTGTAACTCCATTACTAGTTAGTAGTGATCCAAGATATTCAAAACTCTCCACTTATTCCAATTTTTCATCATTGATACATATTTCAGCTGCCTTGTTTGTTTTGTCAGTTGCCATCAATTTAGTTTTCTTTGCATTAAGATAGAGGTTTTGTTCTTCGCTGTTCTTACGGACTGACATAATTAGTTTTTCCACTCCTTTTTGTGTTGTGTACAGTAATACTGTGTCATCAGCATATCTAATCTCTGGTATTTCATAACCTCCAACTGTTATGGCATCATAATATTCTTTGTCTTCATTTCTCTAACATGCCTCATTATATTTTCAGTATACAAGTTAAATAAGTAAGGTGACAATATGCACCCCTGACGGACCGCTTGTTTTATGTCAAACCAAATTGTTGTTTCAACATTTATTCTTACTGCTGCTTGTTGGTCTAGATACAGCAGTGATGTTAATTGTATCAAATGTGTTGGAAATTCAATTTTTTCCATTATTTCCCAGTTTCTGGTGTTGTGCACAATCAAATGCCTTTGAGTAGTCTATAAAGGATAAATATAGATTCACATTAAACTCTCTGCATTTTTCTATTATTAATCTTAGATTGAGTATATGATCTCTTGATCCTCTTCTTTGCCTGAAACCAGCTTGGACCATATTGACTTCTTCTTCTATTTTCTTTCGAAGTCTACCCATTATGATTTTTAACAGAGTTTTACTGGCATGACTAATCAGGGCAACAGTTCTGTAGTTTGTGCATAATTTCAGCTTACCCTTTTTTGGCAGTGGTATGAATACAGTTCTTTTCCATTCTTTTGGCCAAATACCTGAATGCCATATCTTTTTACATAGTGCATGATAGATTATTGCACATTCCTTTCCTCCTGCTTTAATAAGTTCAGCTGTTATCTCATCACATCCTGGTGACTTAAAGTTTTTAAGATTCTTTATTGCCCATAAAACTTCTTGTACTGTCGGTTCAGGTTCTTTCTCCTCCAATAATAATTCACACTGTTGATTTCTGATTTCACATTCTGCTGTTTCATACATTCCTTTGAAATATTTCTACCATCTTTCTAGAATTTCCTCTGTCTCTGTCAAGGTATTCCCCATTTCATCATAAATTACATTTAGCTTAGGTGTGACATTTCACGTCAATGTCTTCATTTCTTTAAACATTTCACTATCTCTTTCACACTTCTGATGTTCTATTCTTTCACAACAATTTTGTATGTATTGTTTTTTGTCTTTTCTTATGTTTCTTCATACTTCTTTTGTTAAAGATTTATATTCCTCTTTGTTGTTGTTTGTCATTGTCCACTGCGTCTTCATTTCTTTATGTTGTTTAATCAGTTCTAGTGTGCCTGCTGAATCCATCCATTCTTTTGTGTTTTCTTTACTGGAACCATGTCTTTAGCTGCTGTTATTAAGATATCTCTGGCCTGCGTAGCCAATTCATCTGGTGTCATCTCCTCCTGTACATCCATCAGGATTTCGAAATGGTTCTTCACTTCTATACCGTATTGTTCTGGTATTTTTGTAAGGTCAAAGCGGAGTGGTCTTGATCTCGTAACTGTTTTTTTATCTTTATCTTCATGTCTGCTATTAATAACTCATGGTCTGTGTCACAACCAGCACCTGGTAAAGTTTTTGCTGATGTTATACTTGATCTCCACCTTCTTTGCACTAAAATGTAATCTATTTGAATCTTGGTTTTCCCATCAGGTGATGTCTATATGGAAAGTCTTCTTGGATGTTGTTTAAAAAGTGTGTTCGCAATCATTAGCTCATTTTCCATGCAAAACACCATTAGACTGTCACCTGCCTCATTTCTATGTCTTATGCTAAATTTCCCTACAACATGTCCTTCATCTTCTGCTCTTTCATCAAGTTCTACCACAGGAAAAAAATGCATGAAGGTGACAGGATCATAGACTATGCCCTGCACATGCCAAAACAGTCTCCAGCTCCCAGAACACATCCTGCAAATCTGCAGTCTTTACCGAAACTGAAAATTCCAAACCTGGCCCAAGGAAAATAACACGGATGAAAAACTACGGAGTACATAAGAGGTCGACCACGTGAAACTCTAAAGAGGACATTGTTAAGAGAGGTCAATTTAGCAGGCATAACATCCCTTGATGAGGTTGAAAAGTTCGCAGAAAACAAGAAAACTTGGCGAACTACCATGCGAGCCCTATGTGACGTTACATGACTTGGGAAGGATGTAAGATGTAAGAGTTCTCAGGATGGTATGTCAGGACTGGTTTCTCCATGGGATGGATTGCTACCAGCTTTACGAGGCTGATACAATTTTATGATGAGGTGAGAATGTGTTCTAGATGGCATCAGTGTTTTTTGTTTTTGCAGTCATCAAAATCATGTAAATTCCTGTCAATAACTTGCTGAAAACTCATTTTACAATATATTCAAACAGCAACAGCAACACTTCTATTCAGATTTATCAATATGCAAAAATTTTTCAGTAATACACATTATAAAATAAATATGATAATTATAAAATGTTATAAGCCCACAGTACCCCATTACAGTGTAATACAATAAAAAATATCTTCACTTACCGTCCAGACTTTCTGTTTGATATGTTTCAGCACTTTCTGCCCCCTTCATAGAGCAAAAAGAAAAAGACTATATATATATATATATATATAAAACACAGGCTGGTTTTTGCTGTAAATGTTGCAACTGATGAGTGGAAAGATACTGGATAAGACCAAGCTCTATTGCTGGTCAACTGGTAGCTTCTTCATTACATTCAGGGCATGTCCATAAATGTTCTGCATTCAACATCAGGATGTCTAGTGTTTTTGCTGATATGATAATAATCTGTTGATTATAAACCGCTCCTGTTCTGGCACACAACTGGGATTTACTTCCCTTTTTTCCTCTAATCACATTTAAGGCTGTAAAGCATGCTTGGTATGAATTTTGAGTAAGGTTGCTTGAGCTGGATCTTCACTTTGTCGTTTGAAAGGTTGATATATGTTTTGTTTGTCCAATTTAATGTTTCCATGTGGGTTAGCCCTAGCTAATAGTTGATCAGCTTTTTCACTGCCATCAAGTCCTGAATACCCTGGACAGTAAAGCCATGTTATGCTTTGGATATGAGATTTCATATTATGTTCATATATAAAACTGCTTATTATAAATAGCTAAATATACAGTGCCTATATATACCACATAATAATATGACTTAAGTAAAGATGACGAAACGTCAAGTCTATAAGAGAAAATGGAGATGACACAGCAAGAAATTTCGTCTCTGTAATTACTTACTTGTAACTGTTTCTCGGTTGCCATTATGTCACTTCCTTGGGAAATTCTAGAACAGGATTTACTTTCTCGATGTTATTTCACTATCTAGCTTAGCTTCTTTGTTAACTAAAATATACTTTGCTTTCTTTGTTAATTACTGTCACCTAGTCTTGTACAAAAATTGGCTAACTACTTTGCGAGCCCTATGTGACGTTTAACGGCACGGGAAGGATATAAGAGATAAGATAAGATAAGTCTTGTACAAATAAACTGAAGCAAAGGGACATAACTAAGCGAGCTTTGGTTTAAAAAGTTAAAAAGTTCCAACGTCGACGATGATATCACTTTGCTAACAAGGAGTCCAACCAACTCACACAAGACCCCGATAACCCATTTGCACGTTACGACCATCATAAATATAGCTGGACACCTTCCCCCGGGGCTTTCCAAGCTTTGGATCTTTATATTGATACGACGTGGCGTGAGATCCTTAACCTCCGACCACCAACACTTAGACATTTTAACCTAATTAAGGGAGAGTCCAGGGTATTGTCCAAACTCCGGGGTCGGAGGGACATAGTGATAAAACTAGCAGATAAAAACCAGCAATCTCGTAGTTTGGAAAAAAGATTTATATATCGCGGAAGGAATTCCAAACTCAGCTATATAAAATTCTATGCGCCACGTAAAAACGATGCTACCCGTTCAAAGAATGACATAGTGGAAGCAACCATTAAAGACCTGATTACAGAAGGAGGCTTCCCATCCCAACCTGTTTCTCTTCACATTATTGACAGCTGTTTAGGCACACCTACCTTCTATCTTCTTCCTAAAATCCACAAACCAGGTAACCCTGGACGCCCCATTGTATCAGCGTCTTCATGCCCCACTGAGCACATTTCTGACTTTTTGGAAAACATTTTCCAGCCGCTAGTACACAAACTACCCTCTTTTATGAAAGATACCAACCACGCCTTAACAAGTTTTGATACCATCATACTCTCTCAACACCAAACCTATCACATCTTTCTCATTGATGTCTGCTCCCTATACACTTCTATCCCCCATGAGGATGGACTTTTAGCACTCCGCTATTTTCTCGACAAAGACCATCACCCCACCACTAGCACTGACACCATAATCAGACTTACACGGCTAGTACTAAACATAGATTCTTTCGAATTCAAATTCGAATACTTCGAGCAAATCAGTGATGTTACCATGTGAACGTCCCATTTATGCATGTCTATTTATGGGCTTTCTGGAAGTCAAATTATGGGAAACCTACACTGGCAGACTTCCAGAATTCTATAAAAGGTACATCGATGACGGCATTGGAATCACAAGTATGCCACAGGAAGAGCTAAAACAATTTACTGAATTCGCCAACTCACTCAATAAAAACATAAAATTCACTTATGAAATTTCTGACAAGTCTGTTAACTTTTTAGACATTAAAATTTCTATTGGCACAAACAGGCTTGTCACCTCTGTATTTTACAAGCCCAACGACAGCCACACCTATTTGCTTTACACCTCCTCCCATCCTGAAGGCTATAAGAACTCCATCCCATACTCCCAACTCCTCCGTCTTTGCCGCATATGTCAAGATAATTTGGACTTTATAGATCAGTCCAACAAGTTATTAGAATTTTTCCGTCATCGCCACTATCCAGAAAAGGTCCTTCGTGAAGCCTTCAACCATATCCAACTAGTGAGCCGCAAAGAAGTATTCAGGAAAAAGCCTGTTACTCCATCTGACAGAGTTAAGTTAGTACTGCCTTTTCACCCGCACGGTCAGATGGTTAAGAAAATTCTTTATCGTCATCTGCCGATAATCCAACTCGACTCCGACACTCACGACATTTTCTCTGATCCACCCCTGTTGGCATACAAACGCGAGCCAAACCTTAAGGACATCCTCGTCCACAGCCACTTGAAGCAGAGCCTTACATATGTTGGCACCAGAAAATTAACCGCCCCCGCGGCGTTATCTGCCCGAGAGTCTGGGAAACGAAAACGATCACCTTTCCCAAAACTATCCTCACTCTCCATGAGGGATTCACATTCGAGTCCCGTAATGTGATATATGTCATCGTTTGCAAAAGATGCAGGATAACGTATACTGGTGAGACTGGCCTCAGATTAGGGGACCGCATGCAAAAACATCTGTAAGACATTCCCCAGCATGCTTCGAAACCAGTCCCGAATCATTTCAATGGCCCCAACCACAGGGGCAAATCTGATTTTCTGGTAACAGCCATCAAACAATGTCACGCAGATGACACAAGCCGCCTGGCGCTTGAAAACAACTGCATTCAAAATTATGGGATGCTGGAGCCAAATGGGTTAAATTCGCTGTTCAGCTACACTTAACATTCTCTTCAACCATTAAATACATCTCCACTAAGCTCCACCCCTTCTTACTTGTCAAACCTTCTCACAGTATCACTTTGCAACACCTCTTCCCTAATCATCTATTTCAACTTCTCCTGGCTAGGTCAACATTGTATCACTCTCTCTCCCCTCTCCGGTTCCCCATCCATCACCCCCAGTTACAACCCACCGACCACATATCACAGGTCTCCATTTAAAGTCTCCACGTTCTACTAAATCCATTCCTGACACACACCGCCGGACAAGCCACACCTTACAATTTACAGCTAAGTACTCTATTTAATTTTTAAATGAAAAAAAATAGTATTCATGTAAATCTATACTTTATCTCCTCTCTCCATTTCTTCGTCCTGTATGTTTTTGTATGATTAAGGCTCACGCCGAGACGTCACAACTTTGTAATCGTTAAGTAATAAAGCTGTTCCTACATTTTTCCTAGTTTATACATTCTGGTTTAAAAGGGGCACCTTCTACATTTGTCGCACTCATGAACAATGAACACAGTATTGCAAGGCCTAAGGAAGTTCGCACAAGCTTCTATCGATGACATACTGGTGTTTACAGATGGCAGCATAGAGGATTATGTTCGCAATCTTCAGATTGCCTTTGATTGCGCGAACATAAGGCCAAGTTAAAACCATCGAAGTGCTACTTTGCATCCTCCGATACTAAATATCTCGGATATGTCATCAGTCAGAAGGGCATATCTGCTGATCCTGAGAAAGTCAGAGCCATTGCCGAAAGGCCGACTCCTTTGAATGTGAAGGAGTTTCGTTCGTTTTTGGGGACATTTAGCTATTATATACAGTTAATTCCTCATTTTTCGGAGATTGTGGGTCCAATTTTTTACATCACCAAGAAGGGTCATAGGTTCAAATGGTCGCCTGATTGTCATTTGCTGTTTGAGTTTCTCAAAGATCGCCTTACGAAGTTACCGCTTCTCTCGTATCCAGATATCAGAACCGCCTAACATGTACACAGATGCTTCCGATGTTACGACTGGAGCCTATTTAGTGCAGATGGCATCTAATTCGGCTGGCTTCTCTGTGGAAGAGTCACTATCCTTTCTTTTGCAGAAGCTGACGCGTTCGCAGTCTAAGTGGTCCATTTTCGAGAAAGACGTGTATGCTGTCCATTACGCCATGCAGGAATTGAAGTATTTTCTGGTGAATAGACACTTCGTAGTCAAGACAGACCATAGACCCGTGATAGATGCTTTTCTCAGTCGCCAGAATCAAGTTGCAGAGGTGGTTTGCTAATCTTCGCACCATGGATTTAGAGATTTTGTTTTATCTGGGTGGGAGGAATGAAGTATTAGCACTTTTCGATGGTGCCACCTCTGCTTCCTTACCTTCCTATGTTAGTAGTAGGAACCCTGCTCAGTCACAGGAGACTGATATAAAAGAAGTCAGGTCTGTGAATGAATGAATGAATGAATGAATGAATGATCTTTAGTTTTAAAGGGTGAAGAATTGGACACGCAGGCCCGTCTTACATTCTCCCCTTCATCACTCCATCTTTCATTCTTCCCACACACTCGATTTAATACAAGTATACAAATTACATTATGGAAAAAAAACACATAAAAAGAGTAAAAGAGAAGAAGTAATTAACCTAATAAAATAGCACTCACACACATACACGCGCACACACAGACATATACATAAACAAAAATTCATTGTCAGTACATATATTCTAACGTATGTTTTTCAACAAACATTAAAATAAGTTTATAACAATATCTAACAAGTTATTTTTCGAACTATGTCATTTTAGTACTTGATGGCTGGCGAGTCATGGGTTGAGAGAGTGCTGGTTATTCTATGTAGGCATAAAATTACAAACAATTAAGTAATGAAACAGGTTTGAGGTAAAGGATGAAGTGTTACTAATCGATTTTAAATGGTAGGAGAGGGTGTTCCAGAGCTTTACTGCAGAGTATGCAAGGCTTTTCTTGTATGATCAATCCTGGGTTTAGGAAGAAGACAGTTATTTAAACGCTGGCTATGTCGAGTGTTATACGTAAACAGTGACCACAAGTAAGGCGGAGTATTGTGCGATAGAATTCTGTGAACAAACTTAACTTTATTAAAAATGACTCTATATTTTAGGGGTAGAATTTTGAGTTGTTTGTGCTGATCTACAGTCTGTACTGGGTGTTTGTCACAAACAAGATTTAATGCTCGCTTGTGAAGTGAGTGGAGCCTTTTTGTGTTTGAGACTGAGCATCCATCCCAGATTGTGGAACAGTAATCTAAGTGTGTTTGTATGTGTGATATGTAGTATATCTTTCTTGTGTCTTTGTCGATAAAGTGTTTAATTTTGGCTAGTTGATAAACTTTCTGTGCAATCAAGTTTTTTAGGTTATGTACGTGAGAATTCCAATTTAAATGCTGATCATTTATGAGTTCTAGAGTTTTATGTTCATGAACATTTTCTATTGCCTTAGTCCGAGCACAAAGCTGTAGTGAAGTTTTAGTTGCATTTTGCAGTTTCTGTCTTGTAGTGATGAGCATGGATTTTATTTTGTTGGTGTTTATCAACATACCATTTTATTACTCCGTTTAATCAAACTGTTTATATCATTTTGGAGCATTGTCTGTAGGTTATTGATGTCACAGTCACTACTGTAAACAGTACAATCATCAGCAAAAAGATCACGCGAAGAACGCTTTAAATGTAGTGGCAAGTCGTTAATATAGGCAACAAAGAAAAAAGGACCAAGAATTGAGCTTTGAGGAATATCAGTATCAACCACAGACGAGCCAGATATTTTGTTTCTAAAGCAAACCAAAGGAGAAGTAAGACGCCTCCTTACCTCCGTCAGTCTACGGGACACCCTTGGGCAAGGTGGAGTACCCGTATCAGGGTGACGTGAAGATATAATAAATTTTGTTAGGTCAGGGTGTAATCTATAACCTTCCAACTTTTTTGCAAGATTTTCATGATCAATCATATCGGAGGCTTTCTTGAAATCAGCAAAGACAGTACCACATAATTTGTCATCATTTATATTAGACAGCCAGCTTTCTATCATTTTTGTTAATGCTGTGTGGCAGGAGTGATTTGGTCTAAAACCTGATTGATTGTCTATTAGTAGATTGTTTTGATGCATGTGTAGAAGTGTTAACTTTTGTATATGTTTTTCAAGAGGTTTAGATAATGGTGACAGAATGGATATGGGTCTATAGTTTGAGGGGTCCCTAGTCTGTCCAGATTTATAAAGAAGAAACACTTCGGCGAGTTTAAAAGCGTCAGGGAAATACTATTTGTCAATGTACAAATTATATATGTATGTTAGTGTGCCTGTTATAACTGGTGCAGCGTAGCGTAGTATCTTGTTACTAATATCATCACATCCTGCTGAGTTAGTGTTTTTTTTAAAGACCCGGTGATTTACTATCAGTTTTGTCTTTAACTACATTTCTGAAGTAATTTTTATTTTCCTGCCTAATTAAATACTGCACCTTATTCCTAAGTGAACGATCATTCATTAATTCATTTGCATGTTCCTTGCGGAACTTTGCCTCCCAAACAGCACCCCTGTAGGCCTCTCGGTTGTGACCAAGATGGCCTGCTGCTGTTGCATCCATTTGTAGATCATCAACGATGTTTTGCAGCCATCTTCGCCTTGGTCTTTCTCTCTTTCTTTTTCCCATTATGTACTCGTACAAGACGGTCTTCTCTAGATTATCATGACGTTTAATGTGTCCAAAATATTTAAGTTTTCTCTCTTTAATCCTCTTCACTAGCCAGCCTTCTTCAGTATTAAGTTCTTGTAGTATAGATATTTGTTTTTTTTGTGTGTCCATGATATTTGGAGAACTCTTCTCTAGCATTTACATTCAAAGGCGTTTATGCGTTTCTCAGCTGTTTTGTTAAGTGTCCAGGTCTCACAGGCATATGTATATTCGATAGTTACTAAAATTTCTGGTTTTATGAGCTTCATCCCGTTTCCTTATGAGTTGCAAGATATCAGGAGTTAACCACGGGGATTTTGTTACATGTTTTACTCTCATTTCTTTGATGGGGACATGCTTGTCAGAAATATTTCGAAATATCTCAATCCATTATTCGATAGCCTCATCTGGTTTGGTTAAATGGTAAACGTACGTAAGAGGCGAAGCTTTTAGATCAATTAAAAATAATTCCAAGTTAAAGCTTTTAAAGTTCCTATATTTGATGCTGGTATGTTTGTGTTTAGGCATTTTATACTCCTTAAGTGACCACGTACAACAGACCGGGTAGTGATCACTCAGCGACACATGAGGGACAGTACATTCAGTAATGTTTCCTGGATCAGCTACATAAATATGATCTATTAGTGTTGATTCAATTACCCTGATAGGTTTGTTGACAGGTGAGCCTGGTTGAAGCATGATCCCAGTATTATTCGTTCGTTTGTTATTGTTGTTCAAGTTTGCACCAGGCATGGCAGGAGACCGTGTGTATGTTTGTCTAGTTGGTACCTGCTAGAGAGAATGAATCTAAGCTACGGAATTTCTGTGTGTCACGACCTCGTTTCTTTCCGGGTGTCACGATCCCTCATGTCTGCTGAGCAGTTACTAAAGACTATGTCAACAAAACACCTTTTTTTGGGGTGCTAGTTGGCTAAGTCGATAGTACGCTGTTCTCTCGTGGCTAGACGGCTGCTCGTCCTACCGGAGTCCGTGGTTCGAATCCCAGGTAATTCTCTTGTGATTTTTCTTTCTCTCACGTCTCACTAAAGTGCTTTGTCTACGATTTTTTCGAGGTCTAATCCTACAAAATTTGTTCCCGTACTTTACCGATCCCAGTAACTAGTCCGCCCATGGTCGATTATTCATTTCAAACATGCTGTGCCCCTGTCAGTTGAGATCGAGAGTCGATAAGGCGACGAATACTTCTCTTCCACCAGCACAGGACGTCGCCATAAATGTCGCTTTTCTTAGTGGGACTACAAGAGTCGCCGAAGAAAGTGAACAGAAAGGCCTTACTTTGAACATCAAAAAGACAGAGACTATGGTTATATTTAAGAAACAGAATCCACCAGCATGCAGTATTAAATTAAACGGAACTGTTCTAAAGCAGGTGCAGAAATTCAAATATCTTGGAGCAGTAATAACTTCAGATGGGAAATGCAGAACAGAAATTAGGAACAGAGTAGGCCAAGCAAAGACTGCATTTCAGAGAATGAGAAACATATTGACCAACACATCCTTATCAATGAATGTTAGAAAACGAGTCCTAAAATGCTATATTGAACCTATCTTGTTATATGGAAGTGAATCATGGACAATAGGCAAGTCTGCACAAAAATCATTGGAAGCAGCAGAAATGTGGTTTATTAGAAGAATGTTGCGAATCCCCTGGACAGCAAAAATAACTAATGAAGAATGTAGGAGAAGAGCTGGAGAGACAAAAAACCTTGTCAAAAAGATAAGAGAGAGACAATGTACTTTCATAGGACATGCAATGAGAAGAGGGGGCATTGAAAATATTATAACAACAGGAAAAATAGAAGGAAGAAGATCAAGAGGAAGACCAAGAGAAATGACACTGGACAGTCTGACGGGATGGTGTGAGAGGAGATCACCAACTGAGCTGATGGCCTGCATGAAGGATCGGGTACTCTGGAGAAGCATAATAGCCAACGCCAGTCGGCACGGCACATGATGATGATGACTACAAGAGGGCATTCACACCGGATCGTTCTCGGTCCACTTGGCGGCGTACCACTGGGGATAGATATTGTCTTCCACCGCCTCCTCGCTTTGAACCACGGGTTCCTCCATGGTTCCCACCGGAGATTAAGCAGCGTGGTAACCCTGGGGCTTATGCTGCAGGGCTTTCAATGGAGGTGGATGCTTCAGCGTCGTGCGTTCCTATGTCGGTGGATGATTGTAGACCCAGACGTGGGCTGAGGCAAAAGCATCGTGTCGAATTCCGTCATCAGTGTCAAAAGGCTCACTATCCTCACAGTGAAGACTATTTTCCTGATGAGACCGCAACTTTGCTTAGGGGGGTAGGGGTATCCCCTATCAAAGGAGAAGTAAGACGCCTCCTTACCTCCGTCAGTCTACGGGACACCCTTGGGCAAGGTGGAGTACCCGTATCAGGGTGACGTGAAGCCATGGGAGCAGGTGGTGGATGGAATGGGAGAGCAGATGACAAATAATGTTGGTTATGGTCACCATTCTATGATGGTAGGCAGATGATCTCAATGTAGGGACAATGGCTACGATCACTGACTAGTACAGTCACTGCCCGGAAGGAAGGCAATGTTAAACTATCTTCTGGAAATATACCAAGAAACCCAAACAGCAACATGGAAAGTCAAATAAGAAAAAGATCTGGTGGTGAGTCCCCTAGGCCAGATAGATCTAATTTTAACACTGGGGAAGTGTGTGAGACAGAGGTCAGTACTAGTAATTGTGATGACGGACAAAATCCTGACGGTGTTACTAAGAAAAACCCCTGCATCAAACTAAAAAGAAAAATAAGAGTAGGAACATGGAATGTAAGAAGTATGTATGAGGGAAAGTATCAAATAATAAGTGACGAGATGAAAAGAACGGGGATACACCTTTTGGGAATCTGCGAACATCGATGGAAAGGATCTGGACACTTTAAGACCGAGAATGATGATATCTTTATATACTCTGGTGGAGAAGCAGGAGGAAAGAATGGAGTGGCTTTTTACTTGGACAAATCAACATCAAAGGCATTACTAGGCTACAATCCATTAAGTGACAGAATCCTCACAATCAGACTTAAGGGCATTCCTAGAAATGTAACAATCATCCAGATATATGCACCTATATCAGCAGCATAAGAAGAGGAAATAGACGACTTTTATAAAACCCTGCAAACGACAATAGACCAAGTACGGAAAATGATATTGTATTAATGATGGGAGATTTTAATGCAAAGATTGGTGCAGAAAGAGCAGAAGATGAAGGACATGTTGTAGGGAAATTTAGCATAGGACATAGAAATGAGGCAAGTGACAATCTAATGGCGTTTTGCATGGAAAATGAGCTGATGATTGCTAACACACTTTTTAAACAACATCCAAGAAGACTTTACACATGGACATCACCTGATAGGAAAACCAAGATTCAAATAGATTACATTTTAGTGCAAAGAAGGTGGATATCAAGTATAACATCAGCAAAAACTTTACCAGGTGCTGATTGTGACACGGACCATGAGTTATTAATAGCAAACATGAAGATAAAGATAAAAAAGACAGTTACAGGATCAAGACCACTCCGCTTTGATCTTACAAAAATACCAGAACAATACGGTAGAGAAGTGAAGAAAAGTTTCGAAATCCTAATGGATGTACAGGAGGAGATGACACCAGATGAACTGGCTACGCAGGATAGAGATATCTTAATAACAACAGCTAAAGACATGGTTCCAGTAAAGAAAACACAAAAGAATTGATGGATTACAGCAGGATACACTAGAACTGATAAAACAACGTAGAGAAATGAAGACGCAATGAAAAGTGACAAACAACAACAAAAAGGAATATAAATCTGTAACAAAAAAAGTACGAAGAAACATAAGAAAAGACAAAAAACAATACATACAAGATTGTTGTGAAAGAATAGAAGAACATCAAAAGTGTGGAAGAGATAATGAAATGCTTAAAGAAATGAAGACATTGATGAGAAATGTCACAACTAAGCTAAATGTAATTTGTGATGAGATGGGGAATACATTGACAGAGACAGAGGAAATTCTAGAAAGATGGAAGGAATATTGCAGATGAATGTATGAAACAACCGACTATGAAAGCAGAAATCAACAGTGTGAATTATTATTGGAGGAGAAAGAACCTGAACCGACAATAGAAGAAGTTTTATGGGCAATAAAGAATCTGAAAAATGGTAAATCATCAGGATGTGATGAGATAACAACTGAATTTATTAAAGCAGGAGGAAAGGATTGTGTGACAATCTATCATGCACTATGTAAAAAGATATGGCATTCAGGTATTTGGCCAAAAGAATGGAAAAGAACTGTATTCATACCACTGCCAAAAAAAGGGTAAGCTGAAATTATGCACAAACTACAGAATTGTTGTCCTGATTAGTCATGCCAGTAAAATTCTGTTAAAAATCATAATGGGTAGACTTCGTAAGAAAATAAAAGAAGTTAATACGGTCCAAGCTGGTTTTAGGCAAGGAAGAGGATCAAGAGATCATATATTCAATGTAAGATTAATAATAAAGAAATGCAGAGAGCTTAATGTGAATCTATATTTATCTTTTATAGAATACTCAAAGGCATTTGATTGTGTACAACACCAGAACTTTGGGAAATAATTTTTAAAAATGTGAATTCCAACAATTTGATACATTTAACATCACTGCTGTATCTAGACCAACAAGCAGCAGTAAGAATAAATGGTGAAACAACAACTTGGTTTGACATAAAACACGGGGTCAGTCAGAGGTGCATATTGTCGCCTTACTTGTTTAACTTGTATACTGAACATATAATGAGGAATGTTAGAGAAGATGTAGACAAAGAGTATTACGATGCCATAACAATTGGAGGTTATGAAATACCAGAGATTACATATGTTGATGACACAGTATTACTGTCCATAACACAAAAAGGAATGGGAAAACTAATTATGTCAGTCCGTAAGAAAAGAGAAAATTAAAACCTCTATCTTAATGCGAAGAAAACTAAATTGATGACAATTGACAAAACAAATAAGGCAGCTGAAATATGTATCAATGACAAAAAACTGGAAGAAGTGGAGAGTTTTGAATATCTTGGATCACTACTAACTAATAATGGAGATACAATGAGGGAAATTAAAAGGATGACGTCTATCGCTCTCCAGAAAGCAAAACAACTAAATAATCTGTGGAGAGGAACAGGCATAACCACAAAAATAAGATTTTTAAGGGCATGCATCTTTCCCATCGCAACATATGCCTGTGAGACTTGGACACTTAACAAAACAGCTGAGAAACACAAAAATGTCTTTGAATGTAAATGCTACAGAAGATTTCTTCAAATATCGTGGACACAAAAAAGAACAAATATGTCTATACTACAAGAGCTTAATATTGAAGAAGGCAGGTTAGTAAAGAGGATTAAAGAGAGAAAAGTTAAATATTTTGGAGACATTAAACGTCATGATAATCTAGAGAAGACGATCTTGGAAGGGTACATAATGGGAAAAAGAAAGAAAGGAGACCAAGGTCAAGATGGCTGCAAGGCATCGTTGATGATCTGCAAATGTATGCATCAGCAGCAGGCTATCTTGCTCACAACCGAGAGGCCTACAGGAGTGGTGTTAGAGAGGCAAAGTTCCGCAAGGGACATGCAAATGAATGAATGAAGGACCTCAACTAGTGCCTGCTTCGATTCAGAGGCGGATCACTTGTACTTCTAGTATCGGGAGTTAGTGATGGCACTAGGACAGCTACTCGAAGTAGTGGACCTTATTACGTTCACCACGAAAATGGGGCATTCTCCACTTTTTCAGAAATTTTCCTCCCTTGAGTTAGTCGAGAGGAAAAAGTTGATTCAGAATACAGTCATAAATATTATAGATCCCGTATGTCCAACAATTATATAAGCGGAAGCTAGATGTAGCCACACAAAATTAGACACTAGAAGAGTAATGTTCTTCAATTAAGGGGAAATCCTTTGGTTTTGTCTAACTAATCCTAAGAAAGTGTTTTAAAGAGCTGAGAAATTGTACGTAACGTGTATAGTTTGCATCACATATGTTATTAGTACTTTTTTGTACATTTATGTGGAGTTGTAATTACATTAGGGATGTTTGTCTAATGTAAAGAGTTAATATATATGTTCCCCATGATACTTCTGAAGATGCAAATCTCTACTTTTTGGGGAAAAAAAAAGGGGGGGGGGGAAATACGTAGTAGTATTTGCATAGTGCAAGGGACATAACTAAACGATAAGATAAAAACTGATTAAGAAGGGCCCGACCTTCGCCATGTCTGCACGACTATACATTACGTAATAATGCAGTTGCTCTATACAGAAGTCGTGGCGTGCACATCTGGTAACATGAAGTAGCTGGGCATCATAAAAATGAAGGATGTATATCATTTGCCACTGTCAAATCATTGCCTTTCAGGCCCTACGAGAGAGAAGAAGGGCCCACTGTCAAGTCATTGCCTTGCAGGCCCTACGAGAGAGAAGAAGGGCCCACTGTCAAGTCATTGCCTTTCAGGCCCTACGAGAGAGAAGGAGAACCCAGAGCCCGGAAGGTTTTTCCTGTTTTTTTTTTTTTGGAGAGGGGGGGGAATTCTTGAGGGCTTGGGGAGAGGTGCAACTGACTGAAACAGATAGGTGGGGTGGTTGGATGTGAAGGGATGCAACTGACTGAAACAGATAGGTGGGGTAATTGGATGTGAAGGGATGCAACTGACTGAAACAGATAGGTGGGGTGGTTGGATGTGAAGGGATGCAACTGACTGAAACAGATAGGTGGGGTGGTTGGATGTGAAGGGATGCAACTGACTGAAACAGATAGGTGGGGTGGTTGGATGTGAAGGGATGCAACTGACTGAAACAGATAGGTGGGGTGGTTGGATGTGAAGGATGCAACTGACTGAAACAGATAGGTGGGGTGGTTGGATGTGAAGGGATGCAACTGACTGAAACAGATAGGTGGGGTGGTTGGATGTGAAGGGATGCAACTGACTGAAACAGATAGGTGGGGTGGGTGGATGTGAAGAGGTGCAACTGACTGACACAGACAGATGGGGTGGGTGGATGTGGAAGGGTATGGGTTGTACTGGCTTAATATTTCTCCCAGATGGCTTACTGCCATGCCTGTAATGTGAGACATATCTTAATAAGAGAGAGAGAAATATGAGAATTAAGAGAGATAATTCAGGGGTAGGTGAAATCTTGAGTGACTGATTTAAAAGTGGAGGGCAAGAGGACGACATCAGCGTACAACAAGGAATAAAAGGTAAACACAAACACGGGCACCGAAAACTCTTGTAGAAACGGCAGTAAAAGCCTCGTGCTGGACGAAGCACGAACGTGGAGAACAACGGAACGCTACGGTAAACTTTCAATGACCTAACCACTGTGTAATAGAAAAACTTTCAATGACCTAACCACTGTGTAATAGAAAAACTTTCAATGACCTAACCACTATGTAGTAGGAAAACAATGAGTCGAAACAATGGCGGGCACCTTCTTGCACCGTCTCTACGAGCGCCAGGAGTGGCTACTGGTTCTGCTTCCCTCAAGGTGAATTAAATAAAATTACCTGGCGTGGCGAAATGAATAAAGGGAACGCAATAAGGCGAGAAGTATGAGAGAAAGGAATAATGTCTCAAACATGGAGCGGGGTAGGTAGATAAGATAGGACTTAATCCCAATGTATAATATAAACATAATATCCAGTCCACCGAACAAACAAAATCGTTGGTAAGTTTAAGGACGTGAATGCTGAACAGTATCCTCAGCTTCGGAAAGAGGTTTAAACTCACAGACCTCTAGGGGTCATGACACACAGGGACACCCCACTCACAGACCTCTAGGGGTCATGACACACATGGACACGCCACTCACAGACCTCTAGGGGTCATGACACACATGGACACGCCACTCATAGACCTCTATGAGTCATGGCACACATGGACACGCCACTCACATACCTCTAGGGGTCATGACACATATGGACACGCCACTCACAGACCTCTAGGGGTCATGACACACATGGACACGCCACTCACAGACCTCTAGGGGTCATGACACACATGGACACGCCACTCATAGACCTCTAGGGGTCATGACACACATGGACACGCCACTCACAGACCTCTAGGGGTCATGACACATAGGGACACCCCACTTACAGACCTCTATGAGTCATGACACACAGGGACACTCCACTCACAGACCTCTATGAGTCATGACACATAGGGACACCCCACTCACAGACCTCTATGAGTCATGACACACAGGGACACTCCACTCACAGACCTCTAGGGGTCATGACACATAGGGACACCCCACTCACAGACCTCTATGAGTCATGACACATAGGGACACCCCACTCACAGACCTCTATGAGTCATAACACACAGGGACAGCCTACCCCCTTTATACCGTCAGACGTTTACAGGGCTGAATCGCTATTTATATTTCTTTTACTTCACTCTCACAACTCTACCTCTATGTGTAATCTGCAATAAATCACTTTTAGTAGCCCTCACCTGATAACACTTTGATTTATATACTCAGACGACTATGGACTTAGCTTGAAATTTGACTTGACATTGTTTGCGAGGACTTGACTTCTTGGAGCTGTTTGCGAGGACTTGACTTCTTGGAGCTATTTGCGAGGACTTGACTTCTTGGAGCTGTTTGCGAGGACTTGACTTCTTGGAGCTGTTTGCGAGGACTTGACTTCTTGGAGCTGTTTGCGAGGACTTGACTTCTTGGAGCTGTTTGCGAGGACTTGAGACTTGACTTGAGACTTAAAGATAGTGCCTTTCGACTTGCATGCGTCTCCTGCAGTTAAGGTGTTCTCTTGAAGCGACTAGGCAGTTGTTCGTTTTGATGGAGACCGGAGTTCTATACCTATTCAGTTTTTCTTTCTCTCAAGCATAAAAGTTTCTGTCACTTCGAGGCTAATCCTATTTATTGTGTTCTTATTTTGAAATATTCCAGATAAATATGCTAGGAAATTTTAACTAATATTTTTATGTACTATTTCCAGTCATTTCTTTGCATTATACAATGTCCAACAATTAAATAGTGAGACTGATTTTATTATGGCCAAAACAAAAATGCCGTCTATGAAGCAAAACATGGAAATCAAAGAGGCAACCTTCATCTATGATCTGGCAACCTTTCATCGCAGCCCATTAAGCAGACGACAAACAAGCCAGCATTTTGTTGACCTGGTCAGAGGTGTATTGTTACATAATCAGCATGGAGCCAGAAGCTAACATTAAATTATATTTAAAACTCAGAAAAAGTGCTATTGAGACAGTTGAATTGATGCGACAAGTTTATGGGGATAATTTTTTATCTCGTGCACAGATATTCAGGTGGTATTCATGATTCAAAAGTGGTGTGGAAACGATTACAAATGCAACTAGACATGAACGCCCAATTTCTGTTCGTAATGAGGAACTCATTGCAAAAGTCAGAGAATGGATACAAGAAGATCGCTGTTTGACTGTGAGGATGATGGCAGATGAATTTGGTGTTAACCGAGAGACCATTCGTAAAATGTTAGTGGAAGATTTGGGCAAGAAAAAGTTGCTTTCCGGTTTATACCACATTCGTTATCTGATGACCAAAAACATCAGCGTGTAGAGTACGCGAAAGACCTCATCAAAACGTGTCGTAGAAATAAACATTTCTTAAATTTGATTGTTGCATAGGATGAAACATGGATTTTCCGCTATGATCCCGCAACTAAACGCTAAAGTGCTCAATGGAAGTCATCATCATCATCCAAAAGGCAAAAAAATTTCATATTCAAAAGTCAAAAGTGAAGGCAATGTTGGTGTGCTTCTATGACAGAAAAGGAGTTATTCACAAAGAATTTATTTCAGAGGGGCAGAATGTCACTGCCAAAGTTTATTTAAGTATTTTGAAACGCCTATTGTTAGGGAGGCAAAGTTCCGCTAGGGACATGCAAATGAATGAATGAATTGAAAAAGATTCTCCGAGTCCGACCCGAGTATTCAATACCTGGCAGTTTTTTCCTTCTTCATGATAATGCACCGGCTCACCGGGCTGTAGTTATACGGTAATTTTTGGCTCAAAACCAAATGTGCGTTCTCAACCATCCACCCTATTACCCATATTTGTCTCCCTGCCGCGGCTCATACCAGGGGTGAATCTTGAAGGCTATGAATGTCACAGTACCTCTGCTCTAGAGGTCGGTCACGTCCCAAACACGCCCATACTGGGAAATGCCTAAACCGGCTCAACCCAGGGGTAGAAGTCACTAGTGGCGAGGATTCGTCCTCCTGGACAAAAGCTTCATCCTGGTCACAACTAGGAAGGGTAGCGGCCACGACCGCAAAATGCTGAAGTCTGAGACACTGGACCAGGGAAGTCTAGATAGGCAACCACCTCTCACCCGGCGGGGATGTCTGCGTATCCTAATCACGCTGAGGTTTTCCGGTGAGAAAGTCCAACCCTGGACTGGATGGGCAACCACCTCTCACCCGGCGGTGATACACGGGTATCTCAAAACACGTCGAGGTTTTCCGGTGAGATAGTCCAACTCTGGCCTGGGTGGGCTAACGCCTCTCACCCAGCGGGGATGCACTGATGTTCCAAACACGTCGAGGTCTTCCGGTGAGAAAGTCCAACCCTAGACCAAACTGGTGCAATGAAAACCACGGTGTCACGCAATCCCGCTTCCGAGACCCACCAAGAATACAGGCTAAAGCACTGTGATACTCTGAACCCCTTGTGGTCCTTTCGTGGAACTCGTGTGGTCTATTTTGGACCACACAGGGGACCACGGGACCTAACGAGGACCACATGCGTGAATTCAGTAGGTTCACAGTGCGGTTTTTGGTGGTAGAAGTGAACGAAGAAGAAGAAGAGAAGAAGAAGTCTCCCTGCCATTATTTTCTATTCCCAGAATTAAAGTTACCATTGAAAGGACGGTTCTCTGACGATACTGATGACATCTAAATGGCTGTAACATCTAGTTTAAGTGCCATAACAACAGAAGAACTGCAGAGGTCGTTCCAGTGTTTGTTAGATCGTGCCACTCGCTGTATCAATGCACGAGGGGCTTACTTTGAATAAAATACAGGTTATATCTTCAACTGTTGTTTATTTTATGTCTTATGTACTTTGTCTCATTACTTAATTGTCAGACCGTGTAGAACATTCACAACTAGAGAGATGTTTTCAATGAATATAGAGGACATTTGATCTGACACATGGAAATGTCATACCACTGCATTCTGTATATCATCCACAAACTTGTTTGTACATAAATGTACATTTTGTTTTGTTTTATCTTATTTTCAAATGGGACTCTATTTTTACGTAGCAAGCAAACGGATTTCCGACCATGAATACTGAGGGAAAACATTGTCAGGTTCATTCATCACATGCTGTATCGTTGGAGATTGGGGATGATGCTTGCGCGATCTGTGTTGTCTGTGAGTAGTTCTTCTGATGTTCCTTCAGAGTACCTTGTTGACCCGTATAAAACTGGATCATTCATGTCGTCGATATATCACCCAGTTATTCTTATTATTGTTCTTGCTGCTGATATTTGTAAGCCATCAATGATATTTTTTTTCTTCTGTCACGGAGACTTGGAGGAAAATTTTAAAAAATCGTGCCAGTTAGTGGAGTGCGCTGATTGGAGGAGATTATTCATGTGTAGAGCAGGCCAGGTATACCAGGTGCTAAGATGAAGACTGAAGACTAAAACATCCAGCACAGACAGATATGGTTTTCCTCTTTGTTACTTTACCGATTAAAAATTGCATTTTCGCTCTTGAAATAAGATTTTGAAGCAGGCAGACGGCCGTTCTGGGCTTCGTCAAGCATCTTTTTATTTAACAGCTTCTCTCATGGCTGCCTCCACCGGTACTGGCCCTACATACTCTGATGCAATAACAGCAAGCAATGTTTGTGTTTCAAAGGCCATTCTCTTGCGCCTGATTCTTTTGTTTTCAAATTTTTTCCTCATTTCCTCCTCAGATAATTCGATAATCTTACGCTGTGGTGATCTAAACTTTCGTCAGCTTTTCCCAGTCCCTATTGCTGACTGATAGATCTGTCACAGATGATTTACATGTCACAGATGATTTACAAATACCTTTATAACTCGGTTCTGGCTATCACGTGACCTTCCCATCACAGGTTAAGCGTATAAAATTTGCTTGGGGATACGACAGTTAGCCATTATTGCTACGTATAACTGCCATCTTAATCTATCTTCTGCTTAGTGTTGTGTAAAACTTGTGGGGGTGGTGCATTAACTAAAATATCTATGAAAGCTAATTTGGAACTAATTGGTTATTATTTCTTTTATGTGATTATTTAATTCGAACCAAATTCACATATATAGTTTATCATGGGAAGCATCCATAAAGTGTACAAAAGTACTGAGAGAAATATACTCGTGAGTCTACATCAAAACCATGGGACCCTCTCCTTCCGTGGTCTTAAAGGCCGTACAAAGAGTGCACCACGTGTTAAGTGATACTGACTTTCTCACACCTCTCTCACCATCTTAACAACCACAAACATATAATTAATGCCCAGGTCAAGGTATTCTACACCAATTTCGACGACAATAATAGAGCACAACAACAAATCATCAATGACACAACTTCACCAACAGCAAGCAATGACATTTGTCATATAAAGACATGATGATAATGACTGTGTGAAGAAATTAAACGAGGCTATGCAATGCTAATGATATTCACAATAAAGATGATAATTTATGGTGAATATTTCATGTGGAAAGCAGATATCTGGGCCCACATCTCATGAGCATCCTGGCCAGCAAAAGGTTACTATACTGACATCTCTGGGTCTAATCATCATAGGCCACGCCCAGCCACACACACACACACGCACACACACACACGCACACACACACACACACTATATCTAAGTGCTAGTAACTCATCATAGTTCCAGTCTCTTAAATACTGCCTGGGTTTTTCAGTGTGAAGTTCTCGTGTAATATAGCATTAAAGAAAACATTTCCAGACACAGAATTCTTTCGCTGCATCATTACACACGCTGAACACACATTTATGTGAATTAAGGAGATGAAAATTCCAACAGCAACAACATTTTCTCAACAACACAAAATATCACACTCATTTTGTATAACAGGGTCATCAAATGGCATGACCAATATGCGCTTCAAGCAATAACAAAATGGCGTTACCAGCAGCAATTTAAGAAGCAAAAAACACAACTACATTATCAGTGTGTGATTCAGGGCAGTTAACAAATAACGTGAGAAATTATTAAGTTGATCCAGCGACATGGGCCTTACGAAAGATAAAATAACACGCCTACACTTAACGAAATCACAGAACTTGCACTAACAATTATAACTTACATTTAATACATAAAAATCTTACAAAACATGAGCAGTTACGGGTGCAGGTCCTACCTCGAACAGTCCATCGTACCAAAATGAAAAAAATATATATAAAGAAAACGTCACACTTTTACAGTCCGCATGTACACGAAACCTGTTCCTCCCAATCACCCGGTCAATTCCCCCAGACAAGAATGACTCACAGTGAACAGTCATACTCCACTACACCGTACCAAGACACCAAAAATCACTGGAGCGTTACACCCTAGCCAGGTAGTACGCATCCTAACCAAAACGTAGCACTCCACAGTTGTCATCATGGATCGAAGCATAACTCCCTGCAGAACCTCAGAGATGGTTTCTTTATTAGTCTGTGCAGGCAGCGAAAACGGAAACTATTAAGTTGTGTCTCGTGTAGTGAATATGTTGTCCACGTTTCAGATCCATATAATAATGGTCTAAACTACAAAGGCCTGACATGTCAGAAACTTTGCTTTAGGTTCTAATCTTCTATTGTTTCAGGCCCCCTTCATTAGTTTGCCAAATGTGATAATTTGCCTTTCCTGTTCGCGCATTGATTTATTTGGCTGGAACAGTAGTTCCCAACTTTTTACACCTAAGGAACACTTTTCCAATTACACATAACTTGCGGACCACCAGCTTATATGGATTATTTCAATGTCACGAGCCTTTAATTGCTTTTATGCAGTAGATGACACTTAATACTAAACTGATAACGCAGCTGGGGTCCATTGAAATGCTTCGACGACCTCTTGTAATCCGCCTTCCATAGGTTGAGAACCTAGAGGGAAGGTGGAGGTAACTGTAGATCCAAGATGCAGTAGCTGAACATGCCCACTGATTCAAGCAGATTTCCTTTCAACATTTAAATTGGACGTTATTTTTGTGTTTATCACAGAACCACTATCTTGTTGATACTTATTGTCACTGAGAATAAATTGCCTGTTCTGTCGTAGAGGGTAGAACGATAAGATTCTATTTAGACTTTCAGTTGCTTTTGTTTTTGCTCTTAGCTGAGGTAATTTAAACAAAGTGCCATTTAACTGAGGACGAACAACTTGCCAAAATGTATTGAAAAAAAAAGCTTTGGTGAATCTCCACCTCTGATCCATCAGATGGGCTCTCATCAAATTGTTTGGTGGCTTTTATATTCCCGTGGAATGAATGATGAAATCAGCTTGAGCAGTGACGGTGGATACCCAATGTTCTCTTATACATTATATAGTCCCTTACAATGTCAAGTGGTTTTGTGAAGTAGACAAAAACAATGAAGAGGAAAATTCCTTGATCTTTGTATATTTATAGCAAAATATGGCTTTGCTACTACCATAAAACAGTTAACTTAACCTTCAGAACGTATTCTACTTTGAGAAGAGGGAAGACTGTCCGAACTGACAAACAGTGACCCATAATTGATATGCTAACATCTTTAAAGTAAGACGTATGTACAGACTATAAGAAACGTATTCACAATCTGTCTGAAACTGTGACAGTCAGTTCACAAATAACTTGAACTTCTCTGAACCTTAAGTGCCCAGGGCACATGGGGCTTCCGCAAGGGTTTTCCACAAATGCCTGTCCTTCGCCTTTTTTTCTGCTCTTGCCCAGGTGAGTCCTCTATTGCTCAACATCCTTTCTGTTGTTCTTCTCCATGTCTCTTTTGGTCTACCCTTACTTCTGCTCCCCTGTGGTGTCCATCTTAGTGCTATTTTTGGTAGTGAGTTGCCAGTCATTCGGAGCACATGTCCCAACCATCGCCAGCGTCTTTCCTCAATAATTGTCGTCAGTGGTTTCATCTGCATTTCTGCTAATAAGATGTTATTTCTTATGGTGTTTGGCCAAAACATTTAGTCTGGAAAGAATTCAACTTGTTTTCTATGGTTTTGGTGATTTTCCAGCATTCACTTCCATAAAGTAGTACACTTAGAACATTACTCTTAAATACCCTGATTTTTATATTTATGCTTAGTTTATTTGATTTCCATATATTCTGCAGCATTGCAAAAGCCTGGTTTGCTCTAGTAAGTCTGCTGTTGATGTCCTCTGTGCTGTCTCCATTTTCTACTACTCTGCTGCCAAGAACTTGAACTTATGTGTTGTTTAACTGTTTGTTGTGTTGAATCCTTTTTAGTGAATGATTTTTATAAGAAATATTTTTTTAAATACACTGAGATCCAATACTGGAGTTGTTGATGATGACTGCTCTTCTCCTTGAGATGTGGCTCACTTTTACTTGGACAAGAGTGAAGCAATTTGTTGCAGACAACCACATGTGGCAAACTGTCTGATGGAAGCTGTCTTTGAAATCACAACATCTGCAGAACAGAAACTAACGAAAACTTTGAAATTGAAACGTACACAGAATAGAAACTAACGCTAACTTGAAATTGAAACGTACACAGAATAGAAACTAACGCAGACTTGATAAAATTGCAAACCGTACGTATCTGGAATAGACGGTCATAATTAGATGAGACAGTGATATTAAGGTTTGTTCTCATCATCATCATCATCATGTGCCGTGCCGACTGGCGTTGGCTATTATGCTTCTCCAGAGTACACGATCCTTCATGCAGGCCATCAGCTCAGTTGGTGATCTCCTCTCACACCATCCCGTCAGACTGTCCAGTATCATTTCTCTTGGTCTTCCTCTTGATCTTCTTCCTTCTATTTTTCCTGTTGTTATAATATTTTCAATGCCCCCTCTTCTCATTGCATGTTTGTTCTATTTTTAAAAAAAAATGTAATCCAGTTTTCTCGTTCTCTCTCGCTCCGTAGAGGGTCTGTGTGTGTATGTGTGTGAGAGCGCTTGCGTAGGTACACATGCGTATGTGTGTACTTATGCGTAAATAAGTCCGCACTTGCGTTTGTTAAGAAGAGGAGAGGATTGGGAAAGTATTAGTCAAATATTCAGACAAATCAGAGACGTGGGGATTGTTTTGAGCTGCTGAACACAACAGAACTGATGTTTATATCGTTGTTATGGCCATGTTGCTTGTAGTGTGGCTTGCTTGCATCTGTTACACAGCAAAATACTTATTTAGGTGAGAATAACACGCCTCGCTATCGTCTGTCATTTCACTTTCACATCTGCCTAATTATCTTTTTGTATCGATTAGTTTGCCAGTGTTTATCATTTCTTCTCACTTGGGTTCATCGGATGATCGTCATTATTTTCGTCGTCACTATTATCGATTTTCCGTTTTACGCGCAGCACAAACCATGGTATAGTTCTTTCCATATTTATTTCTGATTGCAGATGTTCTATTTGAATTCTTGTACATAAGTTTCTAATAAGAAACAACAAAAACTCTCACAATAAAGAGATTTAGCACAGTGGTGTATGGTGAGTAGTGGGAGACAAAGCACTTTAGATGTGAAAGAAAGAAAAATGAGAAGCAGTGGAGATGTGAGATGGCCAAGTTGATTGTGCGCTGTTTTCTTTGGGCTGACCCCAGCTGGAGAACATGGCTCGAGGGCCAGGTAATTCTCTTGTCAGCTTTCTTTCTCTGTTGTCTTTAAGTGCTTTGTTTACCATTTCGTGAAAGATAACAATAAGAAACTGTGCTAAATCACTTTACTGATTTAATTCTCGTCAATGTTGATTTAATTCTCGTCAATGTTGATTTAATTCTTGCCATTGTTGAGACATGGGGTATGACCAAGACGATAAAACAGATGATACAAACATTCATGAATGCTTGAGGAGGATTTTAAACATTAAATGGCAGGACACGATCAGGAACGAGGAGGTCTAGGAAAGGACAGGACAAGAACCTATGAACTTACAAATCATGTCTAGGAAGTGGAGGTGGATTGGCCACACTCTGAGAAAACATGGCACCAACATAGCAAGACATGCAGTGACATGGACTCCTCAAGGAAATATAAAACGAGGAAGACCTAGACTTACTTGGAGAAGAGAAATTATGACAGTGCTCAGAGACAAGGGATACACATGGAAGGAAGCAGAGAATAATTCCAAGAACAGGGATGACTGGAGAGCATTTATCCGTGGCCTATGCTCTCAAGGAAGTGAAAGGCGATGATGATTGATGATGATGATTTCTGATTTAATTCTTGCCACTGTTGATTTAATTCTTGCCACTGTTGATTTAATTCTTGCCGTTGTTGATTTAATTCTTGCCGTTGTTGATTTAATTCTTGACACTGTTGATTTAATTCTTGCCACTGTTGATTTAATTCTTGCCACTGTTGATTTAATTGTTACCACTGTTGATTTAATTCTTGCCACTGTTGATTTAATTCTTGCCACTGTTGATTTAATTCTTGCCACTGTTGATTTAATTCTTGCCACTGTTGATTTAATTCTTGCCACTGTTGATTTAATTCTTGCCGTTGTTGATTTAATTCTTGCCACTGTTGATTTAATTCTTGCCGTTGTTGATTTAATTCTTGACACTGTTGATTTAATTGTTACCACTGTTGATTTAATTCTTGCCGTTGTTGATTTAATTCTTGCCACTGTTGATTTAATTCTTACCACTGTTGATTTAATTCTTGCCATTGTTGATTTAATTCTTACCACTGTTGATTTAATTCTTGCCACTGTTGATTTAATTCTTACCACTGTTGATTTAATTCTTACCACTGTTGATTTAATTCTTGCCACTGTTGATTTAATTCTTGCCACTGTTGATTTAATTCTTGCCACTGTTGATTTATTTCTTACCACTGTTGATTTAATTCTTACCACTGTTGATTTAGTTCTTGCCACTGTTGATTTAATTCTTGCCACTGTTGATTTAATTCTTGCCGTTGTTGATTTAATTCTTACCACTGTTGATTTAATTCTTGCCACTGTTGATTTAATTCTTACCACTGTTGATTTAATTCTTGCCACTGTTGATTTAATTCTTGCCACTGTTGATTTAATTCTTGCCGTTGTTGATTTAATTCTTACCACTGTTGATTTAATTCTTGCCGTTGTTGATTTAATTCTTGCCGTCGTTGATTTAATTCTTGCACATCTTGAATGAATTCTTACCACTGCTTCTCCTTCGCCATTTCTATTTACCCAGCTCTTATGTGCCTCTCTTTGTTTTGCTTTGTGTCTGTGAGTGTGTATGTGTGTGTGTTTGTGAGCGTGTGCGAAGCAGAAGAACGATATGATGAAGGGAAGGGAGAGAAGTTGTGCATCAGTTTCTTTTCACAACCCCCCCCCCCTCCCTGCGGATCTCACACATAAACTAGGCTGGCCGTACTGGAGTGTCTTCTTATTGTCCGGTCCTTCATCTTTGTTGTCTTTATTCGAAGACATTATACTTCAGTCACATCATTGATCTGTCTTTTCTGACAAATATTTTTTTTAAAACCTTATAGTGGTAAACTTATTATGTTATAACAATGTAGTTTCAATTAATGTATTGAATACATCAATGTTTTTAAAACACCATTTCTCTGAAATATATATATCTAGTGCTACTTTTGAATAAAACATCGGTCTCTTAGTGTATGTACCACCATGTTATACACACAAAACTGCACATACACATAAAGAGGTGATGTTTTAATGGCTTGTCCTAAATGTGTATAAAACAACGTCTAAGTATGAGTGTTTGTAGTGTTATTTTGTCTGTGTTTCTGAGCTTCACAAAGTACTTGTCTAACATTCATCGTCCTTGTTTTATAACGTTTAGCCCTAACCTCTGTAGTGAGAATAAGATCTGTAACAATGTGATTTACAAGTCCTTCTGAATGTTACATTAGGTTTTCATCACTGTCATTTTTCATTTCATAATCGCAACTGACCTGTGTAGTTTGCTGTGTGTAAAATTGTATATATGTTTTATTTTTGTTTATCTTTTCTCGAAATATTCTTCAATATTCTCGTAATCTCATGCCGTCTAGACGAGATTTCAGGGTATTTCTGTCCCCCCCTTTCTAGTGATGTAAAAGAGTTTGAAGATAATAATTAATAACAAAGATGACAGCCCGGATGTTGATGCTCCATCGCGACTCTGACAACTACAACAACGATTCTTGTGACAGAATGTGATGACAGATGGCTGGCCTGAGTGAAGTATCTCACATGATCTTAATTTGAAGTCTCAGCTTTCTGTAAATGAACATCACACTTTTCCCACTATAACTGCGGTGTGGCTGGATATCAGAGAACTGTTTTGCGCACACAAGCTGGTAGGTAAGACTGTCTCTGTCTCTCCTCTTTTTTAGCTTGTACAGAAAGATTCACAGCTCTTAACAAACTTCTCGACTGTTACAATGACACTTTTTGACACAAAAGACAGTTTTGAAGTTCGTAGATGTTAGCTGTAGCAAACCTTGCCATATTTCCTCTTTCTGGCGGACTCTATCAGTTATTGGATCTGCACAATCGGCTACAGTGACAGAAAACTATGTTTGTGTTCGTATGGTCAAGTCTCCTTAAGCTTGGGTCTTGTCTTCAGTTTTGGCCATCATTTCCTCATCAAGTTGGCATCCGTATACATGTAGCTGGATTGTCCATCACTTCCTCCTCAAGGTTGGCACCGGTATACATGTAGCTGGATCGTCCATCAATTCAGCTCCATCAAGTTCTTCATAGTTACGGCTCGCCTAAAAAATACTTTTCTTTCTTTTTTTAAAATTCGGACCATTCTGATACTACATTCTGCCACTATTTTCTCATACTACATTCTGACATTATCTCTGATACTACATTCTGCCACTATTTTCTCATACTACATTCTGCCACTATTTTCTCATACTACATTCTGCCACTATTTTCTCATACTACATTCTGACATTACTTCTGATACTACATTCTGCCACTATTTTCTCATACTACATTCTGACATTACTTCCGATACTACATTCTGACATTACTTCTGATACTACATTCTGCCACTATTTTCTCATACTACATCCTGACATTACTTCTGATACTACATTCTGACATTTCTTCTGATACTACATTCTGATATTACTTCCGATGCTACATTCTGACATTACTTCTGATACTACATTCTGACATTACTTCCGATACTACATTCTGACATTACTTCCGATACTACATTCTGACATTACTTCCGATACTACATTCTGACATTACTTCTGATACTACATTCTAGAAAGACCCCCCCCCTCCCACTCCCCCCCCCCCACACACACACACACACAATCCCATCTTTCCCATTTCCCAAGTTCCTGGCAGTTAGAACTTTCTTGCTCTTCTTTTTTAATCAAACCAAAAAAAAAAAAAAAAGACCATCTAATTCTTCCTCTCATCATCTATGGCCCTCTTGTTCTCCATTTATTTATCGTCTCTGTATTAGGATTTAGAAAGTTGATGTTCACATATTAGCTGTACTAAAAGTGTGCATGTTCTCCAGTTATAGCCCAATGCTAAGTACTGATGTACTGCCATCCGTTTTAGTTATGTAATTATTTTTTTTAAACTTCTGCATGAGTGATCAGAATGATAATCCTCGCATCTTTCGACTTGAAAGTCTGAACTATATTTAAGAATGATAATCCTCGCATCTTTCGACTTGAAAGTCTGAACTATATTTAAGAATGATAATCCTCGCATCTTTCGACTTGAAAGTCTGAGCTATATTTAAGAATGATAATCCTCGCATCTTTCGACTTGAAAGTCTGAAGTATATTTAAGAATGATAATCCTCGCATCTTTCGACTTGAAAGTCTGAGCTATATTTAAGAATAATATAACTGAAAAAAATGTTTAAACATGAGTGAAGTATATACTACTCCAAATACAAACTGAAAATAAGTGTCCTTATTTGAATATGTTAGTTTAGTGGGGTCTGAGTTTAGGACTTTTTTAAATATAAAAACTAAATATCTGGGTTCATTATTAACACTGCCTTTGTTTCTTGTCCTGTTCTATGTCAAATATTGAGAAACTTGACATAAACACAGAAAAGTATAGCAATCCTTGACATTAAATATCCAGTAATTGTACCTCGTTCTCCGTGTTTGTCTTGGCCAAGTTGACAGTTCTATCCTGCTTCCAGACAACCTAAAAGCGTTTGGTATAGTTCTAATTTCTGTGGGCTGGTTTTAACAACATCAATCTTTGAAAGTTGGATTCTACACCAGACGGAGGTAGTAGGTCATGTAGGATGTTTGGAGATTAGAGAAAACAATCTGTATGTGAACTATCTGGAATCAGTTTAGACCTCCAGGTCAGTTTTTTTTTAGAGGAAATATTGTGCTTAGTTCTGTGACTGAAATTAACGTTTTCGTCTTGCCTTTCTTCTGGTGGAATTTACCTTCACACACTTGCAAGCGTAATGTCTTATACTTGTATATGCTTAAGCAGTTGTAATGTCTTATACTTGCATATGCTTCAGTAGTTGTAATGTCTTATACTTGCATATGCTTCAGCAGTTGTAATGTCTTATACTTGCATATGCTTCAGCAGTTGTAATGTCTTATACTTGCATATGCTTCAGCAGTTGTAATGATCTGCATTTATTTATAGTTTGTAATTTCTCCTAAGTCTCCTCCCCTGACTACAAATATCTCTTTTAAGCTCTGTTATCCCTTGCTCGCTCGCCTCCTTACTGCAGACATTGTGCAGACAGGCCAACATTTTTACTCGCGTACCAAGACAGTAAATGCATCATTAAAAGAAAGGAAAGACAAACACATGTACTGAATACAGACAGATGAATAGACAGACATCCAGTCACACATAGTATAGTATCACTGCACAGCTTTACGCTGACTACTACCCAACCAGAAGGCAATATGAACAGAACTCTGGTGGTAGCCGTTCTCTGTGGGCTGGTGGCGGCTGTCGCAGCTGTGGATCAAGGCAACAGCACGGAAGCGGCAGAGAAGACTGATGGGGGGCAGGAGGCAGCCATTGACAAGTTCTCTCAAGAAGTGAAGGAAAGAGTTAACGAAAGCTTCGAAATAGTTAAGGAGGTATGTCAGTTACTTTGATGCTAATTATAGCCTTCGTTTTGCTTATACAGTGGTCTTTTCTCTTCATCGTGAACTAAGTCTTTATGATGAGCTTGTGTGTGAGTGTGACACTCGTACCTGTGATGTTTTATACACACATACGCTTAAACGTTTCAGGGTTTACACAACCCACCAATCCAGTTTTTCCATTCACTTTTATACAAGTCAGTTCTGTCTTCAATCCGTCTCCATGTACAGCCTTCACGATATTACGACAAATGGATAAGATGTACGTGACAATCCAGTGAAAGAAAGATTTTGTGACAGACTAATAAATAAAGGCTTTTTATGACTACTTTTGAGTAATGGATACTGTGACAAGCTAATAAAGGAAATATGTTGAAATAAATTAACAAAAGAAAGCTTCTATGAACACTAATAAATGAAATGTTTCATGATGAATTAATAAATAAAAGGTTTTATGACGAACTTATAAAATAAAAGGTTTTATGACGAACTTATAAAATTAAAGGTTTTATGACGAACTATTAAATAAAACATTTTATGACGAACCAAAGAAAATCTTGGCCCTTGAAATATGGATATGCAGAAGAATAGAGCGTATCCCATGGACATAAAAGAAAACAAACAACGAAGTGCTAAACCAGATAGAAGTGAAAAGAGAAATATTGAGAATCATAAAAACAGGACAGTTAAGATAGTTTGGGGATGTCAAGAGACACATTGTTATATCGAAGACCCTTCTTGAAGGCAAGATCGAATGGAAAAGAACAAAAGCACGAGAGCGACATAGATGGGTGGATATGCATCAAGAGATGGACAGGGACAAGCTTGGCCGAGGGCACTACGAAGACAAGAAACAGCAGAGTGGAGATTTATTGCAGCCAACCTTCCCTGGGGAGACGGCCAGCCTTCCACGGGGAGACGGCCAACCTTCCACGGGGAGACGGCCAACCTTCCCTGGGGAGACGGCCAACCTTCCACGGGGAGACGGCCAACCTTCCCTGGGGAGACGGCCAACCTTCCACGGGGAGACGGCCAGCCTTCCCTGGGGAGACGGCCAGCCTTCCCTGGGGAGACGGCCAACCTTCCCTGGGGGAGACGGCCAACCTTCCCTGGGGAGACGGCCAACCTTCCCTGGGGGAGACGGCCAACCTTCCCTGGGGAGACGGCCAGCCTTCCCTGGGGAGACGGCACGAAATGAACGAAATTAAATGAGGAACAATAAATAATATATACTAAATAAAATGTTTTTGTGACGAATTAATAAATAACAGATTTTATGATGAACTTATAATGACTTTTTATGATAAAAGATTTTATGCAAAACTAATGACTTTTAGGGAAGCAAAGTTCCGCAAGGGACATGCAAATGAATGAATGACTGAAAGCTGATATGAAAAAAAATGAATAAAATTATTTCATGACACTGTTATAAGTGAAAGACGAGTGAGTGACGTGGTGGGTAGCGCTCTGGCCTCTCTCGGCGAAGTTAATGGTTGAAGTCTGGCTGGAGGAGGCTCAGCACGCAGCTGTAGAAATGGGTAGCTGGTTTTAGGCTCAGTCACGCAGCTGTAGAAATGGGTAGCTGGTTTTAGGCTCAGTCACGCAGCTGTAGAAATGGGTAGCTGGTTTTAGGCTCAGTCACGCAGCTGTAGAAATGGGCAGCTGGTTTTAGGCTCAGTCACACATAGTATAGTATCACTGCACAGCTTTACGCTGACTACTACCCAACCAGAAGGCAATATGAACAGAACTCTGGTGGTAGCCGTTCTCTGTGGGCTGGTGGCGGCTGTCGCAGCTGTGGATCAAGGCAACAGCACGGAAGCGGCAGAGAAGACTGATGGGGGGCAGGAGGCAGCCATTGACAAGTTCTCTCAAGAAGTGAAGGAAAGAGTTAACGAAAGCTTCGAAATAGTTAAGGAGGTATGTCAGTTACTTTGATGCTAATTATAGCCTTCGTTTTGCTTATACAGTGGTCTTTTCTCTTCATCTTGAACTAAGTCTTTATGATGAGCTTGTGTGTGAGTGTGACACTCGTACCTGTGATGTTTTATACACACATACGCTTAAACGTTTCAGGGTTTACACAACCCACCAATCCAGTTTTTCCATTCATTTTTATACAAGTCAGTTCTGTCTTCAATCCGTCTCCATGTACAGCCTTCACGATATTACGACAAGTAGATAAGATGTACGTGACAATCCAGTGAAAGAAAGATTTTGTGACAGACTAATAAATAAAGGCTTTTTATGACTACTTTTGAGTAATGGATACTGTGACAAGCTAATAAAGGAAATATGTTGAAATAAATTAACAAAAGAAAGCTTCTATGAACACTAATAAATGAAATGTTTCATGATGAATTAATAAATAAAAGGTTTTATGACGAACTATTAAATAAAACATTTTATGACGAACCAAAGAAAATCTTGGCCCTTGAAATATGGATATGCAGAAGAATAGAGCGTATCCCATGGACATAAAAGAAAACAAACAACGAAGTGCTAAACCAGATAGAAGTGAAAAGAGAAATATTGAGAATCATAAAAACAAGACAGTTAAGATAGTTTGGGGATGTCAAGAGACACATTGTTATATCGAAGACCCTTCTTGAAGGCAAGATCGAATGGAAAAGAACAAAAGCACGAGAGCGACATAGATGGGTGGACATGCATCAAGAGATGGACAGGGACAAGCTTGGCCGAGGGCACTATGAAGACAAGAAACAGCAGAGTGGAGATTTATTGCAGCCAACCTTCCCTGGGGAGACGGCCAACCTTCCCTGGGGAGACGGCCAGCCTTCCCTGGGGAGACGGCCAACCTTCCCTGGGGAGACGGCCAACCTTCCACGGGGAGACGGCCAACCTTCCCTGGGGAGACGGCCAACCTTCCACGGGGAGACGGCCAGCCTTCCCTGGGGAGACGGCCAGCCTTCCCTGGGGAGACGGCCAACCTTCCCTGGGGAGACGGCCAACCTTCCCTGGGGAGACGGCCAACCTTCCCTGGGGAGACGGCCAGCCTTCCCTGGGGAGACGGCCAGCCTTCCCTGGGGAGACGGCACGAAATGAACGAAATTAAATGAGGAACAATAAATAATATATACTAAATAAAATGTTTTTGTGACGAATTAATAAATAACAGATTTTATGATGAACTTATAATGACTTTTTATGATAAAAGATTTTATGCAAAACTAATGACTTTTAGGGAAGCAAAGTTCCGCAAGGGACATGCAAATGAATGAATGACTGAAAGCTGATATGAAAAAAAATGAATAAAATTATTTCATGACACTGTTATAAGTGAAAGACGAGTGAGTGACGTGGTGGGTAGCGCTCTGGCCTCTCTCGGCGAAGTTAATGGTTGAAGTCTGGCTGGAGGAGGCTCAGCACGCAGCTGTAGAAATGGGTAGCTGGTTTTAGGCTCAGTCACGCAGCTGTAGAAATGGGTAGCTGGTTTTAGGCTCAGTCACGCAGCTGTAGAAATGGGTAGCTGGTTTTAGGCTCAGTCACGCAGCTGTAGAAATGGGCAGCTGGTTTTAGGCTCAGTCACACAGCTGTAGAAATGGGCGGCTGGCTTTAGGCTCAGTCACACAGCTGTAGAAATAGGTAGCTGGTTTCTTATGGAGCTTATGTAATGAAGGCGGCCAGCTGTGGTGCTGACCACGCCTCTCTCTAGTGTGTCGATCTGTTTTGTGGTCACGGACAATGTAAGCATTAACCGCATAATTCTAGGTGCTTCTAAGACATTACAGGGCTATTTTAAATAGATGGTAGGTTTTATGAGAAAATAATGGATAAACATAGTTGTTGAGAAATTAATGTATTAATGTTTACATTCTCTGTATTAATATCAAGTTCTTCGAAGAGATTCTAAGTGAGTCGTCTTCAGGAGAATCTGGCACAGAAGATAAGGTAAAGCGTTTCATGTGAATGTGACAATCTAACATCTGTATCGTACACTGTGATAATTAGATTTATTAGCTTTGTTTCATTATGACCAAAACAACACTTTATAGTACCGAAGTGTTATGATAAATAGACACATAAAATATTTAAAAGTCATAGTAGGGTACTGAACAGTTTGTGATAGCAATAGAGCAGAGACGTCGGGAAAGTTCATTTACCATTTACAGACAGTTTTTCGTCTCTCGGTCCTAATTGAATACTTTGTTTTATTATAAATAAAATATAAATAAATATGCTGTTCCTACTGTTGCTGTGTTTCTAGTACCTGGGATTTTGTCATTACTGCTGCTATATTTCTTGTATCTGTAAACGAGTTCTTACTGCTGCTATATTTCTTGTATCTGTGAACCAGTTCTCACTGTTGCTATTTTTTTTTTGTATTTGTAAACGAGTTCTTACTGCTGCTATATTTCTGTAACTGTGAACTAGTTCTCACTGTTGCTATTTTTTTTTTGTATTTGTAAACGAGTTCTTATTGCTGCTATATTTCTGTAACTGTGAACTAGTTCTCACTGTTGCTATTTTTTTTTTGTATTTGTAAACGAGTTCTTACTGCTGCTATATTTCTGTAACTGTGAACTAGTTCTCACTGATTCTAAATGTCTCGCATCTACGAACAAGTTTTTGCAGCTAACGTCATGGTAAATATTTCGTAGCATCAGCATCGAATCAACTTTGTGGCTGATCTATGTGGGCCTCAGCTTTCACGAGGAAGAAATGACTCTTGCTGCTCAGTAGGTTAAGCCACGTAGTAAACAAGCTGGGCACTCTCTCCATTATCAAACTATTGTAGCATATTTCTATTTACCACTGACATGGGCAGAATTTTTTTTTACGTGATTGAAAAGCCTTGTCTATTGTGATTGAAATGGGGCTTATCACAGCAATTATTTATTGAATCAGCGATTGGCAGAGTCATCTTCATCTATATCCATGTGCACGTGGGCATCCAGGAAAATGAGATAGTTGATAGGTTAGCTGGCTTTGCGATCATCGCAGATGGACAACCGCTGGATGTCTTCTTCGCCTCTTCTTGTACCGACAGACGAGAACGTTTGTTTATTTTTCCAAATTTTTGTTATAAAGTGTTAAAAAATTTAACTAGACTAATCTATTGTAATAGCAGATCATCGCGTCCATGACTTGGAGGTAAATCAAAGTTCTACCGCTGGTTGAATGAGACGTCCGTTCTAATAAGATTTGAAGGGAGACAGATTAACCCAAAAATGTTGACGCTTAACGTAAATAAAAAGACTGCAAGAATGAAGCAGCAAACACATGCCATAGAGGTCGCATGGAGCAGCAAACATATGCCATGGAGGTCTCATGGATGTTTCGAATCATGAACGTGCACAAGTTACAGCGAAAGCCAGGTCCCAGTTGTCCCTACAGCAGATTGACATGCACGAGTATGTGGAGAACTTGTTCTGACGGCTAATGCTATAAGGTCCGGATGGGGTGAATAAACGTTGCTAAAATAATAATTGGAGGAAAGGACTCTCAGTGGAGTTTTATAAGATATTAGCAAGTTACTAATTGCTACAGGTGGATGACGGTGATTTTGTCTACACAGCGGGGATCACGTGTAGCCAAGGTCATGATTGAGATCCAGAGGTAGCGAGGCGGCCAGGCGTGATACTGACCATATCACCCTCTAGTGTGCTGACAGGTCAAGGAAAATATGGGCATTAACACAATATCCCTATGTGCCTCTAAGGCATGAGAGGATTACCTTTACCTTTACCTTATCACTAATAAAGGCCACAAGAGCCTTACTTTACACTAAGACAAAGGTCACCATCATCATCAGGTGCCGTGCCGACTGCCGTTGATAATATGCTTCTTCATGCAGGCCATCAGCTCAGTTGGTGATCTCTCACACCATCCCATCCGACTGTCCAGTATCATTTCTCTTGGTCTTCCTCTTGATCTTCTTCCTTCTATTAGGTACAGTACATAATATTGTTGAGCTGTCAGAGATAAACTAGCACTTGAGCTGTCAGAGATAAACTAGCACTTGAGCTGTCAGAGATAAACTAGCAAGTTTTAGTATCTCACAGAGCTATTGTGACTGAAATGGAGCTTGTCACAGAATTTATTCATTTGTTGAACCTCTCAAATCGTATTTATCTTTACTTACTGGCTGTGTCTCTCTGAAACAGAAAAATATCATTTCAGAGAGAAGAGATCTCAGAAAAAAGACATTTGAAGCTAAATAAACGTGACACTGACATACAGATAGGGGTAACCATCTTCGTCTCTCATCGTGGCGTTAGACACGAACATTTGTGTATTTCTCAGACGCTTGCTAGTGGGTATTCTGTTATATCAGTTGCTCGGATTGTGTACTTCTCAGACGCTAGCTAGTGGGTAGTCTGTTATCTCAGTTGCTTGGATTGTGTACTTCTCAGATGCTTGCTAGTGGGTAGTCTGTTATCTTAGTTGCTTGGATTGTGTACTTCTCAGACGCTAGCTAGTAGGTAGTCTGTTATCTCAGTTGCTTGGATTGTGTACTTCTCAGACGCTAGCTAGTGGGTAGTCTGTTATTTCAATTGCTTGGATTGTGTACTTCTCAGACGCTAGCTAGTGGGTAATCTGTTATCTCAGTTGCTTGGATTGTGTAATTCTCAGACGCTAGCTAGTGGGTAGTCTGTTATCTCAGTTGCTCGGATTGTGTACTTCTCAGACGCTAGCTAGTGGGTAGTCTGTTATCTCAGTTGCTCGGATTGTGTACTTCTCAGACGTTAGCTAGTGGGTAGTCTGTTATTTCAGTTGCTCGGATTTTGTACTTCTCAGACGCTAGCTAGTGGGTAGTCTGTTATCTCAGTTGCTTGGATTGTGTACTTCTCAGACGCTAATTAGCGTGTAATCTGTTATCTTAGTTGCTTGGATTGTGTACTTCTCAGACGCTAGCTAGTGGGTAGTCTGTTATCTCAGTTGCTTGGATTGTGTACTTCTCAGACGTTAGCTAGTGGGTAGTCTGTTATCTCAGTTGCTTGGATTGTGTACTTCTCAGACGAGAACGTTTGTTTATTTTTCCAAATTTTTGTTATAAAGTGTTAAAAAATTTAACTAGACTAATCTATTATAATAGCAGATCATCGCGTCCATGACTTGGAGGTAAATCAAAGTTCTACCGCTGGTTGAATGAGACGTCCGTTCTAATAAGATTTGAAGGGAGACAGATTAACCCAAAAATGTTGACGCTTAACGTAAATAAAAAGACTGCAAGAATGAAGCAGCAAACACATGCCATAGAGGTCGCATGGAGCAGCAAACATATGCCATGGAGGTCTCATGGATGTTTCGAATCATGAACGTGCACAAGTTACAGCGAAAGCCAGGTCCCAGTTGTCCCTACAGCAGATTGACATGCACGAGTATGTGGAGAACTTGTTCTGACGGCTAATGCTATAAGGTCGGATGGGGTGAATAAACGTTGCTAAAATAATAATTGGAGGAAAGGACTCTCAGTGGAGTTTTATAAGATATTAGCAAGTTACTAATTGCTACAGGTGGATGACGGTGATTTTGTCTACACAGCGGGGATCACGTGTAGCCAAGGTCATGATTGAGATCCAGAGGTAGCGAGGCGGCCAGGCGTGATACTGACCATATCACCCTCTAGTGTGCTGACAGGTCAAGGAAAATATGGGCATTAACACAATATCCCTATGTGCCTCTAAGGCATGAGAGGATTACCTTTACCTTTACCTTATCACTAATAAAGGCCACAAGAGCCTTACTTTACACTAAGACATAAGACAAAGGTCACCATCATCATCAGGTGCCGTGCCGACTGCCGTTGATAATATGCTTCTTCATGCAGGCCATCAGCTCAGTTGGTGATCTCTCACACCATCCCATCCGACTGTCCAGTATCATTTCTCTTGGTCTTCCTCGTGATCTTCTTCCTTCTATTAGGTACAGTACATAATATTGTTGAGCTGTCAGAGATAAACTAGCACTTGAGCTGTCAGAGATAAACTAGCACTTGAGCTGTCAGAGATAAACTAGCAAGTTTTAGTATCTCACAGAGCTATTGTGACTGAAATGGAGCTTGTCACAGAATTTATTCATTTGTTGAACCTCTCAAATCGTATTTATCTTTACTTACTGGCTGTGTCTCTCTGAACAGAAAAATATCATTTCAGAGAGAAGAGATCTCAGAAAAAAGACATTTGAAGCTAAATAAACGTGACACTGACATACAGATAGGGGTAACCATCTTCGTCTCTCATCGTGGCGTTAGACACGAACATTTGTGTATTTCTCAGACGCTTGCTAGTGGGTATTCTGTTATATCAGTTGCTCGGATTGTGTACTTCTCAGACGCTAGCTAGTGGGTAGTCTGTTATCTCAGTTGCTTGGATTGTGTACTTCTCAGATGCTTGCTAGTGGGTAGTCTGTTATCTTAGTTGCTTGGATTGTGTACTTCTCAGACGCTAGCTAGTAGGTAGTCTGTTATCTCAGTTGCTTGGATTGTGTACTTCTCAGACGCTAGCTAGTGGGTAGTCTGTTATTTCAATTGCTTGGATTGTGTACTTCTCAGACGCTAGCTAGTGGGTAGTCTGTTATCTCAGTTGCTTGGATTGTGTAATTCTCAGACGCTAGCTAGTGGGTAGTCTGTTATCTCAGTTGCTCGGATTGTGTACTTCTCAGACGCTAGCTAGTGGGTAGTCTGTTATCTCAGTTGCTCGGATTGTGTACTTCTCAGACGTTAGCTAGTGGGTAGTCTGTTATTTCAGTTGCTCGGATTTTGTACTTCTCAGACGCTAGCTAGTGGGTAGTCTGTTATCTCAGTTGCTTGGATTGTGTACTTCTCAGACGCTAATTAGCGTGTAATCTGTTATCTTAGTTGCTTGGATTGTGTACTTCTCAGACGCTAGCTAGTGGGTAGTCTGTTATCTCAGTTGCTTGGATTGTGTACTTCTCAGACGTTAGCTAGTGGGTAGTCTGTTATCTCAGTTGCTTGGATTGTGTACTTCTCAGACGCCAGCTAGTGGGTAGTCTGTTATCTTAGTTGCTTGGATTGTGTACTTCTCAGACGCTAGCTAGTGGGTAGTCTGTTATCTTAGTTGCTCGGATTGTGTAATTCTCAGACGCTAGCTAGCGGGTAGTCTGTTATCTCAGTTGCTTGGATTGTGTACTTCTCAGACGCTAGCTAGTGGGTAGTTTGTTATCTCAGTTGTTCGGATTTTGTACTTCTCAGACGCTAGCTAGCGTGTAATCTGTTATCTCAGTTGCTTGGATTGTGTACTTCTCAGACGCTAGCTAGTGGGTAGTCTGTTATCTCAGTTGCTTGGATTGTGTACTTCTCAGACGCTAGCTAGTGGGTAGTCTGTTATCTCAGTTGCTTGGATTGTGTACTTCTCAGACGTTTCCTAGTGGGTAGTCTGTTATCTTAGTTGCTCGGATTGTGTACTTCTCAGATGCTAGCTAGCGGGTAGTCTGTTATCTCAGTTGCTTGGATTGTGTACTTCTCAGACGCTAGCTAGTGGGTAGTTTGTTATCTTAATTGGTTTAATTGTGTACTTCTCCGACGCTTACTAGCGGGTAGTCTGTTATCTTAGTTGCTCGGATTGTGTACTTCTCAGACGCTAGCTAGCGGGTAGTCTGTTATCTCTTTTGCTCGGATTGTGTACTTCTCAGACGCTAGCTAGTTGGTAATCTGTTATTTCAATTGCTTGGATTGTGTACTTCTGAGACGCTAACTAGCGTGTAATCTGTTATCTCAGTTGCTTGGATTGTGTACTTCTCAGACGCTAGCTAGCGGGTAGTCTGTTATCTCAGTTGCTTGGATTGTGTACTTCTCAGACGCTAGATAGCGGGTAGTCTGTTATCTTAGTTGCTTGGTTTGTGTACTTCTCAGACGCTAGCTAGCGGGTAGTCTGTTATCTTAGTTGCTTGGATTGTGTAATTCTCAGACGCTAGCTAGTTGGTAGGCTGTTATCTTAATTGGTTTAATTGTGTACTTCTCCGACGCTTACTAGCGGATAATATGTTAACTTAGTTGGTTGGATTGTGTACTTCTCAGACGCTAGCTAATGGGTAGTCTGTTATCTCAGTTGCTTGGATTGTGTACTTCTCAGACGCTTCCTAGTGGGTAGTCTGTTATCTCAGTTGCTCGGATTGTGTACTTCTCAGACGCTAGCTAGTGGGTAGTCTGTTATCTCAGTTACTTGGATTGTGTACTTCTCTGACTCTAGCTAGTGGGTAGTCTGTTATCTCAGTTGCTTGGATTGTGTAATTCTCAGACGCTAGCTAGTGGGCAGTCTGTTATCTCAGTTGCTTGGATTGTGTACTTCTCAGACGCTAACTAGCGTGTAATCTGTTATCTCAGTTGCTTGGATTGTGTATTTCTCAGACGCTAGCTAGTGGGTAGTCTGTTATCTCAGTTACTTGGATTGTGTACTTCTCAGACGCTTGCTAGTGGGTAGTCTGTTATATTAGTTGCTTGGATTGTGTACTTCTCAGACGCTAGTTAGCGGGTAGTCTGTTATCTTAGTTGCTCGGATTGTTACTTCTCAGACGCTAGCTAGTGGGTAGTCTGTTATTTCAATTGCTTGGATTGTGTACTTCTCAGACGCTAGCTAGTGGGTAGTCTGTTATCTCAATTGCTTGGATTGTGTACTTCTCAGACTCTAGCTAATGGGTAGTCTGTTATCTTAGTTGCTTGGATTGTGTACTTTTCAGACGCTAGCTAGTGGATAGTCTGTTATCTCAGTTGCTTGGATTGTGTACTTCTCAGACGCTAGCTAGTGGGTAGTCTGTTATCTGAGTTGCTTGGATTGTGTACTTCTCAGACGCTAGCTAATGGGTAGTCTGTTATCTCAGTTGCTTGGATTGTGTACTTCTCTGACTCTAGCTAGTTGGTAGTCTGTTATATTAGTTGCTTGGATTGTGTACTTCTCAGACGCTAGCTAGTGGGTAGTCTGTTATCTCAGTTGCTTGGATTGTGTACTTCTCAGACGCTTCCTAGTGGGTAGTCTGTTATCTTAGTTGCTCGGATTGTGTACTTCTCAGACGCTAGCTAGCGGGTAGTCTGTTATCTCAGTTGCTTGGATTGTGTACTTCTCAGACGCTAGCTAGTGGGTAGTCTGTTATCTTAGGTGCTCGGATTGTGTACTTCTCAGACGCTAGCTAGTGGGTAGTCTGTTATCTCAGTTGCTTGGATTGTGTACTTCTCAGACGCTAGCTAGCGGGTAGTCTGTTATCTCAGTTGCTCCTCTCTGCCGTTTCACTTTACTTCTGAGCAATCTTTCTTCTGCTTTCTCATAATAAATAATACAGAATAATAACACTTTTGGCTATCATAATAATAATAATAATAATAATAATAATAATAATAATAATAATCATCGTCATCATCATCATCATGCAGCCATGCGGGCAGAGTGGGCTGTAATACTCATCCACAAATCTCTGACCTTGACATTTCTGAGAAACTCTGTTGCTGATTTCTTTCCATGCCACAATGCCAGGCCTTCTAGCATCTGTTTCTTCAGTCTTCCTCTGCCTCTCCCGCCTTCAGTTTTGCCTACTGTTATGATTTGTTTCTAATTTTTCTCTTCTCATCACATTCTCCCCAAAATAATGACTGCCATTTCCTTATTTTTGTTATTATGCAAGGTGTGTCTGGTAAGTAATGATACTGATTCTATAACATTCGATTTGGTCAAGATAGACTTGAAATAACAACCTTGAGCATCAATAGACAGTTGCCAGCGGTTCTGCCACGCGTCGTAGCTCGCCTGGAAGTTTTGAACAGGGATCTCCCTGAAAGCATTCGTCACAGCAGCTTGCATGTCATTTAACAGTTCCAAAATGGTGGCCTTTCAAGCTCGATTTGAGCTGGGGAAACAAAAAGAAGTCAGCTTGGGCCATGTCCGGGTGGAGGGAGGTTGGCACAGTGTGGCTACGTTTTGTTTCGCCAGAAACTCTCTCACTAGCAGCGATACACGGTTCGGCGCACTGTCGTGGTGAAGAACCCAAGTGTTGGCGATCTCCGGGCGGACAAGCGCGACTCTGTCCTTCAGCCGTTTAAGCACTTCCACGTAAAATGCTGCGTTGACCATTAGTCCTGGTGGTACGAATTCCTTATGGACAACACCTTTAGAATGAAAACAAAATGACAATGAACATCGATTTCATCTTCGATTTGCACATTCGAGACTTCTTTGGTCGAGGAGACTCGGTAGTGTACAACTCAGAGTTCTGTCTTTTCATCTCCGGATCGTACTCACACACTCATGTATAATCACCGGTTATCACACTCTCCAAAAAAATAAGGTTCACTCCTCACACGCTCCAAAAGCTAAAGAGATATTGACACACGGTTTTTCTTCTCTTCGTCGTTCAAAACCATAGGAACCAATTTGGCACACATTTTCCGCATGTGCAATTCTTCCGTGACGATTTCATGCACAATGAATTTTGGAAGTCCCACTTGATCTGCTATTAATCTAAGACTCAGACGTCGGTCAGATTCCAAAACCGTTTTCACCTTATCGGCATTGTCGGAAATGTGAGACTTAATAGGCGTTCTGTGCGTTGTTCATCCTCGACGCTCTCTCTTCCTTTGTTGAACGCCTTGCGCCACTGAAACACTTGTGGTTTAGATAAAACATCCTTACCGTAGGCTTTATGTATCATAGCAAGCGTCTCTGTCGCGGATTTTTCAAGTTTAACACAAAACTTTATCGCTGCTCGACACCTCTCTGCGTTTTGACCGTTAGGCAACGATTAAAAAGCTGTCCACTTCGTAAGCGATCCGCACTCTGTAAAAGCTCAGAGTCAAATGACCAGATATCGACCTTTACCTAACATCCCCCACTAACCTTCAGCCCCGGAGAATCCGTCCCCTCCCCTCGGCCTTGCTGACTGGCTGAATAAAATAATTCAGATTACCTACCAGACACACCTTGTACTGTATTTTCGCTAGCTTGTCTTAAACACTGCTCATTAGTTGTCTTGGCTGTCCATGAGATCCTCATCATTCTTCAAAGGAACCACATTTCTGTTGCCTCCAATGATTTGCTCATTTTTCTGCCAGGAGTCCATGATTCACATCTGTATAGTAAAACTGTTTTCACTTAGCATTATAATTCTTTGTCATATTCAATGGCAATGACATATTGCACAAGAGGTTTTTCAGTTTCTGAAATCCTACTTTTGCCTGGCAAAAGCCTGTCGGGTTAATGTAGTATAAACTGTTGTGTTTCTCTCTCATTTTCAAAGTTTTATAAATTTTTTGGATCACTTTTACACATCCGTCTATTTACTGTCACTACATTAATTTCTCGTTGTTCCGATGCTGCTAGTGACATAAACAAACGTGACTGTTGCAAGTAGATATGAACATTAAAGAACTGGTCAATACGTGTAAAAAAGTCAAGTTAATGTCTGTTTTGTAATAAGCTTTGCTTTTGCAGATGACAGATGTCAACTCCTTATATGGGTTGCTGAGACACTGATCTTAGCAACATTTGGCGTTATTGTTGGCAATAAAAGCTAATGTTCTTTGTGCTACAAGTTCTGTCTTCTTTGTGCTACAAGTTCTGTCTTATTTGTGCTACAAGTTCTGTGTTCTTTGTGCTACAAGTTCTGTCTTCTTTGTGCTACAAGTTCTGTCTTCTTTGTGCTACAAGTTCTGTCTTCTTTGTGCTACAAGTTCTGTCTTCTGGTTCTTCTTCTTCTTTCCACCTCAGTCCCCAAATTATATTTCCTCCTCACTCAGCGCAACTGTCCTTACATTCTGGCTATGCATGCAACATGATGATGATGTTTCCTTAGTTCTTCAGGTGAACGTGGCTGATGGGAAATCTCGTATTTATGACTGAATGTTGTTCTTGTAGCTCGGTTCTGATCTATCGACAAAAACAAAACAAAAAAAATTAATAGAAATTGGCCACTTGTCTGACTGTCATAAATTCTTGCTATATATTGTTACTTGACTGTCATAAATTCTTGCTATATATTGTTACCTGACTGTCATAAATTCTTGCTATATATTGTTACCTGACTGTCAGAAATTCTTGCTATATATTGTTACCTGACTGTCATAAATTCTTGCTATATATTGTTACCTGACTGTCATAAATTCTTGCTATATATTGTTACCTGACTGTCAGAAATTCTTGCTACACATCTTACACATATTAATCCTTTGCTGCCGTGTACTGCATACACGTTTTAAAAACAGGGAGAACGCGTACATTCTTATTTGACATCTGTTTCTACATCAGTGGACTTTGAATAATCTAGAATAGTTAGATCTTACAATTGTTCCAAATTGTTCATGTTTTAAACTATCAGAAAGCCTTAGTGTAGTCTATAAAGCAAGCACAAATGAAACATTTCACATCTAAATCTTTCTCCCTTAAAGTCCTCTTACGTAACATGGCTTCACTAGCAACCTTTAGATTTTTCTCAGCCAGACTGTTGATCACTAATCTCCATATCTGTTTTATATCTGATTCTCTCATGATTGACTTAGCACAGTGCAGAACCTCAGAGTTGGTTACTTTATCTTTGCTGTCTGATGCTCATTATTCTGGGAAGACACTGGAGATGAAATCTGTTAAATGTTTTTCTCATGGCTGGAATGTGCTGTCTATGTCTCCATATAAAAAGTGTGTGTGGAACATAAGTTTAGTAGTTCAGAAACTTCATATTCTGTTCCCTTTTTGTTACTTTGTCAAATGTGGTAGCTGATTTTCTGTTCACATATTCACTTCTTCATCTAGAGAGAAAACATTAACTGTAGATCCAGTTCAAGTGCATTTTATTTCATTGATATATTGGTTTATATGGTTACGTTGATTGACCTATGACTACAGTCTCTTTCTCTCTTTCAGACTGTCTCTGTCTGTTTGTCTGTCTGCTTGTCTGTCTGTCTGTCTGTCTCTGTCTGTCTGTCTGTCTGTCTCTCTCTCTCTCTCTCTCTCTCTCTTCCATACTTTTTGTAGGTGAAAATAAATCACAAACTCTGTCCACGTGACAAGACCCCAATAAACATGGACGCAGACGATGGAGAACATTTACAGTCTGAATATTTCAGTACATCTGATGTACACAAGACTCATAATAAGTTTAACAAAGAGATTACCTTTATCTTTCTTAACAGTCAAGAAATACAGCCAATTTTAGTATATTGTTTAAAAATTTACTTCGTAGAAATCTTCCGTAGTTGTTGCACGTCCTTCAAAATAAATTTGCTTTGTATATTCATTTATCCTACTTCCTTCTATGATTTATGAGCTTGGTTGTGTGTCTCTGATTCAGGATCCTGTCAGTTCAGAGAGAAGAGATCTCAGCAAAAGAGGTTGGCTGAAGAAGTTAGCGAAAGGTGTTGCAGCAGTTTATCTCTTAGGAAAACGTGACGCTGACTCCGAGGTCCTAGTAAGTTTCTTTGTCACGTTACACGTATTGTGCGGGAGGCGATTTTTTACTTCTCTTTTTCGTTTTGAAAGTAAACCTTGAGTGATGTTAATGACAGTCTTTAATTAGATTTATTTTCTAGCTTTTAAGAGTTTTATCCCACCACAATAATTTTTTTTATATCCCTTCCATTTCTTTCCTGTATTTCTTATTTCCGCATAGCGCGCCTTGAGTTTTTGTTACTGTAACAAAGCTGAATATGGTGAACAGTCTCTTCACGTGAATATGATAAACAGTCTCTTCACGCGAATATGGTGAACAGTCTCTTCACGCGAATATGATAAACAGTCTCTTCACACGAATATGGTGAACAGTCTCTTCACGTGAATATGATAAACAGTCTCTTCACGCGAATATGGTGAACAGTCTCTTCACGCGAATATGATAAACAGTCTCTTCACACGAATATGGTGAACAGTCTCTTCACACGAATATGATAAACAGTCTCTTCACACGAATATGGTGAACAGTCTCTTCACGCGAATATGATAAACAGTCTCTTCACACGAATATGGTGAACAGTCTCTTCACACGAATATGATAAACAGTCTCTTCACACGAATATGGTGAACAGTCTCTTCACGCGAATATGGTGAACAGTCTCTTCACGCGAATATGATGAACAGTCTCTTCACACGAATATGGTGAACAGTCTCTTCACACGAATATGGTGAACAGTCTCTTCACGCGAATATGGTGAACAGTCTCTTCACACGAATATGGTGAACAGTCTCTTCACACGAATATGATAAACAGTCACTTCACGCGAATATGATGAACAGTCTCTTCACGCGAATATGGTGAACAGTCTCTTCACGCGAATATGATAACAGTCTCTTCACACGAATATGGTGAACAGTCTCTTCACACGAATATGATAAACAGTCTCTTCACACGAATATGGTGAACAGTCTCTTCACGCGAATATGATAAACAGTCTCTTCACACGAATATGGTGAACAGTCTCTTCACACGAATATGATAAACAGTCTCTTCACACGAATATGGTGAACAGTCTCTTCACGCGAATATGGTGAACAGTCTCTTCACGCGAATATGATAAACAGTCTCTTCACACGAATATGGTGAACAGTCTCTTCACACGAATATGGTGAACAGTCTCTTCACGCGAATATGGTGAACAGTCTCTTCACACGAATATGGTGAACAGTCTCTTCACACGAATATGATAAACAGTCACTTCACGCGAATATGATGAACAGTCTCTTCACGGAAATATGGTGAACAGTCTCTTCACTCGAATATGAATTCACTTACAATTCCCATGCATGTTTAAGGAGGAAAATAAATTTCTACTTCTCAGTGTGGACAAAGTTTCTTTCTTTCTTTCTTTCTTTCTTTCTTTCTTTTCGTTTTCCTTGTAATCATTTGATTACGTGGTTATTTTCGTCTGAGATGTGTTCTAGGTGACCCAAAATTATCTATACTTGCCTCCTTGCTAGTATAAAAACCCAGACTTGCTTCCTTGCTAAAATAATAGCAGAAAAGCTTCATTGTTAAATAATAGCACATTTGTTTTTTTGCTTGTACTTGTAGGAACTCCCTATAACTGCGAGCTGTTCTGTGCAGCCGATGCTGTAGAGATGTTGAGGCACAGATCGTATCGGCGTGCAAGCGGGTTATGGCGGCTACTTTTTCAGTCCCGGAGTATAGCTAAAAACAGGGGTTTGCAATGCTTCTTTAGCAGACTTCACCACTTCGTTAGCCAGGCTATGCCTGTTACTGGGGGTACCACGGAGAGGAGGGACAGGGTCTTGGTCAGCTATGGGTTGCTGATTACCTTATCAGGCGTCTTCACCTCCTTGTTTTCTTGCTAAAATAATAACATATTTGCTTCCTTGATAGAATACTAACAGATAGATTTACATCACTGCTAGAATAATAACATATTTGCTTCCTTGATAGAATACTAACAGATAGATTTACATCACTGCTAGAATAATAACATATTTGCTTCCTTGATAGAATACTAACAGATAGATTTACATCACTGCTAGAATAATAACATATTTGCTTCCTTGATAGAATACTAACAGATAGATTTACATCACTGCTAGAATAATAACATATTTGCTTCCTTGATAGAATACTAACAGATAGATTTACATCACTGCTAGAATAATAACATATTTGCTTCCTTGATAGAACAGATAGATTTACTTCATTGCTAGAATAATAACATATTTGCTTCCTTGATAGAATACTAACAGATAGATTTACATCACTGCTAGAATAATAACATATTTGGTTCCTTGATAGAACAGATAGATTTACATCATTGCTAGAATAATAATATATTTGGTTCCTTGATAGAATACTAACAGATAGATTTACATCATTGCTAGAATAATAACAACTGGACTTGATTTCTTTCTTATTCTGGTGCGTTCTTTGAGAGATAAACTGAAGCCTCCTTATCTTGTAGCGATGCTTGACGTCCCTGACAGTTATTTGACCATCCCGAAGAACTCGTCATTTTCTCTCAAGTGCTAGAACCTCCCCTGTGGGTCATTCAGTGAATGCTATTGCTTCTGTGTTGGAATTTCCCCTGTGGGTCATTCAGTGAATGCTATTGCTCCTGTGTTGGAATTTCCCCTGTGGGTCATTCAGTGAATGCTATTTCTCCTGTGTTGGAATCTCCCCTGCGGGTCATTCAGTGAATATTATTGCTTCTGTGTTGGAATCTCCACTGATGATAACTCAGTCAGTGCAGACTTCCCTGTACAAGGACCCCCCATTTTGGATCATTCATTGATTTTAACCTTATTAGATGCAATTTATCAAATCTGTGAAAAGGAGTAAGGACACCAACAGGCAGTAAATGTGAGATTTCGCTTGTGATTATTCCAGGTGAAAATCTTGTGTTACTGACACAGCGTGAGTTGTAAATTACCATAAAACTTTGTCATAACTCAGCGCGCATCACGGTATATAATTATCGAGAATATTAAGGTATCTGTGCATTTGTTCCAATGAAAAGTTGACTTTCTTAACTATTTCATTTTACCCAATGATAATAATGCTTTTCTCTTGTAATTATTAAACTAGGCCGGCAATTTTTCAAAGCGTTTTCGGATTACGAACACCAGAAGAGTGATTGACATGCTCCAAGTACTCTAGAATGCCAAGATTCTCAATAATCTTCGTCAAATCAAGGAATAGAATGATGCCCACGTAGCTCCTCAGCCTATAGTGTTCCTGTCTTCTGATTAGCAATATCACAGTCTCTTACTACTCAGAATCTATAACTAACTGTAACGATAGATGTCATAGATTTGAACAAATTTAAACTTCAGAATTTCAGCTAATTTAACCTCACTGAGTTTCTTTCACATTTGGCAATTTGGCACACATTTTCCGCATGTGCAATTCTTCCGTGACGATTTCATGCACAATGAATTTTGGAAGTCCCACTTGATCTGCTATTAATCTAAGACTCAGACGTCGGTCAGAGTCCAGAACCGCTTTCACCTTATCAGCATTGTCGGAAATGTGAGACTTAATAGGCGTTCTGTGCGTTGTTCATCCTCGACGCTCTCTCTTCCTTTGTTGAACGCCTTGCGCCACCGAAACACTTGTGGTTTAGATAAAACATCCTTACCGTAGGCTTTCTGTATCATAGCAAGCGTCTCCATTGCGGATTTTTCAAGTTTAACACAAAACTTTATCGCTACTCGACACCTCTCTGCGTTTTGACCGTTACGCAACGATTAAAATGCTGTCCACTTCGCAAGCGATCCACACTCTGTAAAAGCTCAGAGTCAAATGACCAGATATTGACCCTTTACCTAACATCCCCCACTAACCTTCAGCCCTGAAGAATCCGTCCCCTCCCCTCGGCCTTGCTGACTGCTGAATAAAATAATTCAGATTACCTACCAGACATACCTTGTACTGTATTTTCGCTAGCTTGTCTTAAACACTGCTCATTAGTTGTCTTGGCTGTCCATGAGATCCTCATCATTCTTCAAAGGAACCACATTTCTGTTGCCTCCACTGATTTGCTCATTTTTCTGCCAGTAGTCCATGATTCACATCTGTATAGTAAAACTGTTTTCACTTAGCACTATAATTCTTTGTCATATTCAATGGCAATGACATATTGCACAAGAGGTTTTTCAGTTTCTGAAATCCTACTTTTGCCTGGCAAAAGCCTGTCGGGTTAATGTAGTATAAACTGTTGTGTTTCTCTCTCATTTTCAAAGTTTTATCAAATTTTTGGATCACTTTAACACATCCGTCTATTTGCTGTCACTACATTAATTTCTCGTTGTTCCGATGCTGCAGATAGCTAGTGACATAAACAAACATGGCTGTTGCAAGTAGATATGAACATTAAAGAACTGGTCAATACGTGTAAAAAAGTCAAGCTAATGTCTGCATTGCTTTTGCAGATGACAGATGTCAACTCCTTATATGGGCTGCCGAGACACTGATCTTAGCAACATTTGGCGTTATTGTTGGCAATAAAAGCTAATGTTTTTGTGCTACAAGTTCTGTGTTCTTTGTGCTACAAGTTCTGTCTTCTTTGTGCTACAAGTTCTGTCTTCTTTGTGCTACAAGTTCTGTCTTCTTTGTGCTACAAGTTCTGTCTTCTGGTTTTTCTTCTTCTTTCCACCTCAGTCCCCAAATTATATTTCCTCCTCACTCAGCGCAACCGTCCTTACATTCTGGCTATGTATGCAACATGATGATGATGTTTCCTTAGTTCTTCAGGTGAACGAGGCTAATGGGAGATCTCGTATTCCTGACTGAATGTTATTCTTGTAGCTCGGTTCTGATCTATCGACAAAAACAAAAACAAACTCTTAGAAATTGGCCATTTGTCTGACTGTCATAAATTCTTGCTATATATTGTTACCTGACTGTCAGAAATTCTTGCTATATATTGTTACCTGACTGTCATAAATTCTTGCTACACATCTTACACATATTAATCCTTTGCTGCCGTGTACTGCATACACGTTTTAAAAACAGGGAGAACGTGTACATTCTTATGTGACATCTGTTTCTATATCAGTGGACTTTGAATAATCTAGAATAGATTTACAATTGTTCCAAATTGTTCATGTTTTAAACTATCAGAAAGCCTTAGTGGAGTCTATAAAGCAAGCACAAATGAAAAATTTCACATCTAAACCTTTCTCCGTTTAAGTCCTCTTACGTAACATGGCTTCACTAGCAACCTTTAGATTTTTCTCAGCCAGACTGTTGATCACTAATCTCCATATCTGTTTTATATCTGATTCTCTCATGATTGACTTAGCACAGTGCAGAACCTCAGAGTTGGTTACTTTATCTTTGCTGTCTTGTGCTCATTATTCTGGGAAGACAGTGGAGATGAAATCTGTTAAATGTTTTTCTCATGGCTGGAATGTGCTGTCCATGTCTCCATATAAAAAGTGTGTGTGGAACATAAGTTTAGTAGGTCAGAAACTTCATATTCTGTTCCCTTTTTGTTACTTTGTCAAATGTGGTAGCTGATTTTCTGTTCACATATTCATTTCTTCATCTACAGAGAAAACATTAACTGTAGATCCAGTTCAAGTGCATTTTATTTCATTGATATATTGGTTTATATGGTTACGTTGATTGACCTATGACTACAGTCTCTTTCTCTTTTTCAGTCTGTCTGTCTCTGTCTGTCTGTCTGTCTGTCTGTCTCTCTTTCTCGTCCATACTTATTGTAGGTGAAAATAAATCACAAGCTCTGTCCACGTGACAAGACCCCAATAAACATGGACGCAGACGATGGAGAACATTTACAGTCTGAATATTTCAGTACATCTGACGTACACAAGACTCATAATAAGTTTCATTCATTCATTTGCATGTCCCTTGCGGAACTTTGCCTCCCAAACAGCACTCCTGTAGGCCTCTCGGTTCTGGACAAGATGGCCTGCTGCTGTTGCATCCATTTCCAGATCGTCAACGATGTCTTGCAGCCATCTTCGTTTTGGTCTTCCTCTTTTTCTTTTTCCCATTATGTATCCTTCCAGTACGGTCTTCTCTAAATTATCATAATGAGTTTAACAAAGAGATTACTTTTATCTTTCTTAACAGTCAAGAAATACAGCCAATTTTAGTATATTGTTTAAACATTTACTTCGTAGAAATCTTCCGTAGTTGTTGCACGTTCTTCAAAATAAAGTTGCTTTGTATATTCGCTTATCCTACTTCCTTCTATGATTTATGAGCTTGGTTGTGTCTCTCTGATTCAGGATCCTGTCAGTTCAGAGAGAAGAGATCTCAGCAAAAGAAGTTGGCTGAAGAAGTTAGCGAAAGCTTTTGCAGCAGTTTATGTCCTGGGAAAACGTGACAATGACCTTGAGGTCCTAGTACGTTTCTTCGTCACGTTACACGTATTGTGCGGGAGGCGATTTTTTACTTCTCTTTTTCGTTTTGAAAGTAAACCTTGAGTGATGTTAATGACAGTCTTTAATTAGATTTATTCTCTAGCTTTTAAGAGTTTTATCCCACCACAATAATTTTTTTTATATCCCTTCCATTTCTTTCCTGTATTTCTTATTTCCGCATAGCGCGCCTTGAGTTTTTGTTACCTGTAACAAAGCTGAATATGGTGAACAGTCTCTCCACGCGAATATGGTGAACAGTCTCTCCACGCGAATATGGTGAACAGTCTCTTCACGTGAATATGATAAACAGTCGCTTCATGCGAATATGGTGAACGGTCTCTTCACGCGAATATGATAAACAGTCGCTTCATGCGAATATGGTGAACAGTCTCTTCACGTGAAGATGGTGAACAGTCTCTTCACGCGAATATGATGAACAGTCTCTTCACGCGAATATGGTGAACAGTCTCTTCACGCGATTATGGTGAACATTCTCTTCACGGAAATATGGTGAACAGTCTCTTCATGTGAATATGGTGAACAGTCTCTTCATGGGAATATGGTGAACAGTCTCTTCATGGGAATATGGTGAACAGTCTCTTCATGGGAATATGGTGAACAGTCTCTTCATGGGAATATGGTGAACAGTCTCTTCATGGGAATATGGTGAACAGTCTCTTCACGGAAATATGGTGAACAGTCTCTTCATGAGAATATGGTGAACAGTCTCTTCATGGGAATATGGTGAACAGTCTCTTCATGGGAATATTTTGAACAGTCTCTTCATGTGAATATGGTGAACAGTCTCTTCATGGGAATATGGTGAACAGTCTCTTCATGGGAATATGTTGAACAATCTCTTTACGCGAATATGGTGAACAGTCTCTTCATGTGAATATGGTGAACAATCTCTTTACGTGAATATGGTGAACAGTCTCTTCACGCGAATATGGTGAACAGTCTCTTCATGGGAATATGGTGAACAGTCTCTTCACGGAAATATGACGAACAGTCTCTTCACGCGAATATGGTGAACAGTCTCTTCACGGAAATATGACGAACAGTCTCTTCACGCGAATATGGTGAACAGTCTCTTCACGGAAATATGACGAACAGTCTCTTCACGCGAATATGGTGAACAGTCTCTTCACGCGAATATGGTGAACAGTCTCTTCGCGCGAATATGAATTCACTTACAATTCCCATGCATGTTTAAATAGGAAGATACATTTCTACTTCCTCAGTGCGGACAAAGTTTCTTTCTTTCTTTCTTTCTTTTCGTTTTCCTTGTAATCATTTGATTACGTGGTTATTTTCGTCTGAGATGTGTTCTAGGTGACCCAAAATTATCTATACTTGCCTCCTTGCTAGTATAAAAACCAAGACTTGGTTCCTTGCTAAAATAATAGCAGAAAACTTCCTTGCTAAATAATAGCAGATTTGTTTTCTTGCTTGTACTTGTACTTGTACCAACTTCCTGTAACTGCGAGCTGTTCTTCGCAGCCGATGCTGTAGAGATGTTGAGGCACAGCATCATATCGGCGTGGGAGCGGGTTATGGCGGCTACTTTTTCAGTCCCGGAGTACAGCTAAAAAGCAGGGGGTTTGCAATGCTTCTTTAACAGATTCCACCACCATGAGGACTATGACGATCGTTAGCCAGGCTATGCCTGTTAGTGGGAGTACCACGGAGAGGTGGGACAGGGACTTGGTCAGCTATGGGTCGCTGATTACCTTATAAGGCGTCTTCACCTCCTTGTTTTCTTGCTAAAATAATAACATATTTGCTTCCTTGATAGAATACTAACAGATAGATTTACATCATTGCTAGAATAATAACAACAAGACTTGATTTCTTTCTTATTCTGGTGCGTTCTTTGAGAGATAAACTGAAGCCTCCTTATCTTGTAGCGATGCTAGACGTCTCTAAAGGTTTTTTGACCACCCTGGAGAACTCGTCATTTTCTCTCAAGTGCTGGAATCTCCCTTGTGGGTCATTAAGTTAATGCTATTGCTCCTGTGTTGGAATCTCCACTGATGATAACTCAATGCAGATTTCCCTGTACAAGGACCTCCCATTAATTTCATTAATTGTAACCTTATTAGATGCAGTTTATCAAATCTGTGAAAAGGAGTAAGGACATCAACAGGCAGTAAATGTGAGATTTCGCTTGTGATTATTCCAGGTGAAAATGTTGTGTTACTAACACAGAGCGAATTGTAAATTACCATAGAACTATTGTCATAACTCAGCGCACATCACTGTATATAAATATCAAGAAGATCAAGGTATCTGTGGATTTGTTCCAATGAAAAGATGACTATCTTAACTGTTTCTTTTTTACCCAATGATAATAATGCTCTTTTGTTGTAATTATTAAACTAGGCCGGCAATTTTTCAAAGCGTTTTCGGATTACGAACACCAGAAGAGTGGTTGACATGCTCCAAGTACTCTAGAATGCCAAAATTCTCAATAATCGTCATCAAAACAAGGAATAGGATGACGCCGACGTGGCTCCTCAGTCTATAGTGTTCCTGTCTTCTGATTAGCAATATCACAGTCTCTTACTACTCAGAATCTATAACTAACTGTAACGATAGATGTCATAGATTTGAACAGATTTAAACTTCAGAATTTCAGCTAATCTAACCTCACTAAGTTTCTCTCTTCAGCATATTTGTAGAATGTCTGGAATAGAGTGAAAGATGTATGATAAAGGGCAGAATGTCAGACGGGCCTGCGGGCCCAATTCTTAACCCTTTTGAAATAAAGATCAATCAATCAATCTCTGAATCAGGACGATGTCAGTGCAGAGAAACGAGATCTGGACAAGCGGGGTTGGCTGAAACTCAAGCTGGGAAGACGTGACTCTGACGTGGAGACTGAGGTAATTTTCTTGATAAATTTAATTATTTCTAAGAAAGACGATCTCAGCAAAAGACATTACTGTATTTGAAACATAGACTTGGTAAGCATGATACTGACATACAGACTGAGGTAACCTTCTTCGTATCAAAAACCTTAGTGTAGTCTATAAAGCAAGCATAAATGAAAAATTTCACATCTACATCTTTCTCCGTTAACGTCCTCTTATGGAAACTGCGTACTTCTAAGCTGGTATCTTCCCTGGTGGGTCACTCTTTCAGTCAAACTGCATACTTCTATGCTGGCATCTCCTCTGGTGGGTCATTCAGTGGATGTGTGTGCTTCTATGCTGCTATCACACCTGGTGGGTCATTCAATGAATTTGTGTGCTTCTATGCTGGTATCACACCTGTTGGGTCATTCAATGAATGTGTGTGTGCTTCTATGCTGCTATCACACCTGTTGGGTCATTCAATGAATGTGTGTGTGCTTCTATGCTGCTATCTCCCCCCGTGGGTCATTCAGTGAATTTGTGTGCTTCTATGCTCGTATCACACCTGATGGGTCATTCAATGAATGTGTGTGTGCTTCTATGCTGCTATCTCCCCCCGTGGGTCATTCAGTGAATTTGTGTGCTTCTATGCTCGTATCACACCTGATGGGTCATTCAATGAATGTGTGTGTGCTTCTATGCTGCTATCACACCTGTTGGGTCATTCAATGAATGTGTGTGTGCTTCTATGCTGCTATCTCCCCCCGTGGGTCATTCAGTGAATGTGTGTGCTTCTATGCTCGTATCACACCTGATGGGTCATTCGGTGAATTTGTGTGCTTCTATGCTCGTATCACACCTGATGGGTCATTCAGTGAATGTGTGTGCTTCTATGCTCGTATCACACCTGATGGGTCATTCAGTGAATTTGTGTGCTTCTATGCTCGTATCACACCTGATGGGTCATTCAGTGAATGTGTGTGCTTCTATGCTGGTATCACACCAGGTGGGTCATTCAATGAATTTGTGTGCTTCTATGCTGGTATCTCCCCTGATGGGTCATTTAGTGAATTTGTGTGCTTCTATGCTGCTATCACACCTGGTGGGTCATTTAGTGAATTTGTGTGCTTCTATGCTGGTATCTCCCCTGATGGGTCATTTAGTGAATTTGTGTGCTTCTATGCTGGTATCTCCTCTGGTGGGTCATTTAGTGAATTTGTGTGCTTCTATGCTGCTATCACACCTGGTGGGTCATTCAATGAATTTGTGTGCTTCTATGCTGGTATCACACCTGTTGGGTCATTCAATGAATGTGTGTGTGCTTCTATGCTGCTATCACACCTGTTGGGTCATTCAATGAATGTGTGTGTGCTTCTATGCTGCTATCTCCCCCCGTGGGTCATTCAGTGAATTTGTGTGCTTCTATGCTCGTATCACACCTGATGGGTCATTCAATGAATGTGTGTGCTTCTATGCTGCTATCTCCCCCCGTGGGTCATTCAGTGAATTTGTGTGCTTCTATGCTCGTATCACACCTGATGGGTCATTCAATGAATGTGTGTGTGCTTCTATGCTGCTATCACACCTGTTGGGTCATTCAATGAATGTGTGTGTGCTTCTATGCTGCTATCTCCCCCCGTGGGTCATTCAGTGAATTTGTGTGCTTCTATGCTCGTATCACACCTGATGGGTCATTCGGTGAATGTGTGTGCTTCTATGCTGGTATCAACCTTGATGGATCACTCTTTCAGTGAAACTTCGTACTTCTATGCTGGTATCACCTCTGGTTGATCACTCTTTCAGTGCAGATTTCCTCCCGAGTGGATAATTCATTCTTCGTGATCTTATTAGATGCAGCTGATCAATCTGTGAAGAGGGGTAAGCAGTAAATGTGTGGGTTGTGATGATTCCAGGTGCGTGTTTTATGTCACGGACACACGACGAATTGTAAACTACCATAAAACTATTGTCATAACTTAGTATACATCACTGGACACGTGACTGGATACACTGTATCAGAAATATGTAATCAGAGGCTGACATGCCTGCACTCCGACCATTCCACTCCGCCCTCCGTTCCAGCACACGATGCTGATAGCAGAGTGTATAAACTAGGAAAAAGTAGGAACAGCTTTCTTACTTAACGAGTACAGAGTTGTGACGTTTCGGCGTGAACCTTAATAATACGAAAACATACAGGACGAAGAAATATATATATATCAGATAAAATATAAATTCACATGAATGCTATGTTGAAAGAAATTAAATAAAATGGTTAGAGCACTTAGCTGTAACTTGTACAAACTGTGGCTTGTCCGACGCTGTTTATCAGAAATGCGCATGGTAGAGTGTAGAGAGTATTTAAATGGAAACTTGGGGCGTGTGATAGGTGGGTCGTAACTGAGGGTGGTGGGTGGGTAAACCGTGGAGGGGAGAGAGAATGATACAATGGTAATGTAGCCGGGAGAAAATGAAATATGTGATTATAGTAGGGGTAGAGGGGTTGTAATGTGATGCTGTGAAGATGTTCTGACCTATGTGTAACAAGTGAGAAGGGAGTGGAACTTAGGGGGGGAGGGATTATGATTGTGGAAGAGGAGAATGTTAGGTGTAGCTGAATAACGAGTTCAAACCATGTGGTTCCAGCGTCCCATATTCCTGAATGTAGCGGTTCTCAAGCACTAGGCGGCTTGTGTCATCTGTGTGACACTGTTTGATGGCTGTTACCAGAATGTCCGATTTGCCTCTGTGGTTGGGGACATTGAAATGATTCGGTACTGGTTTCGAGGCATGCTTGGTGATATCGTACAAATGTTTCTGCATGCGTTCCCCTCATCTAAGGCTAGTTTAACCAATACAAGTTATTCTGTATCTTTTGCATACAAGGTCCGACAATTAAGTAATGAGACAGATTTTATTATGGCCAAGACAAAAATACCACTTATAAAGCAAAGCATGGAATCCAAAGAGGCAACCTTCATCTATGATCTGGAAACTTTTCATCGCCGCATGATACGCAGACGACAAACAAGCCGCCATTTTTTTTTACCTAGTTAGAGGTGCGCTATCACGTAATCAGCATGGAGCAAAAAGCTAACATTAAATTATGTTTAAAACACGGAAAAAGTGCCATTGAGACAGTTGAATTGATCTTATATCATATATCTTTACCGTGCCGTTAAACGTCACATAGAACTCGCAAGGTAGTTCGCCAGTCTTTCCTGTTTTCGATGAGCTTTTCAACCTCATCAAGGGATTTTATGCCTGTTAATTTGACCTCTCTTAACAATGTCCTCTTTTGAGTTTCCTCATTTTCTTCGGCCTGTTGTGTTCCACTTGATAGCTTGTTTGGTGATTCTCTGATCGTTTCTTCTCATCACTTGACCAACATATGTCCATCTCCTTTTCCTGATCTCCCATGGGACTGGTTGTTGTTTGCTCATCTGTCTTATCAGTGTTCTTGAATTCGTTCCACGTGATGCCAAGTATTTTCCTTAGGCATTTGTTTTCAAAAGAGTCTAATTTCTTTTCTATTTCTTTAGTTATTTTCCAGCTTTCGGATGCATAAAAGAGGGTGGATATTACATTTGAATTGAATAGTCTTAACTTGGTTTTTGTGCTTATAACTTTTGAATTCCATATGTTCTCAAGATTCTTGATCGATGCTGTTTTTGCAATTCTAATTCTAACTTCCTTTCTGGTGTCACCATCCTGGTCTATGTAGCTGCCAAGGTATGCAAATTGATTGACTTCTTCAACAGTTGTCCCTTCTACATGTATTTCTCTATTTTGATTAATGGGAAGTTTTATTATTTTTCTTTTGTCCTTTTTAATTTCAAGTCCTATTTTGCTAGCCAGTGAAGACAGGCTTTCTGTTTTTTCTTGCATGGAATTCACATTATTACTGATAAGAGTTATGTCATCAGCAAAATCAAGATCTTCTAGTTGGGTCCCATGTACCCAGTCAATACCTGTGTTACCTGTGCAGCATTTTTTCATTATGAAGTCTATTGTAATCCGAAAAAGTAAAGGAGACAGTATACATCCTTGTTTCACGCCAGTTTCAATCTGGAACCATTCGCTCATCCCTTCTTCTTTTTTGACTGCACAAACATATCCGTTGTTGAGGTCCTTAATGATGTTAACAGTTTTATATGGTATTCCATATAGACTTAAAATTATCCACAATGAATATCTGTGTATGCTATCAAATGCCTTTTTAAAATCTATGAAGTTCAGGATTAATGGTTTCTGCTTTTCAATATCTTCTTCAAGTATTATTCTTAGAGTAAAGAGCTGATCAAGACAGCTTCTCTCTTTTCAGACTCCTGCTTATTCGTCTCTCATTGCAGTATCCGCTATGTCTTTAACTCTATTCAAAATGACTTTACAAAATACTTTTGACACAACTGATATTAAGGTTACTCCTCTCCAATTGTTGCAGTCGCTAAGGTTGCCTTTTTTGGGGTATTTTAATAATGATTCTTCTTTCTCCATTTAGAAGGGACCTTTTCTTCTTCCCAAATCTTATTAAACATTCTCTGTAGTTGTCTCATGTTGTCACTATTGATAGCTTTTAATATTTCGGATGTTATTTCATATTCACCTGCAGCTTTGTTGTTAGCCATTAAATTCACTGCTGTTTCAATTTCATGCAATTTAATTTCATCTAGGTTGACATTTAGTTGTGGGGCTGGTAAGTTGGTTTCAAGGTTTATTACTTCTTTTGGGTGTGGTCGATTAAGTATTTCTTGGAAGTGTTCAGCCATCTTTGCTTTTGGTCTTTACTTGATAGTAATAGGGTTCCAGTTTTGCTATGTATTGGTCTTTCTTTAGATGTAATAATACCTGTTAGCCTCTTTTGTATGTTATATAAAGTTTTGCTGTCTCCTGTTTTTGCTGCTTTCTCTGCTTCTTTTGCCATATTGTTTATGTATTCTCTTTTATCCCTTCTAGCTGAACTTTTTACTCTCTTGTCTATTTCTTTGTATGTTGCTTTCGCCAGATCTTTTTCAAGATCTGTCTTTACATTCAACATGGCTAATTTGGCTGCTTGTCTTTCATGTATGTACTTCTATGTGTTTTCTGATATCCATGGTTTTCTATTTGGTTTTTTTTTTCAGTCCAGCGCTTGCTTTTGCTGCTGTGATTATGGCTGTACTTTAAGAGTTCCATAACTCATCTATACATATCTCCTCTACTTCACTGAGTGGTGTGGAATGATTGGCAAGTTCCTGATTGAAATTACTGTTAGTATTTTCTTCTTGTAGGCTGTGGCTGTTTATCTTTCTGTGTACTGATTTCTTGTGTTGGCTTTTAAGTTTTAGTCTTATTTTCCCTATACATAGATTGTGATCGCTTTTGATATCTGCACCCCTGTATGCTCTTACATCTATCAGAGATGTTATGGACTGCTTTCTAATAAAAAAAATGATCTATCTGGTTTCTGTTTCTATCATCTGGAGATATCCACGTTGTTTTATATATCTCTTTGTTTGGAAATATTGTTCCTCCAATGACCATGCTCTCTGTTAGACATATTTCAATTAATCTTTCTCCGTTCTGATTTACCGTGACAATTCCTTCTTTCCTCATTACTTTTTCGACGTCGGTGTTATCTTTCCCTACCTTAGCGTTGAAGTCCCCCATAGCAATTAGGATGTCCTGTCACTCATCATCATCATCATCATCATGTGCCGTGCCGACTGGCGTTGGCTATTATGCTTCTCCAGAGTACATGCTCCTTCATGCAGGCCATCAGCTCAGTTGGTGATCTCCTCTCACACCATCCCGTCAGACTGTCCAGTATCATTTCTCTTGGTCTTCCTCTTGATCTTCTTCCTTCTATTTTTCCTCTTGTTATAATATTTTCAATGCCCCCTCTTCTCATTGCATGTCCTATGAAAGTACATTGTCTCTCTCTTATCTTTTTGACAAGGCTTTTTGTCTCTCCAGCTCTTCTCATACATTCTTCATTAGTTATTTTTGATGTCCAGGGGATTCGCAACATTCTTCTAATAAACCACATTTCTGCTGCTTCCAATGATTTTTGTGCAGTCTTGCCTATTGTCCATGATTCACTTCCATATAACAAGATAGGTTCAATATAGAATTTTAGGACTCGTTTTCTAACATTCATTGATAAAGATGTGTTAGCTAATATGTTTCTCATTCTCTGAAATGCAGTCTTTGCTTGGCCTATTCTGTTCCTAATTTCTGTTCTGCATTTCCCATCTGAAGTTATTACTGCTCCAAGGTATTTGAATTTCTGCACCTGCTTTTGAATAGTTCCGTTTAATTTTATACTGCATGCTGGTGGATTCTGTTTCTTAGATATAACCAGAGTCTTCGTCTTTTTGATATTCAAAGTAAGACCTTTCTGTTCACTTTCTTTGGCGACTTTATCCAAGAGATTTTGCAGGTGTTGTTGGTTCTCAGCTATCAGTACTGTGTCGTCAGCATACCGAAGGTTGTTAATATTGTATCCTCTAATTTTTATGCCTGGTTCTGTGATGATTGTTCTTAGAATATTCTCGCTATACAGAGAAAAAAAGGTCTGGAGATAGTACACATCCTTGTCGCACCCCTTGTTTTATAGGTTGATATTTTCCAGTTCTATTTTCAACTCGAACTGCTGCTTCTTGCTGCCAGTATAGATGTTTTACAATCCTTATGTCTTTGCCGTCTATATTGATGTCTTCAAGCATTTTAATAATTTCATTATGTTTCACCTTGTCAAATGCCTTGGTGTAATCAATGAAGCATAAGTAGAGATCTTTCTGTACTTCTAAAACTCTTTCTGTTAGTGTTCGTAAAGCATAAATGGCATTGTGTGTTCCCTTTCCTTCAACAAATCCAAACTGTTCATCCGCTATTTCCATTTTTATCTTTTTCCTTGTTCTTCTCATAATTATTCTCAGAAGTAGCTTCGTTATGTGACATGAGAAGCTGATAGTCCGGTGGTCGTCACATTCCTTTGCACCTGGTTTCTTTGGTAGTGCTATAAACGTGGATTTAATCAGGTCACTGGGAATATAACCACTGTTGTAAATGTCATTCAGTAACTCGGTTATTATTTTTATTCCTGTCTCCTCTAGTGCCTCTATTTCTTCTATTGTTATATTATCAGGCCCAGTCGCTTTTCCTTTCTTCATGTGTTTGATGGCATCTATGATTTCGTCTTCAAGTATTGGTGGTCCCTCACAGTTTTCAGTATCTGGTGTTAATTCTGGTCTTTCTCCTCCATATAGCTCACCGATATACTCTGTCCACCTGTCCACAATGTCTTCTTTTCCCATTAACATTTTACCTTCTTTCGATTTCAGGCATCCTGTGGTATATTTTGTTTTCCTGCATGTGAGTTCATTAATTCGTTTGTGCATGTTTTTGCTGTCTTTAATATGAGAGTCCTCTATCTGTCTGCACTGTTCATTTAACCACACTTCTTTTGCTTCTCTGCATTTGCGTCTCATTTCTTTATTTATCTTGCTATATTTTTCCTCGTTATTTTTACTCCTCCTCCTCCTCTTGTCCATCAGTCCTAAGATGTCGTCTGTCATCCATTTATTTTTAGAGACTTCTTTTTTTTTGTCACTGCCAAAGTTTATTTAAGTATTCTAAAACGCCTATTGAAAAGGATTCTCCGAGTCCGACCAGAGTATTCAACACCTGGCAGTTTTTTCCTTCATAATAATGCACCGGCTCACCGGGCGGTAGTTGTACAAGTGTGTGTTCTCAACCATCCATCCTATTCCCCAGATTTGCCTTCCTGCGATTATTTTCTATTCCCAAAATTAAAGTTACCATTGAAAGGACGCTTCTTTGACGATACTGATAACATCCAAAGGGCCGTAACATCGAGTTTAAGTGCCATATCAACAGAAGAACTGCAGAGATCGTCCCAGTGTTTGTTAGATCGTGCCACTCGCTGTATCAATGCACAAGGGGCTTACTTTGAATAAAATATATCTTCAGCTGTTTTTTTTAATTTTATGTTTTATGGAATTAGTCTCATTACTTAATTGTCGGACCTTGTACAACGACATATTCTCACATTGCAAGACTCGCGTGTGAATCCCTCATGGAGAGTGAGGACAGTTTTGGGAAAGGTCATCGTTTTCTTTTCCAAGACTACAAGGCAGGTAACGCAGCGGGGGCGGTTACATTTTCTAGTGCCAACATATTCAAGGTTCCGCTTTAAGTGGCTGTAGGCGAGGATGTCCTTAAGATCTGGTTACCGTTTGTACGCTAATAGAGGTTGATCAGAGAAAATGTCGCGAGTGTCGGGGTCGAGTTGGATTAGTGGCAGATAACAATAAAGAATTTTCTTAACCAGCTGACCATGTGGGTGAAAAGGAAGTACTAATTTAACTCTGTCAGATGTGTAGCATGGGCTTGTAAGTAATGATGATAGTTTATTATTATTATTATTATTATTACTGAATATGATTATGAATATATTATAGGCATAATAGTAACATCTAATAGCAACAGAAAAGGTAAATAGAAAAATTAGAGCAAGGTAGAAAAACAAACTTCTATGACACTAGTGTGATTGGACGTTGACACAAGTAAACAGAATAGAAAATACGAATAGAAAAGGCAGACACAATGAAAAGCGAGGACACAATAAAACCTCCAATATGAAAGAGCAAGATAATGACTTAGGTAAATGACAATTGTATAGACGGAGTTGACCCGCATGACACCTATTAGTGTTAGGACGCTAGTAGGACGCTATTGCACACGGTTTTTAAATAAAGGAGTGACCAACTCGGCCAGCTGACCAATTAAATATTTAGAGACGTGGCCTATTGGACAGTTAACTTACGACATATAAGTCACGGGGCAGTTAGAATGATGGACAATCAGAACGCTCATGGGAACCAGTGGACATCTGAAGGGTGCGGCCAAAATACCTATTGGTTAATCCATCAAGCAGGACTTGAAGATAAAAAGGCGAGCGGAGAGACAGGAGAGGACGAAGAAGTACAGAAGAGGAGGGAGCCCGAAGACGGAGGAACAAGGACAGTCAGTGAGTAGAGACCCGTCAAGACATCAAAATAAAGAGCACGATAAGGAAGGAGCTCCCAAGAAGAGGAGTCCAGAGGCTAGCGGACAAGTGAGGGGGGTCGTCAGAAGACGATCAAGAGACAAGCAGAGAAGAACAGCAGACTGGAGGACAGAGGATCAGAGAGGAGCAGCAGACGGAGAGAAACAGCAGACAGCGAGGGACGATCGAGTGGGGAACGTCCGACCAAAGACGGTCAGTAAGCGAAGGTCGATTCGGACGACAGAGGAAGACTGTCAGAGAGAATCAAACAGACGAGAGAACGATCGGAGAAGAACAGAAGAACAAGAAAGAGAACGAGACGCTATAGAATCAGAGATAGTATTAGATATAAATTGTGTTTCAAGTGATTCAAGTGATTACGAAGAATTGATACTTTTGAAACTTCGAGTACGGTGATTTAGTCGTGTAATTGATTGACCACGTGTTACAGATCTGATATAATACTGAGTTAGGAAATGTTCTCGTATCACGTGTAGAATATCTTGAAGTTGAGAACATTGACGAAATGCTATATGCAGAATATGATAGAGTTTGATATTGTGAACAAATGATTATGTGTTTCAACGACGAAACTAACGAAGATTATGTCATATTACATCTTAGTACAAGTGATGTTACCTACTGTCGAATCTGATACCTTAATTGTCAGGATTAAATAATGCAGTGAACACTTCATCGGACTTGCTCTGGTGTAGTGAATGTGATAAAGTTTTGTGAAACCTAATCTAAACAACAGAAATCTGGATGTGTGTGAAGATAAAGCCGGTATTAATCAAGAACACCTTGTTTAATCAGAATAATATAATTCACAATTAAGATTTATTATAGATGGGTTAACAGGTATTTTCCTGAATGCTTTTTTGCGGCTCACTAGTTGGATACGGTTGAATGCTTTCCGGAGGACATTTTCTGGGTGGCGGCGATAACGGAAAAATTCTAATAATTTGTTGGACTGATCTATAAAGTCCAAACTATCCTGATATAGGCGGCGAAGACGGAGGTACAGGATGGAGTTCTTGCAGGCTTCAGGATGGGAGGAGGTGTATAGCAAATAGGTGTGGCTGTCGGTGGGCTTGTAAGGCCACAAGCCTGTCTGTGCCAATATATATTTTGATGTCCACAAAGTTGACAGACTTGTCAGAAATTTCGTAAGTGAATTTTATGTTCTTATTAAGTGATTTGGCGAATTCAATAAATGTTTTAATTCGTCCTGTGGCACACTGACAGAGCCAGTTACAAACTGGTTGTGGGTAACATAACGAGCTTTAAATCACTTCTTCATGAAAGCGTCCACTTCCCCTGTCCTCCCCCAACTCGATCATCTTCCTGATGTGATTATTTTCATTCAGCCAGATGTCGTCCTCCATTCGCCTTCTGTCCAAGGTGACTCCTGCAATCTCCTCCTTGTCCATTCTAAGGGCAGGGCCGTCTTAACCCATGGGCCCATCCGGGCACGGTGGGATTTGAGTGTTAGTGTTTGCGCGGAAGTTATTATTAAACGCTTCTCTGAGCTAGTCCGTGTAAATGTGTAGCGATGTCTTGGTCATTTTGTGTTCGGGGCATGGCCGAGGTAAGAGCTAAGAAGGGCCGTGCCCGCTGGTTGTGGATTTGTGGTTATGAGTTGTTCCTTCTTCGCTATGTGATAGTGTTGTTAGATCTTTCTAGCCCTGCTCTACCCGTGCCTACCTCATGTCTTGTGAGTTGTTCCTTCTTCGGTATGTGATAGTGTTGTTAGATCTTTCTAGCCCTGCTCTACCCGTGCCTACCTCATGTCTTGTGAGTTGTTCCTTCTTCTGTATGTGATAGTGTTGTTAATCTTTCTAGTCCTGCTAGTTTTATGTTTGCAATTGTAAGTTTTAATGTGAATTATATGATACAATCATTATATGTTTCTATGTATCTGATGAACTCGTGATTTGAAGTCAACGTAGTGTGTTATCATGTAACGATTTAAGTTTTCTGTTGAGGTGAATAATATGTTTATATGTGTGAGCAAGTGTTTTTTTTATGCATTCATTTTCCATTGATATTTTGATGTGCAATTTCGTAAGATTTAATTGGCGTTTTATTATCGTGCTTCATTTTCCATTTGCTTTCCTTGATGATTCACTTGATTTGTTTTCGTATTTAATGCTTCATTTGTGTGTATCGAAATGGCCATTGATGTTTGCTTTGCTTATACTTTTCATGTTTAATGTGAACATTCATCAAAGTGTGTTATTGGCAGCTGGATAGCTGCTATCGATATATGTTTGTGAGTCTCATGGCCCTTTAGTTGTAAGCATTCAGGGTGAAGAAAATCTACTGAAGGCAGAGTGCTATTTCATTATAATATATGGTACTGGTTTAGAGGAGACACAAGATGTTGAGACATCCATGAGTTAGTACTTATGTGTTTCAGGCCGTTATATTTTGATGTTACAGAAGGCCTGAGATATTAGTAGTAGTACAGTAGTAGATAGTACAGTAACCGTGTTTATAGTTTTGTACTAGAATTTGTTCCATGCTACGCTGGTTAATATTACTGTTGGCATGTCAGTTTATTGTGGTGGACGTTCTCGTCATGTTTTTTGTGAATTAAACCTCGCATAGTTGGATCAGGTGCTTATTTCATCACTGTCGTTGGTGTCATGTTTTATGTGTGTTGAGCACAGACTCTGACAGCGATTTCCCCTTTACTTGGCATGTTGGTAGGTCAGAATGTTGAGCCTGGGTAATTATAAGATGTGCACATTGGTTTTCCCTCAAGTACTGTTGTACGTAAACTTTGGGATTCATGGAACATTTCCCTGCATCAATCATTGACATTTCAGAAATTTAGTTCAGTCAGTTATCAGGCACTATGAACCCAACATAATTTAACCCATCCCCATTAAAGGTCTCACACAACTGCCCAGGGGCCCCAAGTGCATGAGGTCCAACCAGCCAATGGAAATCTATGCATATGAATGAATAAGACGGGTGTACTGTGCCTGCGTGGGTGGACTCAGGCGGCTTATTTTGTTATTACTCTGCCCAGGGGCCCCCGATGCTGCTGAGATGGCCCTGAATATAGCCGAATTTGCCAGCTTGCCCACTTTCTCATTGCCTTTGCCTCTCACAGGACCTGGGCAGTAGACCCACGTCTACGAGATAAACGAAAACCTCCAGGAACCTGTACTCCTGCAGAGACCCACGTCTACGAGATAAACGAAAACCTCCAGGAACCTGTACTCCTGCAGAGATCCACGTCTACGAGATAAACGAAAACCTCCAGGAACCTGTACTCCTGCAGAGATCCACGTCTACTAGATTAACTAAAACCTCCAGGAACCTGTACTCCTGCATAATACGATGCCTCTCAGTTCTCTATAACATGCTTTAGGGGTCCGTCACAGTGACCCCTTGCGAGTCATCCAGCTCCACCAACCAGGAAATTCCTTCTGAAGGTGATTACGCCTCCATTCTCACGCCCGAAGGTGTGGTTGCACGGACTTCTTTACTCACAACTAGTTTGCCATTGTTGTAGACGACATAGCCTCATCCACTTTCAGGCCTTGTGCCACTGACCCGTCTGTGAAGATCATAGGGTCATGTATTTTGGAGTATTGCTGAATCTTTTCCTGCACTTGGACTTCTGCTGTACCCTGAACCCAGGCTTGGTATTCACGGCCAAGATGGGTCACGACCTTCATTAGATTCTGCTTGTTTGACCCTTTAGTCCATTCCGATTCTAGAGAGATCTACGCTGGGTCACAGACTCTGACAGCGTCTCTTCTGCCTCCGCCGACCACGAGCCTCCTCTCTTGATACCTTACTCTTTCTGATAGAAAAAAGGGGGCGGGGTTAGTATTCCGTGCTGGAAGTCTGGGTAAACGTCTTGACCTGCCTATACTTGTGCCATGCTTTCTGGGCATATCCAACATGTAGCCCACGACCGGAGTTTCTCTGCTGCACTCAAGAACTGCCCTCAAGGCCTCATTTTGGATTATTTCAAATTTGATTATCTTCTTCTTCTCCTTCTTCTTCTTCTTTCGCTTCTACCATCAAGACCGCCCCATAATCCTACTGAATTTACTCCTGTGGTCCTCGATAGGTCCCGTGGTCCCCCTGTGGTCCCGGAACGGACCACACGAGATCCCCGAGAGGACCACAAGAGGTTCAGAGTATCGCAGGGCTTGAGCCTATATTCTTGGTGGGTCTCAGAAGCGGGATTGCGTGACACCGTGGTTTTCGTTGCACCAGTTTAATCTAGAGTTGAACTTTCTCACCGGAAAACCTCGACGTGTTTTGGGATACCTGTGTATCCTCGCCGGGTGAGAGGTTGTTGCCCATCCAGTCCAGCGTTGGACTTTCTCACCGGAAAACCTCAGCGTGATTAGGATACGCTTACATCCCCGTCGGGTGAGAGGTGGTTGCCTATCTAGACTGCCCTTGTCCAGTGTCTCCGATTTCAGCATTTTTTGGTCGTGGCCGCTGCCCTTCCTAGTTGTGACCAGGACGGAGCTTTTTCCAGGAGGACGAATCCTCGCCACTAGTGAGTTTTACCCCTGGATTGAGCCAGTTTAGGCGTATTATCCCAGTATGGGCGTGTTTAGGACGTGACCGACCTCTAGAGCCGAGTTACCATGACATGATTAGCCATCAAGTTTCACCCCTGGTTTAAGCCGGTTTAGGCATATTTCACCAGTATTGTTGTATATCCGACGTGGCCGACCTCTATGGCAGAGGTGCAGTGGTATGAGTAGCTCTCGCCGTGAGACTACTGGACATACCGATTAAGCTTCACTTTATCCTTTCCATCACCTTTTCATATCGGCGCCGCACGGCAACCCAAATTGCTTTTTCGCATTTTCTTCACCGGCCAGGAGGAGTTTCACTCCACGAGCGGCATCCGAAGAATCTCGCCAGCAGTGTCTTAACCCCTGGGTTAAGCCGATTCAGTCAATTCGCCCGATATGAGTGCACGTAGGATTTGGCCGACCTCCAGACCAGACGTGCCGTGGTTTGACTACTGTTTACTTTGCTTATTCTTTTCTTTTATCTTTTCCACAGTGGTGCCGCGCGGCAACCCCAATCGCACTTTTTCTTCACTGGCCGGGAGGAGCCCCACTCCACGCACGGCAGCTGAAGAATCTCGCCAGCAGCGGTAGATGAGCTACCAAACATGACTCTCATCTACCAGAAGCGTCTGGTTTTCAGGCGCCAGATATTCGCCTTCGCCCCTTCTCCTGTCAGTTTAAACAGTTCTGCCACGAGAAGGCCATGAGCTGGACTTGAATGTTAGAGGCTATTTGAGACGCAATCCTTGGAGACATTTCATTGGAGTGGAGTGCGTATCCCTCACCCCACCTCCGGCTATAACAGTCCTTTGAACCATTTGATTATCTGAGTCTTGGACAAAGTCAGAAGGCCGAGGCCATACTTAACCATCGACATCACCAACGCCTGCATCAGCAGCAAGAGTGTCCGTTATGGCAGACCAGCACCTGTCATGGTCTTCACTGCATTGAACCTTTTCTTTGTATTCTTAATGACCTTGTCCACATGGTTGAAAGATATGGCTCTGTCGAATGTGATCCCAAGCTATTTCAAGCATTGTTCCCTCTTCATAGTTTCGCCGCAGCATTGCGCTGCTGGAAGGGTGGTCTTCACAGATCTTCTGTCTAACGAACACCACAGGAGTTTGACCTTACTGGGGTTTATCACTGCGTTGTTGTCATCACACGAATCCCATGAGACGGTCAATATTTTCCTGAATGTTGGAAATATTCTCTGTTGGCAATTTCCTTGTACATATGTCAGGATGTCAGCTGCATATGTGAGTATTCTGCTAGGCCAGGTCTGGTGTAGCTATGCAGACTAGATGGTGTATATACTGAAAAATACTGATGACAGCAGAACAGCTTAACGACCACAAAATTGTGATGTTTCGGCTTTAGCCTTGATAATACATGGCATTAAGGCTAACGCTGAAACGTCACAGCTTTGTGTTCGTTAAGTAATAAAGCTGTTCCTACTTATTTTCGTAGTTTATACATTTTGGTGACAGTTGAGAGTCTTGATGTAGCCGTGGCGCAATGCTCCTAAGCTCCAAAATCCATGATTCATATCGCAGTGCCACAGTTCTGCTTAGAAGCACTGAGGCTACGAACAGCACCATTTCTGTCTTTACCTTAAACGTTTTGCTTGGTGATGATACGGTACCCTGCCAGTTTAGTGTTGTCTTTGCCTGGTTTAGATAATGGCAGAAAATAGCCATTCTTCTGGTACCTCGCCTGCCTATACTATTGTTGTACTCCTCTATCTGTTTCAAGTGGCTATACCGAACTACATCCAGATACCGAACTACACCCAGATAACGAACTACACCCAGATACAGAACTACATCCAGATACCGAACTACATCCATATACCGAACTACACCCAGATACCGAACTACACCCAGATACTGAACTACATCCATATACCGAACTACATCCAGATACCGAACTACACCCAGATACTGAACTACATCCATATACCGAACTACACCCAGATACTGAACTACATCCATATACCGAACTACATCCAGACCCCGGACGCTGTCCCTAGACTCCTTGACGGTCTGTGAAACCTCCTCAACACTGATCAGTTCTACATACTGCTGAGGAAGTAGTGTGATTCTGCTACAATGCTCCATGCTGATTTGCTATCTTCAATGTTGCCCTGGTATGATTGGTCAGTAAATCTGTGGAAGAGTGCTGTCCCTTCCTCTGCATCCATCTACAACACCTGGCCGTTCCTATCCTTGATTTTGTCCAGCATTCCATGTTCTAGATCTCTTGTTCACACTTCTGTGCAGTTTCCAAAACTTTTGCAGGCTTTTATCTTTCATTACCCCCTGCAGAAAATCCTCCCAGCCCTGTCTTTTTGAGTCTGGGGGGAGAGCTCTAACTTTTTGTGTGGTAACCTGCGTATCTGTCACAATCGTTTTCCTTTTCTCTTTTCCTATCCTCATGTTTCCTTCCGCCACTTCAGCCACTTTTTCTTTTGTTAGGGTGCTTTTCATCTCCCAAGCTCTTTCGTTTTCAGATGTATTAGAAAGGTTGATGGTTCAGTGGACTTTATGCCAGTGCAAAGGTGATCGTCTTAACAAAAGGTTTTTTTTAAATCAGTGATAGAGATATTGTTCTTGTGTAAAGTAATTATTAAACTAGACTGTCATAATTTTTCAATTGTTTTAGAATGAAGAACTTGAGACGATTGGTTGCTATCAGTCGAGAGCATAGAATGCCAAGAATTTCAGTATTCATCACATCAAGGATCAGGATGATTCCTACACAGTTCTTCCGTCTGTAGTGTTCCTGTCTTGGCAGTATCACAATCTCTTACTACTGAGAAGCTACAACTAACTGTAACGATAGATGTTATAGACTTGAACAAATTTTAAACTTTAGAGTTTCAACGTATCTAACCTCACTGACTCCCCACCCCCTTTCCACTTCTCTCTCTCTCTCTCTGAGTCAGGACGATGTCAATTCGGAGAAAAAAAAACGCGACAAGCGTCAGAAAAAGTTGAAGGTGAAGGTGAAGGTGAAGGTGAAACATCAGAGTGAGGTAATTTTCTTTATAAGTTCAATGCCTGAAACAAAACAAAAAAATCCTCTATGATAAATATTTGGTGCTGTTTTGAATATTCTGATGTGGAGAGCTAGGCAGAACATGATGGACAATTTCTAGATGCCACAGATGATTAGAATAACTTGACCAGTGACCATTCATTCATTCATTCATTTGCATGTCCCTTGCGGAACTTTGCCTCTCTAACAGCATTCCCGTAGGCCTCTCGGTTGTGAGCAAGATGCCCTGCTGCTGCTGATGCATCCATTTGCAGATCATTAACGATGTCTTGCAGCCATCTTCGCCTTGATCTTCCTCTCCTTCTTTTTCCCATTATGTATCCTTCCAAGACGGTCTTCTCTAGATTATCATGTCGTTTAATGTGTCCAAAATATTTACGTTTTCTCTCTTTAATCCTCTTTGCTAGCCAGCCTTCTTCACTATTAAGTTCTTGTAGTATGGATATATTTGTTCTTTTTTGTGTCCATGATATTTGAACAACTCTTCTGTAGCATTTACATTCAAAGGCATTTAAGAGTTTCTCAGCTGTTTTGTTAAGTGTCAAGGTCTCACAGCCTTATGTTGCGATGGGAAAGATGCATGTCCTTAAAAATCTTATTTTTGTGGTTCTGTCGGCTCCTCTCCACAGATTCTTTAGTTGTTTTACTTTCTGAAGAGCGATAGATGTCCTTCTCTTAATTTCCCTCATTGTATCTCCATTACTAGTTAGTAGTGATCCAAGATATTCAAAGCTCTCCATTTCTTCCAGTTTGTCCTCATTGATACATATTTCAGCTGGCTTATTTGTTTTGTCCGTTTTCATCAATTTAGTTTTCTTTGCATTAAGATAGAGGAGGTTTTGCTCTTCGCAACGGACTGACATAATTAGTTTTTCCATTCCTTTTTGTGTTGTGGACAGTAATACTGTGTCATCAGCATATCTAATCTCTGGTATTTCATAACCTCCAATTGTTATGGCATCGTAATATTCTTTGCCTACATCTTCTCTAACATTCCTCATTATATTTTCAGTATACAAGTTAAATAAGTAAGGTGACAATATGCACCACTGACGGACCCCTTGTTTTATGTCCAAACAAGTTGTTTCACTATTTATTCTTACTGCTGCTAGTTGGTCTAGATACAGCAGTGATGTTAATTGTATCAAATGTGTTGGAAATCCCAATTTTTCCATTATTTCCCAAAGTTTCTGGTGTTGTACACAATCAAATGCCTTTGAGTACTCTATAAAGGATAAATATAGATTCACATTAAACTCTCTGCATTTCTCTATTATTAATCTTATATTGAATACATGATCTCTTGATCCTCTTCCTTGCCTGAAACCAGTTTGGACCATATTGACTTCTTCTTCTATTTTCTTTCGAAGTCTACCCATTATGATTTTTAACAGAATTTTACTGGCATGACTAATCAGGGCAACAGTTCTGTAGTTGACCAGTGACCAGACTATAAAATCACACAGTCTCTCTCTCTCTCTCTTTCGCTCTCTCTCTACACTACACTATGCATTTGAATTCACGCACGCTACTCAAATGCACAAGTGTAGTGCAGATAGAATTCTTCGTTCTTGTCATGTAGAGAGTACTGTAGTATTTGCAATAGATTTGGTACTTTCAGTCTGCTAAATCTCACGTCAGTGACGTTCACCAGTACCGAATTGTTTATAGTGTTTGAACAGATGGCAAAGTTGATGACAACGTTGATAGCATAAAAAAATCTTAGCCCCTTTTCGATTTCACGAGGCATATTTTGTAAGGTAAGTCAGCTATCGCCAGTCTAGAATTCCTTGATTTTCTATAATCTACATTAAATCAATGATCAAGATTAGAGATGTCTGTTTAGTGGTACCGCACCCATCTTTGTACCTGCAACTCTTGTCGAAGGAAAAGGTCAGATGGGTGACATCAACAGGTGGAGGATGATTTGTCGAAAACGGTCTGCCTAGGACATCCCAGATGTGCTCAATGGGCGACAGATCGGGCGACCGAGCTGGCCAATCGATTCTAACAATACTTTGCTGTTGAAGAAAATCTTCTACGACAAGACCTCCATGAGGTCTTGGATTATCGTCTTGTAGGATTGCCCATGCACCCATGGCTTGCAAGGTAGGCTGGACAATGAGTTGCAGAATTTCGTTCAGGTATCGCTGGGCGATTAGGGTGCCATGAATGACATTGGGAGGGGGGGGGTCCTACCGTGCCTGCTGTTGCCACCCCAGACCATGATTGATCCCCCTAAGTTAACGATCCACCTCTTGGATAGTGGCGTCATGGAACCGTTCCCCTGACCTTTTCCAAACACGGATTCTGCCATCACTGAAGGACATACTGAAGCGAGATTCGTCCGTGAAAAGAATTTCACCCCACTGGCACCTCGCCCAACGGATGTGTTGCTGCCATCAGGCAACTCTAGCTCTGCGGTGAGCTGGAGTAAGAGATATTCTTATTGCTGGTCGTCGTGAAGCCAGCCCAGATTCTCTTAAACGCCTGCAAATTGTTCTGCCGCTAACATTGACGTTTGCCGTATTCATTAGCTGGTTTCTGATAGTGTTACTGTTCGGTTGTGAAGTGTTGACAGCTGCAGGTATCTGTCATCTTGTCTACTCGTGCAACGAGGTAGTCCTGAACGATGTCTGTCTTCTACTTCTCCGGATGCCATTGGATGGTAGAATGGGGCATCCCCTAACGTCGTGCATCTTCATGGCCAGATAAACCGCTTTCAACCAAGGATATGACCCGATGACGCTCAAAGGTGCTAAAACGCCTTCGCAGTGGAATGGTGTTCTTCAAATGACAAAAGTACCCCTAAAACACTTTAATGAAAATGATTGGAAGGTGAAAAGTGTTCATCTAGCAATTATATATTCATGTAATTTGTTATACCTTATTAAATCGATTGTGTAGGAAGAATCAAAGATGGAGTGCAAAGGACAGAATATAAGACGGGCCTATGCGCCCAGTTCTTCACCCTTTTAAAATAAAGATCATTCATTCATTCATTCTCTATCTCTATCTCTCTCTCTCTCTCTCTCTCTCTCTCTCTCTCTCTCTCTCACTTTATTTATCTGAATCTTTGTATGGCTGAGATTTTGCTCCTATGGTCGTTTCTTCCATTTCAAACTTCAAACTTACGAAAAGTCGGCTGCAAAACTGACAACTGAAAGTGATTGAAATCAGTGGCGAGTCTAGAGACATACGAGAGCACAGTGGTGTATGATTCAGTCAGTCAGTCATGATCGTTTGCATGTCACTTGCAGAATTTTGCTTCCCTAACAGCTCTCCTGTAGCCTCTCTGTTGTAAACAAAATGCCCTACTGCTGATGATACACTTCGCAGATCATCAACGATGCCTTGCAACCATCTTCGCTGTGGTCTTCCTCTCATCCCATTATGTAGCTTTCCAAGACTGTTTTGTCTAAATTATCATGACCTTTAATATGACGTTATATGATTAAACATCGAAAAATCATAGACAAACCACTTTTAGACGTGATATAATGAAAAATGGAAATAGAATTACCTGGGACTTGAACCACGGGCGCATGCAGGAAGAGCACTCGTCTAGCCATGAAAGTACAGGAATTAACAAAATATCGCTATCTTGGACTCTTCGTCGTGTAGATTCAGTTTCTAAATGTTATCTATTTTTTGAGTCGGAAACACACACACACAGAGACACACACATACATGGTCTCCTGGAAATTTCATGTGCATACTGGACAACAGTAAGAACAAAGAAACGAATAATTTTTACTTTTTTTTAACATACAAGTAGTTTCAATTTACAGTTTCAGATACAAATTTTAATAAATGTGAAGCAACGAGACTTTCGTTTTCTGTATCATGATCTCGTACCCTTTCCTGGTGTCACGATTTCGGTCAGACAAGCACTGAAGAATTCTCTAACAAGACAGGCACTGAAGAAATCGTTAGCAAGCAGCTTTTTTCTCGGGGGCGGGTAGGGGGTGTGGAAGAGTATGTTCTCTTGGTTGGATGGTTGTTCGTCCTACTGAGACCGCGGTTCGGTTCAAGTCACAGATTATTTTTCTTTTCATTTTTTTTGTGTGTGTCACGACTTCAAATGCTTTGCTGTGATCTTTCCAAGTCTAACCAGACAACACTGTGCTCTGTTACTTTACTGGTCGAAAGCCTCATCGTTTCCTATTCTGAAAGAATTCCTATCAAGGGAAGTGCTGTCTGAACTGGATGTTGATATTACAAGAGTTAATTTTCTGTACACAACTTTAGACCACAATGGGACACCTAAGAAAATTTTGTGTAGGCAACTGCCGATACTATGAACAGCTCTCCTTAGGTGGTGATCTAGTAAAAGAATAAACTTCACGAAAAGTATTTGGACCAAGCACGTCGTAGTAGAAAAAGTTGGGAAGTTAAGGCAAAGTTCACCCCGTCTTAGCGCGAAGTGTGAAGTTTAATTTATTCTATTGTATCTACTTGGCTGACACCTAGCCCAGACAATTTGATAGTTAAACTGGTTAAGACGGAAGCGAATCTGTTCAAATTAAAGACATACCTTTTTTCTTTGGTTTTTTTTTCTGGTAAAGTCATCATAACCTCGTGGCGTCTCCCCGACGGAAGGTTGGCTGCAGTGAATCTCCTCTCTGTTCTGTTTCTTGTCTTCACAGTGCGCTCGGCCAAGTTGGTTCCTGTCCATCTCTTGATGTCGTCCACCCATCTATGTCGCTGTCGTGGTCCTGTTCTCTTCCCTTCGATCTTGTCCTCAAGAAGAGTCTTCAATACAGTGTTATGCCTCTTGACATGGCCAAATTATTCTAAATGTCTTGTTATTATGATTTTCAGAATGTCATTTTTCCACTTCAGTTGGTCTAGAAATTCATTGTTTGTGTTTTTCTGTCCATGTAATAGGCCATTTTCTTCTGTATATGCACATGTTAAAGGCCTCGATTTTCTTTTCTGTTGTTTCATTCAAAGTCCTACACCGTAAGGAAAATAGTGAGTATATGTAGCATTTTCCGATGCATAATCTCAATTGCTGTGATTTTTGTGCTGAAGTAGGGATCTTCCTCATTGGTCGGTACTATTCGTCTACTAATTTCCATGTCACATTTTCCATGATCTGTTTTCATGAGACCTAAATAACCCAAACTTTTCACCTATTCAAGTAATTCTCCGTTTATTTTTATATTTACGGCTGGAATGATTTCTTCTCTGGTGATTACCATAACATTTGTCTTACCAGTATTTGTTTCGAGTTCTTGCTTTTGATTTTTGACGTTTATTTGGTTCTCTGCCATCAGCACGATGTCATCTGCATATCTTAGGTTATTGATTGCTATTCGAATAATGTTTAGTCCAGGCATGTCACAAATTTCTTCTAATATCTTCTCTGTATAAAAGTTAAACAGACGTGGAGAAAGGACACATCCTTCTCTGAGCTATCTTTTAATCTCTGTTGGTGCTGAGTAGTTTGTGTTACACCGAATAACTGCTGTCTGTTCCCAATATGGCCTAGTGATAAGACACACACTTGCCTTGTACACAGTAACCCCCTCTTGTTCTTACTGATAATAATTGCATGTTTTCAACCGTTGAAGGTTTTCTCTAGGAGATTGATTTATTCGTTAAAATTATTTTTTTTAAGAAACCGAGCTACAACATTTGTGTATGTACATTGTTTTCTTCATTTGTCAGATTCCAGCAACTTCCATATTTTAAAGTTCTTTCATCTGTCTCAATCAGGAGGATGTTGCTTCCGAAAAGCGGGACTTCGACAAAAGGGGATTTTTTAGCAAAGCTGCGAAGCTAGCAGTTGCCGGTTGGTTACTTGGAAAACGTGACGCTGATTTACAGACTGAGGTAATGTTCAGTGCTACGCTACGTGTAGAGTCAGATACAAGTTTGTATTATTCTAGCTTCTTTTTATTTGTGATAGTTTTTGTTTTCTTAACCTGCCGCCCCTCTAGCGTACAGTGTAATGGTTGGTAAATTTTTTCTGTCTGCTCCTCCTTGTTGTCACGTCCATACCTCCCCCCTCCACCCGCCCCTCAACTTTATTTGTTCCGTTGGTGCTGAGGCCTGCCTTTCTTTGTCCCCTTTCCTGTTTGGATTTTTTTTCACCCTATCAAGAGACTGTCCTCGTTGGTAGCCTCTAATACAAATGTTAGCACAATAGTAAATCAGTCTATTAATAGTAATTAATAGTTTTATTTTTCTATTAATAAAATATTGATATTAAATTATGTGTCTATTAGGGAAAAAATGTGAGGACTCACTTTTGAGTAGTTAGTGACGGGGAATATGTGTGTGTGTATGTACGTGTGTGTGTGTGTGTGTTTATTTGAAAGCAACTAGTAGAACTTTAAACTATGTACTCACGGACTCGGGTTTACCGTTGTCTAGGAGGACAGTTTGTTCTGCTGTGTGAAAAAAGTACTAACAGATCACCATTTTGTAGAATACTAGTAGACTTAGGCTCTCTTGCTTGTCTATATATCTGGAACTTTGAAAGTTTCAACAAACTCATCTGGCGACTTTCTCTCATATCTATATCATCAGACTATCTATGACTTTCCACTTTCTTTGCCTGTAGTTCTAAAGTTTATGAGTCTTTCCTTCTCATGTAACGTTTAATCAATGCTGATGGGAAATTACACATTGTAGTTACGTCGTTCTTTTTTGTTTGTTTGATTGTGACGAAAATGCTGTGGTTTTTGCAATCAGCGAACCATAGCTGACATGCCGGTGTAAGGGTTTGCGAACCATAGCTGACACGCTGGCGTAAGGGTTTGCGAACCATAGCTGACATGCCGGCGTAAGGGTTGGCGAACCATAGCTGACATGCCGGCGTAAGGGTTTGCGAACCATAGCTGACATGCCGGCGTAAGGGTTGGCGAACCATAGCTGACATGGCGGCGTAAGGGTTTGCGAACCATAGCTGACATGGCGGCCTAAGGGTTGATTTCTTATAGTTTTAATTATATTCATGTTTGTTAGACATTCGGTCTTTGTCATGTTAGCTCTCAGTGATACTCTAAATAACCTTGTATGACACCACATTTCTGTAACCACATTCATATGACTTTACACTGATATGTTTATTGTCTACCTATTCCGTAGATTAACATAGGTGTTTTGCATACTTTTTTCTGACATTCGGTGACATAAATGGATTAGTCAGAATGGTTTACAGTTTCTTGAATGTGTTTTTTTTTCTGGCTGAGCACATTGTGTTAATGTTTTCTGGGTGGATTTTCTAGCTAGAACTGTGAAACAATATTACTATTTTGAATACCATACAGCACTGTAAACAGTTATTGGCTTAGATGTAATACTAACAGTCAGAACCCCATCACATAGATATACACCGTGTAACTGAAATAAGTGACAACAACAGCAAGAACCCAGACGAACATTAAAAAGACCACTACGTTGTGGACAATACAGACATGACCAGTCTAACGTGAAGGACAACTCAACCACGATACATGACAAATGGCACAGTTAACATTGAGTCCACATATCACAGAAGTCAGAAGTTGCAATAACAGCAAGAAAAGCTTTAAAGGAAAATCCAAAACGTGTGTATGAATGGTTGCAAAAATGGAAATTTCGAATGTGAACTGAAATTAAGGAACCAGCAAAAGTACACAAATTATCTGTGCGAGTTGCGATCGCCATAGGAATCTACCACACACACACTGAGACTTGAAAATATACTGACCTCGATCATTCCGAAAATTCCATACACAAACTTCCAACAGAATCACATTTCACAGTTTATCCTAAAAATGACAGCCATGTTCCCAGGACACTACATAATGATTTACGCAACAATTTGTCCTTAAAAGGACACCCAACTTACAGAAAACCTACATAATGATTCAATCAAGAGAACAACCATTCTAGCCCCCCCCCCCCAAAAAAAAAAAAGATAGGCGTCCTCTCTCTTTTTCACACACATCTCAAATAGAGGCCTTTGTGCCGTGCAAAAGGAACCACATACCCCGTGACCCAGTGGCCAATAGGAACATGGAAATATAACTGACTCCGTGCTTGCAAAATCACCTGAGTAATGGTCAACAACTTTGACCACAATATATTGAGTTACAACCTATATTCTGTTACATAATATGTCCCCTATTCTGTTACAGCTGTTAATATGTCCAGGTATGTGGATGTAGCTAGTGTTGTTAGTACATCAAGGTATGTGGATGTATATAGTGCTGTTCGTATGTCCAGGTATGCGGATGTAGCTTGCGCTGTTAATTTGTTCTAGTATGTGGATGTATCTAGTGCTGTTAGTATGTCCAGGTATGTGAATAATCACTTTACTATGCATTTGAATACACGCACACTACTCAAAATGCACTAATGCAGATAGAATTCTCTGTTCTTGTCGTGTAGAGAGTACTATAGTATTTGCAATAGATTTCGTACTTTCAGTCTGCTAAAGATCACGTGAGTGACGTTCACCAGTACCAAATGGTTTATATTGTTTCAACAAATGACAAAGTCAATTTCTCTGACGACAACGTTGATAGCAACAAAAAAATCATAGCCCTTTTTCTAGTTCACGAGACATATTTTGTAAGGTAAGTCAGTTATCACCAGTCCAGAATGCCTTGATTTTCTATAATCTACATCAAATCAAAGATCAAGATCAGCGATGTCTGTTTAGTGGTACCGCACCCATCTGTGTACCGATGTTGGAGATTCTTATTACTGGGACACATATTTAACAAGTTAAGTGCTGGAACTTCGAGATGTCATAGACTTGAAGACATTTTAAACTTAACGTAAAGTTCCCAAAACCTCACTGTGTCTTTTCTGAAATAGGACGATGTCAGCTCAGAGAAACGAGATCTTGACAAACGGGGTTGGTTGAAACCCAAATTGGGAAGACGTGACGCCGACTTGGAAACTGAAGTAATTTTCTTTATAACTCCCCTTGCTCAGTGACGTTAATGTTCTGTATTCCGTTCACGTATTTTGTTATCGTTTGTTATACTTGTTATATAATATATTGTTACGTTCATTGATCTCTGTGTTCGTCTTTTATGCACTTGATGTCTGCTTACATTGTGTTCCGTCGCTCGATAATGTGCTATGTGGGTAAACTGTGTCTGATTATTATGTTCAGAAAACGGTCTACATTCTTATGTATACTACTGGACAAAAGTTAAGGGCCGGTTTTTTCAAGTCTTACAAAAACAAAATCAACTGACTAACAAAGAAGCCGTTAGTACCAAATAAAACAGGATTTAAAACAGAAGAAATTCAATCATTTCATTTTGCAAATCGGAATAGGAATACACATACAGCAAGCTGGCGAAATCATTCACCCCTGGTCCAAAAATTCACAAGAGCGGTCTTCAGACAACAAACATGTCAGTATCGCGTGTGGCCACCGTTTGCTGCCAGACATTCGACGCACCGTTGCCTCATCGAGTTAACCAGGGCTGTTAGGACATTCTGTGGAATGGCCTGCCACTCTTGTTGAAGGAAAAGAGTCAGCTGGGTGACATCAACAGGTGGAGGATGATTTGTCGAAAACGGTCTGCCTAGGACATCCCAAATGTGTTCAATGGGCGACAGATCGGGCGACCGAGCTGGCCAATCAATTCTAACGATACTTTGCTGTTGAAGAAAATCTTCTACGACACGACCTCGATGAGGTCTTGCGTTATCGTCTTGTAAGATTGTCCCTGTACCTATAGCTTGCAAGGTAGGCAGGACAATGGGTTGCAGAATTTCATTCAGGTATCGCTGGGCGATTAGGGTGTCATGAATAACATGGAGGGGTGTCCTGTCGTTCCTGCTGATACCACCCCTGACCATGATTGATCCCCCTCCGTAACGATCCACCTCTTGGATAGTGGCGTCATGGAACCGTTACCTTGGCCTTCTCCAAACACGGATTCTGCCATCATTGAAGGACATACTGAAGCGGGATTCGTCGGTGAAAAGAATTTCACCCCACTGGCACCTCGCCCAACGGATGTGCTGCCGGCACCAGGCAACTCTAGCTCTGTGGTGAGCTGGAGTAAGAGATATTCTTATTGCTGGTCGTCGTGAAGCCAGCCCAGATTCTCTTAAACGCCTGCGAATTGTTCTGCCGCTAACATTGACGTTTGCCGTATTCATTAGCTGGTTTCTGAGAGTGGAAGACGTTACTGTCTGGTTGCGAAGTGTTGACAGCTGCAGGTATCTGTCGTCTTGTCTACTCGTGCAACGAGGTCGGCCTGAATGATGTCCGTCTTCTACTCCTCCGGTTGCGCGAAATCGCTCCAAATACCTTTTGGATGGTAGAAACATCCCCGAACGCCATGCAACTTCACGGGCAGATAAACAGCTTTCAACCAAGGCTATGACCTGATGACACTCAATGGTGCTAAAACGCCTTCGTGGCGGATTATTTTTCAAATGGCAAAAGTACCCCTAAACCGCTTTAATAAAAATTATTGAAAGGTGATAAGTGTTCCCTAAGGATGCCTCTTGCACATGCAGCACAAATCAGCACGATTTAATTACCTGCTTGGTCATGCTAACACTTTTACAAATGCACTAATATGTTGTTTAGGACGATGCTTCTGCACGTGATTTTTACACTTGTTGTGATGAACAGTTGGTGTTGTTTATGCCCCGGCTGCATAGAGGACTGCCTGAGAATGCAATTTAATCAAGATTCTACAATAAATGTATGTACAGTTTTAGTACTGTAGTCAAAGTTAACAGGCATAAAATCCTTTGTTGAGGTTGAAAGACTCGCCGAAGACAGGAAATATTGGCGAACTACTTTGCGAGCCCTATGTGACGTCTAACGGCACGGGTAGGATATAAGATATAAGATAAGTCAAAGTAAACATATGGTTGAAATTAATGACCGGCCCTTAACTTTTGTCCGGTAGTATATATATGATGATTTACTGTGATATGTAAACTATTTCTTTTTGTGCCACACACACACATACACACATTTTCTCTTGCTGAAGACCCATGTGCATTTGGAACCTGTGGTTGAGAGAGAGAGAGAGAGAGAGAGAGAGAGAGAGAGAGAGAGAGAGATTTTAAAGTCTTGTCACTGGTCATGTTATTCTAATCATCTATGGCATCTAGCAATTATATATTCATGTAATTTGTTATACCTTATTAAATCGATTGTATAGGAAGAATCAAAGATGGAATGATAAAGGACAGAATGTAAGACGGGCCTATGCGGCCAATTCTTCACCATTTTAAAATAAAGATCATTCATTCATTCATTCATTCATTCATTCATTCATTCATTCTCTCTCTCTGTGTATCTGAATCTTTGTCTGGCTGAGATTTTGCTCCTGTTTTCGTTTCTTTTATCTCAAAATTCAAACTTACGAAAAGTCGGCTGCAAAACTGACAACTGAAAGTGACCGAAATCAGTGGCGAGTCTAGAGACATACGAGAGCACAGTGTTTTGTATGAATCAGTCAGTCAGTCAGTCGTTTGCATGCCACTTTCGGAACTTTGCCTCCCTAACAGCTCTCCTGTAGGCCTCTCGGTTGTGAGCAAGATGCCCTACTGCTGATGCATCCATTCGCAGTTCATCAACCAGTCTTGCAGACATCTTCGCTGTGGTCTTCCTCTCTTCCTTTTTCCGATTATGTAGCCTTCCAGGACAGTTTTCTCTAGATTATCATGACGTTTAATGTGTCCAAAATATTTTAAGTTTTCTCTCTTATTCCTCTTTACTAGCCAGTCTTCTTCAATATTAAATTCTTGTAGTATGGATATATTTGTTCTTTTTTGTGTCTATGATATTTGAAGAACTCTTCTGTAGCATTTACATTCAAAGGCATTTATGTGTTTCTCTGCTATTTTGTTAAGTGTCCAGGTCTCACAAGAATATGTTGCCATGGGAAAGATGCATGCCCTTGAAAATCTTATTTTTGTAGTTCTGTCTGTTCCTCTCCACAGACTCTTTAGTTGTTTTACTTTCCGAAGAGCAATAGATGTCCTCCTTTTAATTTCCCTCATTGTATCTCCATTATTAGTTAGTTAGCTGTGATGCAAGATATTCAAAACTCTCCAATTCTTCCAGTTTTTCCTCATTGATACATATATCAGCTGTCTTGTTTGTTTTATCAGTTGTCACCAGTTTAGTTTTCTTCGCATTAAGATATAGAGATTTTGCTTTTCACTATTCTTACGGACTGACATAATTAGTTTTTCCATTCCTTTTTTGTGTTGTGGACAGTAATACTGTGTCATCAGCATATCTAATCTCTGGCATTTCATAACCTCTAGCTGTTATGGCATATTAATATTCTTTGTCTACATCTTCTCTAACATTCCTCATTATATTTTCAGTATACAAGTTAAATAAGTAAGGTGACAATATGCACCCCTGACAGACCCTTTGTTTTATGTCAAACCAAGTTGTTGTTTTGTCATTTATTTTTACTGCTGCTTGTTGGTCTAGATACAGCAGTGATGTTAATTGTATCAAATGTGTTGGAAATCCCATTTTTTCCATTATTTCCCAAAGTTTCTGGTGTTGTACACAATCAAATGCCTTTGAATAGTCTGTAAAAGATAAATATAGATTCACATTAAACTCTCTGTATTTCTCTATTATTAATCTTATATTGAATATATGATCTCTTGATCCTCTTCCTTGCCTGAAACCAGCTGGGACCATATTAACGTCTTCTACTATTTTCTTTCGAAGTCTACCCATTATGATTTTTAACAGAATTTTACTGCCATGACTAATCATGGCAACAGTTCTGTAGTTTGTGCATAATTTCAGATTACCCTTTTTTGACAGTGGCATGAACACAGTTCTTTTCAATTCTTTTGGCCAAATACCTGAATGCCATATCTTTTTAAATAGTGTATGATAGATTGTTGCACAATTCTTTCTTCCTGCTTTAATAAGTTCACATGTTATCTCATCACATCCTGGTGATTTACCATTTTTCAGGTACTTTATTGCCCATAAAACTTCTTCTATTGTCGGTTCGGGTTCTTTCTCCTCCAATAATAATTTTAACAAACAAGTAGTTTCAGATACAAATGTAAATAAATGTGAAACAAGGAGACTTTCGTTTTTTGTTTGTTTCATGATCTCGTTCCCTTTCCTGGTGTCACGATTTTGGTCAGACAAGCACTGAAGAATTCTCTAACAAGGCAGTTACTGAAGAATTCTCTAACAAGGCAGTCACTGAAGAATTCTCTAACAAGGCAGTCACTGAAGAATTCTCTAATAAGGCAGTCACTGAAGAATTCTCTAACAAGGCAGTCACTGAAGAATTCTCTAACAAGGCAGTCACTGAAGAATTCTCTAACAAGGCAGTCACTGAAGAATTCTCTAACAAGACAGATACTGAAGACTTCTCTAACAAGCAGCTTGTTTTTCGGGGGCGGGGAGTTGGTTTGGAAGAGTATGTACTCTTGGTTGGATGGTTGTTCGTCCTACTGAGACTGCGGTTCAAATTATAATTTTCTTTTCATTTTTTTTGGTCTCACAGCTTAAAATGCTCTTTATGATCTTTCCAAGTCTAACCACACAACACTGTGCTCTATTATTTTGCTGTTCGAAAGACTCATCGTTTCCTATTCGGAAAGAATTCGTATCAAGGGAAGTGTTGTCTGAACTGGATGCTGATATTCATCATCATCATCATCATGTGCCGTGGCGACTGGCGATGGCTATTATGCTTCTCCAGAGTACATGCTCCTTCATGCAGGCCATCAGCTCAGTTGGTGATCTCCTCTCACACCATCCCATCAGACTGTCCAGTATCATTTATCTTCTTCTTGATCTTCTTCCTTCTGTTTTTCCTGTTGTTATAATATTTTAAATGCCCCCTCTTCTCATTGCATGTCCTATGAAAGTACATTGTCTCTCTCTTATCTTTTTGACAAGGTTTTTTGTCTCTCCAGCTCTTCTCATACATTCTTCATTAGTTATTTTTGCTGTCCAGGGGATTCGCAACATTCTTCTAATAAACCACATTTCTGCTGCTTCAAATGGTTTTGTGCTGACATGCCTATTGCACATGATTCACTTCCATATAACAAGATAGGTTCAATATAGCATTTTAGGACTCGTTTTCTAACATTCATTGATAAGGATGTGTTGGATAATATGTTTCTCATTCTCTGAAATGCAGTCTTTGCTTGGCCTATTCTGTTCCTAATTTCTGTTCTGCATTTCCCATCTGACGTTATTACTGCTCCAAGGTATTTGAATGTCTGCACCTGCTTTAGAATAGTTCGGTTTAATTTTATACTGCATGTTGGTGGATTCTGTTTCTTAGATATAACCATAGTCTCCATCTTTTTTGATGTTCAAAGAAAGACCTTTCTGTTCACTTTCTTTGGCGACTTTATCCAAGAGATTTTGCAGGTGTTGTTGGTTCTCAGCTATCAGTACCGTGTCGTCAGCATACCGAAGGTTGTTAATATTGTATCCTCCAATTTTTATGCCTGGTTCTGTGATGATCGTTCTTAGAATATTCTCGCTGTACAGAGAAAAAAGGTCTGGAAATAGTACACATTCTTGTTGCACCCCTTGTTTTATAGGTCGATATTTTCCAGTTTTATTTTCAACTCGAATTGCTGCTTCTTGCTGCCAGTATAGATGATTTACAATCCTCAGGTCTTTGCCGTCTATATTGATGTTCTCAAGCATTTTAATAATTTCATTATGTTTCACCTTGTCGAATGCCTTTATGTAATCAATGAAGCATAAGATAGATCTTTCTGTACTTCTAAAACTCTTTCTGTTAGTGTTCGTAAAGCATAAATGGCATTGTGTGTTCCCTTTCCTTCACCAAATCCAAACTGTTCATCTGCTATTTCCATTTTTATCTTTTTCCTTGTTCTTCTCATAATGATTCTCAGAAGTAGCTTCGTTATGTGACATGAGAGGCTGTTAGTCCGGTAGTCATCACATTCCTTTGCACCTGGTTTCTTTGGTAGTGCTATAAACGTGGATTTAATCAGGTCACTGGGAATATAACCACTGTTGTAAGTGTCATTCAGTAACTTGGTTATTATTTTTATTCCTATCTCCTCTAGTGCCTCTATTTCTTCTATTGTTATATTATCAGGCCCAGTCGCTTTTCCATGTGTTTGATGGCATCTATGATTTCATCTTCAAGTATTTGGTGGTCCATCACAGTTTTCAGTAGCTGGTGTTAATTCTGGTATTTCTCCTCCATATAGCTCACCGATATACTCTGTCCACCTGTCCAAAATGTCTTCTTTTCCCATTAACATTTTACCTTCTTTCGATTTCACGCATCCTATGGTATATTTTTATTCCTGCCTGTGAGTTCACTAATTCGTTTGTGCATGTTTTTGCTGTCTTTATTATGAGAGTCCTCTATCTGTCTGCACTGTTCATTTAACCACACTTCCTTTGCTTCTCTGCATTGCGTCTTATTTCTTTATTTATCTTGCTATATTTTTCCTCGTTATTTTTACTCCGCCTTCTCTTGTCCACCAGTCCTAAGATGTCGTCTGTCATCCATTTATTTTTAGGGGCTTCTTTATTCGGTAGTATTATCTCCTTAACAGTTTTGTGCATAGAATCTCTTAACATTGCCCATTGTTCATCTATACTATTTATCTTTGCTACTGCATTGAATCTATTTGTTATAATAACTTTGTATTGTTCTCGCAGTTCTTGGTCATTTTAAGGAGTTCTGTATTCAGTTTGATGTTTCTCACTTTTCTGCATGCTTTCTTTAGCTTTATTCTAATTTTTCCACAGAGTGGGTCATGGTCACTATTGCAGTCAGCTCCTGGCATGGTTTTTGTTGTCAGTAATGCACTCCGGAATTGCTTGTTGATTAATATGTAGTCTATCTGGTTAAAAGTTTTTATGTCCGGGGTGCATCACGTTGTCATTTTTCGAGGATGTTGTTTAAACCAGGTGTTTCCTACAACCATGCTATGTATTCTTGCTCATTCAATTAATTTACAAACTCTGTTGATATTACAGAAGTTAATTTTCTGTACACAACTTTAGACCGCAATGGGACACCTAAGAAAATTTTGTGTAGGCAACTGCCGATACTATGAACAGCTCTCCTTAGGTGGTGATCTAGTAAAAGGATAAACTTCACGAAAAGTATTTGGACCAGGCACGTCGTAATAGAAAAAGTTGGGAAGTTAGGTTAAAGTTCGCATCGTCTTAGCGCGAAGTGTGAAGTTTAAAGTTTAATTTATTCTATTATATCTACCTGGCTGACACCTAGCCCAGACAATTTGATAGTTAAACTGGTTAAAAAGAAAACAAATCTGTTCGAATTAAAGATATACCTTTTTTCTTTGTTTTTTTTTTTCTGGTTAAGTCATCATAACCTCGTGGCGTCTCCCCGACGGAAGGTTGGCTGCAGTGAATCTCCTCTCTGCTCTGTTTCTTGTCTTCACAGTGCGCTCGGCCAAGTTGGTTCCTGTCCATCTCTTGATGTCGTCCACCCATCTATGTCGCTGTCGTGGTCCTGTTCTCTTCCTTTCGATCTTGTCCTCAAGAAGAGTCTTCAATATAGTATTATGCATCTTGACATGGCCAAAGTATTCTAAATGTCTTGTTATTATGATTTTCAGTATGTCTTTTTTCACTTCAGTTGGTCTAGAAATTCGTTATTCGTGTTTTTCTGTCCATAGAATAGGCCATTTTCTTCTATATATGCACAAGTTAAAGGCCTCGATTTTCTTTTCTGTTGTCTCATTCAAAGTCCTACACGGTAAGGAAAATATTGAGTATATGTAGCATTTTCCGATGCATAATCTCAACTGCTGTGATTTTTGTGCTGATATAGGGATCTTCCTCATTGGTCGGTCCTATTCGTCTGCTAATTTCCATGTCACATTTTCCATGATCTGTTATCATGAGTCCTAAATATCTGAAACTTTTCACCTATTCAAGTAATTCTCCGTTTAATTTTATATTTACGGCTGGAATGATTTCTTCTCTGTTGATTACCATAACATTTCATTCATTCATTTGCATGTCCCTTGTGAAACTTTGCCTCCCAAACAACACTCTTGTAGGCCTCTCGGTTGTGAGCAAGATGGCCTGCTGCTGCTGCATCCATTTGCAGATCGTCAACGATGTCTTGCAGCCATCTTCGCCTTGGTCTTTCTCTCTTTCTTTTTCCCATTATGTAGCCTTCCAGGACAGTTTTCTCTAGATTATCATGACGTTTAATGTGTCCAAAATATTTAAGTTTTCTCTTTTATTCCTCTTTACTAGCCAGCCTTCTTCAATATTAAGCTCTTGTAATATAGTTATATTTGTTCTTTTTTGTGTCTACGATATTTGAAGAACTCTCTTGTAGCATTTACATTCAAAGGCATTTATGTGTTACTCAGCTGTTTTGTTAAGTGTCCAGGTCTCACAGGCATATGTTGTGATGGGAAAGATGTATGCCCTTAAAAATCTTATTTTTGTGGTTCTGTCTGCTCCTCTCCACAGATTCTTTAGTTGTTTTACTTTCTGAAGAGCGATAGATGTCCTCTTTTTAATTTCCCTCATTGCATCTCCATTATTAGTTAGTAGTGATCCAAGATATTCAAAACTCTCCACTTCTTCCAGTTTTTCCTCATTGATACATATTTAAGTTGCCTTGTTTGTTTTATCAGTTGTCATCAGTTTAGTTTTCTTTGCATTAAGATAGAGATTCTGCTCTTCGCTGTTCTTACGGACTGACATAATTAGTTTTTCCATTCATTTTTGTGTTATGGACAGTAATACTGTGTCATCAACATATTTAATCTCTGGTATTTCATAACCTCCAATTGTTTTGGCATCGTAATATTCTTTGTCCACATCTTCTCCTACATTCCTCATTATATTTTTAGTATACAAGTTAAATAAGTAAAGTGACAATATGCACCCCTGACCGACCCCTTGTTTTATATCAAACCAAGTTGTTGTTTCACCATTTATTCTTACTGCTGCTTGTTGGTCTAGATACAGCAGTGATGTTAATTGTATCAAATGTATTGGAAATCCCATTTTTTCCATTATTTCCCCAAGTTTCTGGTGTTGTACACAATCAAATGCCTTTGAGCAGTCTTTAAAGGATAAATATAGATTCACATTAAACTCTCTGTATTTCTCTATTATTAATCTTATATTGAATATATGATCTCTTGATCCTTTACCCTGCCTGAAACCAGCTTGGACCATATTGATTTCTTCTTCTATTTTCTTTCGATGTCTACCCATTATGATTTTTAACAGAATTTTACTGGCATGTCTAATCAGGGCAACAGTTCTGTAGTTTGTGCATAATTTCAGGTTACCCTTTTTTGGCAGTGGTATGAATACAGTTCTTTTCCATTCTTTTGGCCAAATACCTGAATGCCATATCTTTTTACATAGTGTATGATAGATTGTTGCACATTCCTTTCCTCCTGCTTTAATAAATTCAGCTGTTATCTCATCACATCCTGGTGATATACCATTTTTCAGGTTCTTTATTGCCCATAAAACTTCTTCTATTGTCGGTTCGGGTTCTTTCTTCTCCAATAATAATTCACACTGTTGATTTCTGCTTTCACAGTCGGTTGTTTCATATATTCCTCTGCAATATTCCTTCCATTTTTCTAGGATTTCCTCTGTCTCTGTCAAGGTATTCCCCATCTCATCACAAATTACATTTAGCTTAGATGTGACATTTCTCGTTAATGTCTTCATTTCTTTAAACATTTCACTATCTCTTCCACACTTCTGATGTTCTTCTATTCTTTCACAACAATCTTGTATGTATTGTTTTTTTTGGTGTCTTTTCTTATGTTTATTCGTGCTTATTTTTTAAAGTTTTATATTTCTCTTTGTTGTTGTTTGACACTTTCTATTGCGTCTTCATTTCTCTACATTGTTTTATCAGTTCTAGTGTGCCTGCTGTAATCCATCCATACCATTTGACTTACCGGTATTTGTTTCCAGTTCTTACTTTTGATTTTTGACGTTTATTTGGTTCTCTGCCATCAGGACGATGTCATCTGCATATCTTAGGTTATTGATTGCTATTCGAATAATGTTTAGTCCAGGCATGTCACAAATTTCTTCTAATATCTTCTCTGTATAAAAGTTAAACAGACGTGGAGAAAGGACACATCCTTCTCTGAGCTCTCTTTTAATCTCTGTTGGTGCTGAGTAGTTTGTGTTACACCGAATAACTGCTGTCTGTTCCCAATATGGCCTAGTGATAAGACACACACTTGCCTTGTACACAGTAACCCCCTCTTGTTCTTATTGATAATAATTGCATGTTTTCAACCGTTGAAGGTTTTCTCTAGGAGATTGATTTATTCGTTAACACTATTTTTTTTAAGAAACCGAGCTACAACATTTGTGTATGTACATTGTTTTCTTCATTTGTCAGATTCCAGCAACTTCCATATTTTAAAGTTCTTTCATCTGTCTCAATCAGGAGGATGTTGCTTCCGAAAAGCGGGACTTCGACAAAAGGGGATTTTTTAGCAAAGCTGCGAAGCTAGCAGTTGCCGGTTGGTTACTTGGAAAACGTGACGCTGATTTACAGACTGAGGTAATGTTCAGTGCTACGCTACGTGTAGAGTCAGATACAAGTTTGTATCATTCTAGCTTCTTTTTATTGTGATAGTTTTTGTTTTCTTAACCTGCCGCCCCTATAGCGTACAATGTAATGGTTGGTAAATTTTTTCTGTCTGCTCCTCCTTGTGGTCACGTCCATACCTCCCCCCTCCACCCGCCCCTCAACTTTATTTGTTCCGTTGGTGCTGAGGCCTGCCTTTCTTTGTCCCCTTTCCTGTTTGGATTTTTTTTCACCCTATCAAGAGACTGTCCTCGTTGGTAGCCTCTAATACAAATGTTAGCACAATAGTAAATCAGTCTAATAATAGTAATTAATAGTTTTATTTTTCTATTAATAAAATATTGATATTAAATTATGTGTCTATTAGGGAAAAAATGTGAGGACTCATTTTGAGTAGTTAGGGACGGGGAATATGTGTGTTTGTATGTACGTGTGTGTGTGTGTGTGTGTTTATTTGAAAGCAACTAGTAGAACTTTAAACTATGTACTCACGGACTCGGGTTTACCGTTGTCTAGGAGGACAGTTTGTTCTGCTGTGTGAAAAAAGTACTAACAGATCACCATTTTGTAGAATACTAGTAGACTTAGGCTCTCTTGCTTGTCTATATATCTGGAACTTTGAAAGTTTCAACAAACTCATCTGGCGACTTTCTCTCATATCTATATCATCAGACTATCTATGACTTTCCACTTTCTTTGCCTGTAGTTCTAAAGTTTATGAGTCTTTCCTTCTCATTTAACGTTTAATCAATGCTGATGAGAAATTACACATTGTAGTTACGTCGTTCTTTTTTGTTTGTTTGATTGTGACGAAAATACTGTGGTTTTTGCAATCAGCGACACATAGCTGACATGCCGGCGTAAAGATTGGCGAACCATAGCTGACATGCCGGCGTAAAGATTGGCGAACCATAGCTGACACGCTTGCGTAAGGGTTGGCGAACCATAGCTGACATGCCGGCGTAAGGGTTTGCGAACCATAGCTGACATGGCGGCGTAAGGGTTTGCGAACCATAGCTGATATGCCGGCGTAAAGGTTGGCGAACCATAGCTGATATGCCGGCGTAAAGGTTGATTTCTTATAGTTTTGATTATATTCATGTTTGTTAGACATTCAGTCTTTGTCATGTTAGCTCTCAGTGATACTCTAAATAACCTTGTATGACACCACATTTCTGTAACCACATTCATATGACTTTACACTGATATGTTTATTGTCTACCTATTCCGTAGATTAAGATAGATGTTTTGTATACTTTTTTCTGACATTCGGTGACATAAATGGATTAGTCAGAATGGTTTACAGTTTCTTGAATGTGTTTTTTTTTTCTGGCTGAGCACATTGTGTTACTGTTTTCTGGGTGGATTTTCTAGCTAGAACTGTGAAACAATATTACTATTTTGAATACCATACAGCACTGTAAACAGTTATTGGCTTAGATGTAATACTAACAGTCAGAACCCCATCACATAGATATACACCGTGTAACTGAAATAAGTGACAACAACAGCAAGAACCCAGACGAACATTAAAAAGACCACTACGTTGTGGACAATACAGACATGACCAGTCTAACGTGAAGGACAACTCAACCACGATACATGACAAATGGCACAGTTAACATTGAGTCCACATATCACAGAAGTCAGAAGTTGCAATAACAGCAAGAAAAGCTTTAAAGGAAAATCCAAAACGTGTGTATGAATGGTTGCAAAAATGGAAATTTCGAATGTGAACTGAAATTAAGGAACCAGCAAAAGTACACAAATTATCTGTGCGAGTTGCGATCGCCATAGGAATCTACCACACACACTGAGACTTGAAAATATACTGACCTCGATCATTCCGAAAATTCCATACACAAACTTCCAACAGAATCACATTTCACAGTTTATCCTAAAAATGACAGCCATGTTCCCAGGACACTACATAATGATTTACGCAACAATTTGTCCTTAAAAGGACACCCAACTTACAGAAAACCTACATAATGATTCAATCAAGAGAACAACCATTCTAGCCCCCCCCCCCAAAAAAAAAAAGATAGGCGTCCTCTCTCTTTTTCACACACATCTCAAATAGAGGCCTTTGTGCCGTGCAAAAGGAACCACATACCCCGTGACCCAGTGGCCAATAGGAACATGGAAATATAACTGACTCTGTGCTTGCAAAATCACCTGAGTAATGGTCAACAACTTTGACCACAATATATTGAGTTACAACCTATATTCTGTTACATAATATGTCCCCTATTCTGTTACAGCTGTTAATATGTCCAGGTATGTGGATGTAGCTAGTGTTGTTAGTACATCAAGGTATGTGGATGTATATAGTGCTGTTCGTATGTCCAGGTATGCAGATGTAGCTTGCGCTGTTAATTTGTTCTAGTATGTGGATGTATCTAGTGCTGTTAGTATGTCCAGGTATGTGAATAATCACTTTACTATGCATTTGAATACACGCACACTACTCAAAATGCACTAATGCAGATAGAATTCTCTGTTCTTGTCGTGTAGAGAGTGCTATAGTATTTGCAATAGATTTCGTACTTTCAGTCTGCTAAAGATCACGTGAGTGACGTTCACCAGTACCAAATGGTTTATATTGTTTCAACAAATGACAAAGTCAATTTCTCTGACGACAACGTTGATAGCAACAAAAAAAATCATAGCCCTTTTTCTAGTTCACGAGACATATTTTGTAAGGTAAGTCAGTTATCGCCAGTCCAGAATGCCTTGATTTTCTATAATCTACATCAAATCAAAGATCAAGATCAGCGATGTCTGTTTAGTGGTACCGCACCCATCTGTGTACCGATGTTGGAGATTCTTATTACTGGGACACATATTTAACAAGTTAAGTGCTGGAACTTCGAGATGTCATAGACTTGAAGACATTTTAAACTTAACGTAAAGTTCCCAAAACCTCACTGTGTCTTTTCTGAAATAGGACGATGTCAGCTCAGAGAAACGAGATCTTGACAAGCGGGGTTGGTTGAAACCCAAATTGGGAAGACGTGACGCCGACTTGGAAACTGAAGTAATTTTCTTTATAACTCCCCTTGCTCAGTGACGTTAATGTTCTGTATTCCGTTCACGTATTTTGTTATCGTTTGTTATACTTGTTATATAATATATTGTTACGTTCATTGATCTCTGTGTTCGTCTTTTATGCACTTGATGTCTGCTTACATTGTGTTCCGTCGCTCGATAATGTGCTATGTGGGTAAACTGTGTCTGATTATTATGTTCAGAAAACGGTCTATATTCTTTTGTATACTACTGGACAAAAGTTAAGGGCCGGTTTTTTCAATTCTTACAAAAACAAAATCAACTGACTAACAAAGAAGCCGTTAGTACCAAATAAAACAGGATTTAAAACAGAAGAAATTCAATCATTTCATTTTGCAAATCGGAATAGGAATACACATACAGCAAGCTGGCGAAATCATTCACCCCTGGTCCAAAAATTCACAAGAGCGGTCTTCAGACAACAAACATGTCAGTATCGCGTGTGGCCACCGTTCGCTGCCAGACATTCGACGCACCGTTGCCTCATCGAGTTAACCAGGGTTGTTAGGACATTCTGTGGAATGGCTGCCACTCTTGTTGAAGGAAAAGGGTCAGCTGGGCGACATCAACAGGTGGAAGATGATTTGTCGAAAACGGTCTGCATAGGACATCCCAAATGTGCTCAATGGGCGACAAATCGGACGACCGAGCTGGCCAGTCGATTCTAATGATCCTTTGCTGTTGAAGAAAATCTTCTACAACACGACCTCGATGAGGTCTTGCGTTATCGTCTTGTAGGATTGTCCCTGTACCTATAGCTTGCAAGGTAGGCAGGACAATGGGTTGCAGAATTTCATTCAGGTATCGCTAGGCGATTAGGGTGTCATGAATAACATGGAGGGGTGTCCTGTCGTTCCTGCTGATACCACCCCTGACCATGATTGATCCCCCTCCGTAACGATCCACCTCTTGGATAGTGGCGTCATGGAACCGTTACCTTGGCCTTCTCCAAACACGGATTCTGCCATCATTGAAGGACATACTGAAGCGGGATTCGTCGGTGAAAAGAATTTCACCCCACTGGCACCTCGCCCAACGGATGTGCTGCCGGCACCAGGCAACTCTAGCTCTGTGGTGAGCTGGAGTAAGAGATATTCTTATTGCTGGTCGTCGTGAAGCCAGCCCAGATTCTCTTAAACGCCTGCGAATTGTTCTGCCGCTAACATTGACGTTTGCCGTATTCATTAGCTGGTTTCTGAGAGTGGAAGACGTTACTGTCTGGTTGCGAAGTGTTGACAGCTGCAGGTATCTGTCGTCTTGTCTACTCGTGCAACGAGGTCGGCCTGAATGATGTCCGTCTTCTACTCCTCCGGTTGCGCGAAATCGCTCCAAATACCTTTTGGATGGTAGAAACATCCCCGAACGCCATGCAACTTCACGGGCAGATAAACAGCTTTCAACCAATGCTATGACCTGATGACACTCAATGGTGCTAAAACGCCTTCGTGGCGGATTATTTTTCAAATGACAAAAGTACCCCTAAACCGCTTTAATAAAAATTATTGAAAGGTGATAAGTGTTCCCTAAGGATGCCTCTTGCACGTGCAGCACAAATCAGCACGATTTAATTACCTGCTTGGTCATGCTAACACTTTTACAAATGCACTAATATTTTGTTTAGGATGATGCTTCTGCACGTGATTTTTACACTTGTTGTGATGAACAGTTGGTGTTGTTTATGCCCCGGCTGCATAGAGGACTGCCTGAGAATGCAATTTAATCAAGATTCTACAATAAATTTATGTACAGTTTTAGTACTGTAGTCAAAGTAAACATATGGTTGAAATTAATGACCGGCCCTTAACTTTTGTCCGGTAGTATATATATGATGATTTACTGTGATATGTAAACTATTTCTTTTTGTGCCACACACACACATACACATACACACATTTTCTCTTGCTGAAGACCCATGTGCATTTGGAACCTGTGGTTGAGAGAGAGAGAGAGAGAGAGAGAGAGAGATTTTAAAGTCTTGTCACTGGTCATGTTATTCTAATCATCTATGGCATCTAGCAATTATATATTCATGTAATTTGTTATACCTTATTAAATCGATTGTATAGGAAGAATCAAAGATGGAGTGATAAAGGACAGAATGTAAGACGGGCCTATGCGGCCAATTCTTCACCATTTTAAAATAAAGATCATTCATTCATTCATTCATTCATTCATTCATTCTCTCTCTCTGTGTATCTGAATCTTTGTCTGGCTGAGATTTTGCTCCTGTTTTCGTTTCTTTTATCTCAAAATTCAAACTTACGAAAAGTCGGCTGCAAAACTGACAACTGAAAGTGACTGAAATCAGTGGCGAGTCTAGAGACATACGAGAGCACAGTGTTTTGTATGAATCAGTCAGTCAGTCAGTCGTTTGCATGCCACTTTCGGAACTTTGCCTCCCTAACAGCTCTCCTGTAGGCCTCTCGGTTGTGAGCAAGATGCCCTACTGCTGATGCATCCATTCGCAGTTCATCAACCAGTCTTGCCGACATCTTCGCTGTGGTCTTCCTCTCTTCCTTTTTCCGATTATGTAGCCTTCCAGGACAGTTTTCTCTAGATTATCATGACGTTTAATGTGTCCAAAATATTTTAATCCTCTTATTCCTCTTTACTCGCCAGCCTTCTTCAATATTAAATTCTTGTAGTATGGATATATTTGTTCTTTTTTGTGTCTATGATATTTGAAGAACTCTTCTGTAGCATTTACATTCAAAGGCATTTATGTGTTTCTCTGCTATTTTGTTAAGTGTCCAGGTCTCACAAGAATATGTTGCCATGGGAAAGATGCATGCCCTTGAAAATCTTATTTTTGTAGTTCTGTCTGTTCCTCTCCACAGACTCTTTAGTTGTTTTACTTTCCGAAGAGCAATAGATGTCCTCCTTTTAATTTCCCTCATTGTATCTCCATTATTAGTTAGTTAGCTGTGATGCAAGATATTCAAAACTCTCCAATTCTTCCAGTTTTTCCTCATTGATACATATATCAGCTGTCTTGTTTGTTTTATCAGTTGTCACCAGTTTAGTTTTCTTCGCATTAAGATATAGAGATTTTGCTTTTCACTATTCTTACGGACTGAAATAATTAGTTTTTCCATTCCTTTTTTGTGTTGTGGACAGTAATACTGTGTCATCAGCATATCTAATCTCTGGCATTTCATAACCTCTAGTTGTTATGGCATATTAATATTCTTTGTCTACATCTTCTCTAACATTCCTCATTATATTTTCAGTATACAAGTTAAATAAGTAATGTGACAATATGCACCCCTGACAGACCCTTTGTTTTATGTCAAACCAAGTTGTTGTTTTGTCATTTATTTTTAATGCTGCTTGTTGGTCTAGATACAGCAGTGATGTTAATTGTATCAAATGTGCTGGAAATCCCATTTTTTCCATTATTTCCCAAAGTTTCTGGTGTTGTACACAATCAAATGCCTTTGAATAGTCTGTAAAAGATAAATATAGATTCACATTAAACTCTCTGCATTTCTCTATTATTAATCTTATATTGAATATATGATCTCTTGATCCTCTTCCTTGCCTGAAACCAGCTGGGACCATATTAACGTCTTCTACTATTTTCTTTCGAAGTCTACCCATTATGATTTTTAACAGAATTTTACTGCCATGACTAATCATGGCAACAGTTCTGTAGTTTGTGCATAATTTCAGATTACCCTTTTCTGACAGTGGCATGAACACAGTTCTTTTCAATTCTTTTGGCCAAATACCTGAATGCCATATCTTTTTAAATAGTGCATGATAGATTGTTGCACATTTCTTTCTTCCTGCTTTAATAAGTTCACCTGTTATCTCATCACATCCTGGTGATTTACCATTTTTCAGGTTCTTTATTACCCATAAAACTTCTTCTATTGTCGGTTCGGGTTCTTTCTCCTCCAATAATAATTTTAACAACAAAGTAGTTTCAGATACAAATGTAAATAAATGTGAAACAAGGAGACTTTCGTTTTTTGTTTGTTTCATGATCTCGTTCCCTTTCCTGGTGTCACGATTTTGGTCAGACAAGCACTGAAGAATTCTCTAACAAGGCAGTTACTGAAGAATTCTCTAACAAGGCAGTCACTGAAGAATTCTCTAACAAGGCAGTCACTGAAGAATTCTCTAATAAGGCAGTCACTGAAGAATTCTCTAACAAGGCAGTCACTGAAGAATTCTCTAACAAGGCAGTCACTGAAGAATTCTCTAACAAGGCAGTCACTGAAGAATTCTCTAACAAGGCAGTCACTGAAGAATTCTCTAACAAGACAGATACTGAAGACTTCTCTAACAAGCAGCTTGTTTTTCGGGGGCGGGAAGGGGGTTTGGAAGAGTATGTTCTCTTGGTTGGATGGTTGTTCGTCCTACTGAGACTGCGGTTCAAATTATAATTTTCTTTTCATTTTTTTTGGTCTCACAGCTTAAAATGCTCTTTATGATCTTTCCAAGTCTAACCACACAACACTGTGCTCTATTATTTTGCTGTTCGAAAGACTCATCGTTTCCTATTCGGAAAGAATTCGTATCAAGGGAAGTGTTGTCTGAACTGGATGCTGATATTCATCATCATCATCATCATGTGCCGTGGCGACTGGCGATGGCTATTATGCTTCTCCAGAGTACATGCTCCTTCATGCAGGCCATCAGCTCAGTTGGTGATCTCCTCTCACACCATCCCATCAGACTGTCCAGTATCATTTCTCTTCTTCTTGATCTTCTTCCTTCTATTTTTCCTGTTGTTATAATATTTTAAATGCCCCCTCTTCTCATTGCATGTCCTATGAAAGTACATTGTCTCTCTCTTATCTTTTTGACAAGGTTTTTTGTCTCTCCAGCTCTTCTCATACATTCTTCATTAGTTATTTTTGCTGTCCAGGGGATTCGCAACATTCTTCTAATAAACCACATTTCTGCTGCTTCAAATGGTTTTGTGCTGACATGCCTATTGCACATGATTCACTTCCATATAACAAGATAGGTTCAATATAGCATTTTAGGACTCGTTTTCTAACATTCATTGATAAGGATGTGTTGGATAATATGTTTCTCATTCTCTGAAATGCAGTCTTTGCTTGGCCTATTCTGTTCCTAATTTCTGTTCTGCATTTCCCATCTGACGTTATTACTGCTCCAAGGTATTTGAATGTCTGCACCTGCTTTAGAATAGTTCCGTTTAATTTTATACTGCATGTTGGTGGATTCTGTTTCTTAGATATAACCATAGTCTCTATCTTTTTTGATGTTCAAAGTAAGACCTTTCTGTTCACTTTCTTTGGCGACTTTATCCAAGAGATTTTGCAGGTGGTTGTTGGTTCTCAGCTATCAGTACCGTGTCGTCAGCATACCGAAGGTTGTTAATATTGTATCCTCCAATTTTTATGCAATTCAAAGGCATTTATGTGTTACTCAGCTGTTTTGTTAAGTGTCCATTTCTCACAGGCATATGTTGTGATGGGAAAGATGTATGCCCTTAAAAATCTTATTTGTGTGGTTCTGTCTGCTCCTCTCCACAGATTCTTTAGTTGTTTTACTTTCTGAAGAGCGATAGATGTCCTCTTTTTAATTTCCCTCATTGCATCTCCATTATTAGTTAGTAGTGATCCAAGATATTCAAAACTCTCCACTTCTTCCAGTTTTTCCTCATTGATACATATTTAAGTTGCCTTGTTTGTTTTATCAGTTGTCATCAGTTTAGTTTTCTTTGCATTAAGATAGAAATTCTGCTCTTCGCTGTTCTTACGGACTGACATAATTAGTTTTTCCATTCATTTTTGTGTTATGGACAGTAATACTGTGTCATCAACATATTTAATCTCTGGTATTTCATAACCTCCAATTGTTTTGGCATCGTAATATTCTTTGTCCACATCTTCTCCTACATTCCTCATTATATTTTTAGTATACAAGTTAAATAAGTAAAGTGACAATATGCACCCCTGACCGACCCCTTGTTTTATATCAAACCAAGTTGTTGTTTCACCATTTATTCTTACTGCTGCTTGTTGGTCTAGATACAGCAGTGATGTTAATTGTATCAAATGTATTGGAAATCCCATTTTTTCCCATTATTTCCCCAAGTTTCTGGTGTTGTACACAATCAAATGCCTTTGAGTAGTCTTTAAAGGATAAATATAGATTCACATTAAACTCTCTGTATTTCTCTATTATTAATCTTATATTGAATATATGATCTCTTGATCCTTTACCCTGCCTGAAACCAGCTTGGACCATATTGATTTCTTCTTCTATTTTCTTTCGATGTCTACCCATTATGATTTTTAACAGAATTTTACTGGCATGTCTAATCAGGGCAACAGTTCTGTAGTTTGTGCATAATTTCAGGTTACCCTTTTTTGGCAGTGGTATGAATACAGTTCTTTTCCATTCTTTTGGCCAAATACCTGAATGCCATATCTTTTTACATAGTGCATGATAGATTGTTGCACATTCCTTTCCTCCTGCTTTAATAAATTCAGCTGTTATCTCATCACATCCTGGTGATATACCATTTTTCAGGTTCTTTATTGCCCATAAAACTTCTTCTATTGTCGGTTCGGGTTCTTTCTTCTCCAATAATAATTCACACTGTTGATTTCTGCTTTCACAGTCGGTTGTTTCATATATTCCTCTGCAATATTCCTTCCATTTTTCTAGGATTTCCTCTGTCTCTGTCAAGGTATTCCCCATCTCATCACAAATTACATTTAGCTTAGATGTGACATTTCTCGTTAATGTCTTCATTTCTTTAAACATTTCACTATCTCTTCCACACTTCTGATGTTCTTCTATTCTTTCACAACAATCTTGTATGTATTGTTTTTTTTTTTGTTGTCTTTTCTTATGTTTATTCGTGCTTATTTTTTAAAGTTTTATATTTCTCTTTGTTGTTGTTTGACACTTTCTATTGCGTCTTCATTTCTCTACATTGTTTTATCAGTTCTAGTGTGCCTGCTGTAATCCATCCATACCATTTGACTTACCGGTATTTGTTTCCAGTTCTTACTTTTGATTTTTGACGTTTATTTGGTTCTCTGCCATCAGGACGATGTCATCTGCATATCTTAGGTTATTGATTGCTATTCGAATAATGTTTAGTCCAGGCATGTCACAAATTTCTTCTAATATCTTCTCTGTATAAAAGTTAAACAGATGTGGAGAAAGGACACATCCTTCTCTGAGCTATCTTTTAATCTCTGTTGGTGCTGAGTAGTTTGTGTTACACCGAATAACTACTGTCTGTTCCCAATATGGCCTAGTGATAAGACACACACTTGCCTTGTACACAGTAACCCCGTCTTGTTCTTATTGATAATAATTGCATGTTTTCAACCGTTGAAGGTTTTCTCTAGGAGATTGATTTATTCGTTAACACTATTTTTTTTTTTAAGAAACCGAGCTACAACATTTGTGTATGTACATTGTTTTCTTCATTTGTCAGATTCCAGCAACTTCCATATTTTAAAGTTCTTTCATCTGTCTCAATCAGGAGGATGTTGCTTCCGAAAAGCGGGACTTCGACAAAAGGGGATTTTTTAGCAAAGCTGCGAAGCTAGCAGTTGCCGGTTGGTTACTTGGAAAACGTGACGCTGATTTACAGACTGAGGTAATGTTCAGTGCTACGCTACGTGTAGAGTCAGATACAAGTTTGTATCATTCTAGCTTCTTTTTATTGTGATAGTTTTTGTTTTCTTAACCTGCCGCCCCTATAGCGTACAATGTAATGGTTGGTAAATTTTTTCTGTCTGCTCCTCCTTGTGGTCACGTCCATACCTCCCCCCTCCACCCGCCCCTCAACTTTATTTGTTCCGTTGGTGCTGATGCCTGCCTTTCTTTGTCCCCTTTCCTGTTTGGATTTTTTTTCAACCTATCAAGAGACTGTCCTCGTTGGTAGCCTCTAATACAAATGTTAGCACAATAGTAAATCAGTCTAATAATAGTAATTAATAGTTTTATTTTTCTATTAATAAAATATTGATATTAAATTATGTGTCTATTAGGGAAAAAATGTGAGGACTCATTTTTGAGTAGTTAGGGACGGGGAATATGTGTGTGTGTATGTACGTGTGTGTGTGTGTGTGTTTATTTGAAAGCAACTAGTAGAACTTTAAACTATGTACTCACGGACTCGGGTTTACCGTTGTCTAGGAGGACAGTTTGTTCTGCTGTGTGAAAAAAGTACTAACAGATCACCATTTTGTAGAATACTAGTAGGCTTAGGCTCTCTTGCTTGTCTATATATCTGGAACTTTGAAAGTTTCAACACACTCATCTGGCGACTTTCTCTCATATCTATATCATCAGACTATCTATGACTTTCCACTTTCTTTGCCTGTAGTTCTAAAGTTTATGAGTCTTTCCTTCTCATTTAACGTTTAATCAATGCTGATGAGAAATTACACATTGTAGTTACGTCGTTCTTTTTTGTTTGTTTGATTGTGACGAAAATACTGTGGTTTTTGCAATCAGCGACACATAGCTGACATGCCGGCGTAAAGATTGGCGAACCATAGCTGACATGCCGGCGTAAAGATTGGCGAACCATAGCTGACACGCTGGCGTAAGGGTTGGCGAACCATAGCTGACATGCCGGCGTAAGGGTTTGCGAACCATAGCTGACATGGCGGCGTAAGGGTTTGCGAACCATAGCTGATATGCCGGCGTAAGGGTTGATTTCTTATAGTTTTAATTATATTCATGTTTGTTAGACATTCAGTCTTTGTCATGTTAGCTCTCAGTGATACTCTAAATAACCTTGTATGACACCACATTTCTGTAACCACATTCATATGACTTTACACTGATATGTTTATTGTCTACCTATTCCGTAGATTAAGATAGGTGGTTTGTATACTTTTTTCTGACATTCGGTGACATAAATGGATTAGTCAGAATGGTTTACAGTTTCTTGAATGTGTTTTTTTTTTCTGGCTGAGCACATTGTGTTACTGTTTTCTGGGTGGATTTTCTAGCTAGAACTGTGAAACAATATTACTATTTTGAATACCATACAGCACTGTAAACAGTTATTGGCTTAGATGTAATACTAACAGTCAGAACCCCATCACATAGATATACACCGTGTAACTGAAATAAGTGACAACAACAGCAAGAACCCAGACGAACATTAAAAAGACCACTACGTTGTGGACAATACAGACATGACCAGTCTAACGTGAAGGACAACTCAACCACGATACATGACAAATGGCACAGTTAACATTGAGTCCACATATCACAGAAGTCAGAAGTTGCAATAACAGCAAGAAAAGCTTTAAAGGAAAATCCAAAACGTGTGTATGAATGGTTGCAAAAATGGAAATTTCGAATGTGAACTGAAATTAAGGAACCAGCAAAAGTACACAAATTATCTGTGCGAGTTGCGATCGCCATAGGAATCTACCACACACACTGAGACTTGAAAATATACTGACCTCGATCATTCCGAAAATTCCATACACAAACTTCCAACAGAATCACATTTCACAGTTTATCCTAAAAATGACAGCCATGTTCCCAGGACACTACATAATGATTTACGCAACAATTTGTCCTTAAAAGGACACCCAACTTACGGAAAACCTACATAATGATTCAATCAAGAGAACAACCATTCTAGCCCCCCCCCCCCCAAAAAAAAAAAAGATAGGCGTCCTCTCTCTTTTTCACACACATCTCAAATAGAGGCCTTTGTGCCGTGCAAAAGGAACCACATACCCCGTGACCCAGTGGCCAATAGGAACATGGAAATATAACTGACTCTGTGCTTGCAAAATCACCTGAGTAATGGTCAACAACTTTGACCACAATATATTGAGTTACAACCTATATTCTGTTACATAATATGTCCCCTATTCTGTTACAGCTGTTAATATGTCCAGGTATGTGGATGTAGCTAGTGTTGTTAGTACATCAAGGTATGTGGATGTATATAGTGCTGTTCGTATGTCCAGGTATGCAGATGTAGCTTGCGCTGTTAATTTGTTCTAGTATGTGGATGTATCTAGTGCTGTTAGTATGTCCAGGTATGTGAATAATCACTTTACTATGCATTTGAATACACGCACACTACTCAAAATGCACTAATGCAGATAGAATTCTCTGTTCTTGTCGTGTAGAGAGTGCTATAGTATTTGCAATAGATTTCGTACTTTCAGTCTGCTAAAGATCACGTGAGTGACGTTCACCAGTACCAAATGGTTTATATTGTTTCAACAAATGACAAAGTCAATTTCTCTGACGACAACGTTGATAGCAACAAAAAAATCATAGCCCTTTTTCTAGTTCACGAGACATATTTTGTAAGGTAAGTCAGTTATCGCCAGTCCAGAATGCCTTGATTTTCTATAATCTACATCAAATCAAAGATCAAGATCAGCGATGTCTGTTTAGTGGTACCGCACCCATCTGTGTACCGATGTTGGAGATTCTTATTACTGGGACACATATTTAACAAGTTAAGTGCTGGAACTTCGAGATGTCATAGACTTGAAGACATTTTAAACTTAACGTAAAGTTCCCAAAACCTCACTGTGTCTTTTCTGAAATAGGACGATGTCAGCTCAGAGAAACGAGATCTTGACAAGCGGGGTTGGTTGAAACTCAAATTGGGAAGACGTGACGCCGACTTGGAAACTGAAGTAATTTTCTTTATAACTCCCCTTGCTCAGTGACGTTAATGTTCTGTATTCCGTTCACGTATTTTGTTATCGTTTGTTATACTTGTTATATAATATATTGTTACGTTCATTGATCTCTGTGTTCGTCTTTTATGCACTTGATGTCTGCTTACATTGTGTTCCGTCGCTCGATAATGTGCTATGTGGGTAAACTGTGTCTGATTATTATGTTCAGAAAACGGTCTATATTCTTATGTATACTACTGGACAAAAGTTAAGGGCCGGTTTTTTCAATTCTTACAAAAACAAAATCAACTGACTAACAAAGAAGCCGTTAGTACCAAATAAAACAGGATTTAAAACAGAAGAAATTCAATCATTTCATTTTGCAAATCGGAATAGGAATACACATACAGCAAGCTGGCGAAATCATTCACCCTGGTCCAAAAATTCACAAGAGCGGTCTTCAGACAGCAAACATGTCAGTATCGCGTGTGGCCACCGTTCGCTGCCAGACATTCGACGCACCGTTGCCTCATCGAGTTAACCAGGGTTGTTAGGACATTCTGTGGAATGGCTGCCACTCTTGTTGAAGGAAAAGGGTCAGCTGGGCGACATCAACAGGTGGAAGATGATTTGTCGAAAACGGTCTGCATATGACATCCCAAATGTGCTCAATGGGCGACAAATCGGACGACCGAGCTGGCCAGTCGATTCTAATGATCCTTTGCTGTTGAAGAAAATCTTCTACAACACGACCTCGATGAGGTCTTGCGTTATCGTCTTGTAGGATTGTCCCTGTACCTATAGCTTGCAAGGTAGGCTGGACAATGGGTTGCAGAATTTCATTCAGGTATCGCTAGGCGATTAGGGTGTCATGAATAACATGGAGGGGTGTCCTGTTGTTCCTGCTGATACCACCCCTGACCATGATTGATCCCCCTCCGTAACGATCCACCTCTTGGATAGTGGCGTCATGGAACCGTTACCTTGGCCTTCTCCAAACACGGATTCTGCCATCATTGAAGGACATACTGAAGCGGGATTCGTCGGTGAAAAGAATTTCACCCCACTGGCACCTCGCCCAACGGATGTGCTGCCGGCACCAGGCAACTCTAGCTCTGTGGTGAGCTGGAGTAAGAGATATTCTTATTGCTGGTCGTCGTGAAGCCAGCCCAGATTCTCTTAAACGCCTGCGAATTGTTCTGCCGCTAACATTGACGTTTGCCGTATTCATTAGCTGGTTTCTGAGAGTGGAAGACGTTACTGTCTGTTTGCTAAGTGTTGACAGCTGCAGGTATCTGTCGTCTTGTCTACTCGTGCAACGAGGTCGGCCTGAATGATGTCCGTCTTCTACTCCTCCGGTTGCGCGAAATCGCTCCAAATACCTTTTGGATGGTAGAAACATCCCCGAACGCCATGCAACTTCACTTGCAGATAAACAGCTTTCAACCAAGGCTATGACCTGATGACACTCAATGGTGCTAAAACGCCTTCGTGGCGGATTATTTTTCAAATGACAAAAGTACCCCTAAACCGCTTTAATAAAAATTATTGAAAGGTGATAAGTGTTCCCTAAGGATGCCTCTTGCACGTGCAGCACAAATCAGCACGATTTAATTACCTGCTTGGTCATGCTAACACTTTTACAAATGCACTAATATTTTGTTTAGGATGATGCTTCTGCACGTGATTTTTACACTTGTTGTGATGAACAGTTGGTGTTGTTTATGCCCCGGCTGCATAGAGGACTGCCTGAGAATGCAATTTAATCAAGATTCTACAATAAATTTATGTACAGTTTTAGTACTGTAGTCAAAGTAAACATATGGTTGAAATTAATGACCGGCCCTTAACTTTTGTCCTGTAGTATATATATGATGATTTACTGTGATATGTAAACTATTTCTTTTTGTGCCACACACACACATACACATACACACATTTTCTCTTGCTGAAGACCCATGTGCATTTGGAACCTGTGGTTGAGAGAGAGAGAGAGAGAGAGAGAGAGAGAGAGAGAGATTTTAAAGTCTTGTCACTGGTCATGTTATTCTAATCATCTATGGCATCTAGCAATTATATATTCATGTAATTTGTTATACCTTATTAAATCGATTGTATAGGAAGAATCAAAGATGGAGTGATAAAGGACAGAATGTAAGACGGGCCTATGCGGCCAATTCTTCACCATTTTAAAATAAAGATCATTCATTCATTCATTCATTCATTCATTCTCTCTCTCTCTCTGTGTATCTGAATCTTTGTCTGGCTGAGATTTTGCTCCTGTTTTCGTTTCTTTTATCTCAAACTTCAAACTTAGGAAAAGTCGGCTGCAAAACTGACAACTGAAAGTGACTGAAATCAGTGGCGAGTCTAGAGACATACGAGAGCACAGATGTCCTCCTTTTAATTTCCCTCATTGTATCTCCATTATTAGTTAGTTAGCTGTGATGCAAGATATTCAAAACTCTCCAATTCTTCCAGCTTTTCCTCATTGATACATATATCAGCTGTCTTGTTTGTTTTATCAGTTGTCACCAGTTTAGTTTTCTTCGCATTAAGATATAGCGATTTTGCTTTTCACTATTCTTACGGACTGACATAATTAGTTTTTCCATTCATTTTTTGTGTTGTGGACAGTAATACTGTGTCATCAGCATATCTAATCTCTGGCATTTCATAACCTCTAGTTGTTATGGCATATTAATATTCTTTGTCTACATCTTCTCCTACATTCCTCATTATATTTTCAGTATACAAGTTAAATAAGTAAGGTGACAATATGCACCCCTGACAGACCCTTTGTTTTATGTCAAACCAAGTTGTTGTTTTGAAATTTATTTTTACTGCTGCTTGTTGGTCTAGATACAGCAGTGATGTTAATTGTATCAAATGTGTTGGAAATCCCATTTTTTCCATTATTTCCCAAAGTTTCTGGTGTTGTACACAATCAAATGCCTTTGAATAGTCTGTAAAAGATAAATATAGATTCACATTAAAATCTGCATTTCTCTATTATTAATCTTATATTGAATATATGATCTCTTGATCCTCTTCCTTGCCTGAAACCAGCTGGGACCATATTAACGTCTTCTACTATTTTCTTTCCAAGTCTACCCATTATGATTTTTAACAGAATTTTACTGCCATGACTAATCAGGGCAACAGTTCTGTAGTTTGTGCATAATTTCAGGTTACCCTTTTCTGACAGTGGCATGAACACAGTTCTTTTCAATTCTTTTGGCCAAATACCTGAATGCCATATCTTTTTAAATAGTGTATGATAGATTGTTGCACAATTCTTTCTTCCTGCTTTAATAAGTTCACCTGTTATCTCATCACATCCTGGTGATTTACCATTTTTCAGGTTCTTTATTGCCCATAAAACTTCTTCTATTGTCGGTTCGGGTTCTTTCTCCTCCAATAATAATTTTAACAAACAAGTAGTTTCAGATACAAATTTAAATAAATGTGAAACAAGGAGACTTTCGTTTTCTGTTTCATGATCTCGTTCCCTTTCCTGGTGTCACGATTTCGGTCAGACAAGCACTGAAGAATTCTTTAACAAGGCAGTCACTGAAGAATTCTCTAACAAGGCAGTCGCTGAAGAATTCTCTAACAAGACAAGCACTGAAGAATTCTCTAACAAGACAAGCACTGAAGAATTCTCTAACAAAACAAGCACTGAAGAATTCTCTAACAAGGCAGTCGCTGAAGAATTCTCTAACAAGACAAGCACTGAAGAATTCTCTAACAAGACAAGCACTGAAGAATTCTCTAACAAGACAAGCACTGAAGAATTCTCTAACAAGACAAGCACTGAAGAATTCTCTAACAAAACAAGCACTGAAGAATTCTCTAACAAGGCAGTCGCTGAAGAATTCTCTAACAAGACAAGCACTGAAGAATTCTCTAACAAGACAAGCACTGAAGAATTCTCTAAAAAGACAAGCACTGAAGAATTCTCTAACAAGACAAGCACTGAAGAATTCTCTAACAAAACAAGCACTGAAGAATTCTCTAACAAGGCAGTCGCTGAAGAATTCTCTAACAAGACAAGCACTGAAGAATTCTCTAACAAGACAAGCACTGAAGAATTCTCTAAAAAGACAAGCACTGAAGAATTCTCTAACAAGACAAGCACTGAAGAATTTTCTAACAAGACAAGCACTGAAAAATTCTCTAACAAGACAAGCACTGAAGAATTCTCTAACAAGGCAGTCGCTGAAGAATTCTCTAACAAGACAAGCACTGAAGAATTCTCTAACAAGACAAGCACTGAAGAATTCTTTAACAAGGCAGTCACTGAAGAATTCTCTAACAAGGCAGTCACTGAAGAATTCTCTAACAAGGCAGTCACTGAAGAATTCTCTAACAAGACAAGCACTGAAGAATTCTCTAACAAGGCAGTCACTGAAGAATTCTCTAACAAGGCAGTCACTGAAGAATTCTCTAACAAGGCAGTCACTGAAGAATTCTCTAACAAGACAAGCACTGAAGAATTCTCTAACAAGGCAGTCACTGAAGAATTCTCTAACAAGGCAGTCACTGAAGAATTCTCTAACAAGACAGATACTGAAGACTTCTCTAACAAGCAGCTTGTTTTTCGGGGGCGGGAAGGGGGTTTGGAAGAGTATGTTCTCTTGGTTGGATGGTTGTTCGTCCTACTGAGACTGCGGTTCAAATTATAATCTTCTTTTCATTTTTTTTTTGTCTCACAGCTTAAAATGCTTTTTATGATCTTTCCAAGTCTAACCACAGAACACTGTGCTCTATTACTTTGCTGTTCGAAAGACTCATCGTTTCCTATTCGGAAAGAATTCGTATCAAGGGAAGTGCTGTCTGAACTGGATGCTGATATTCATCATCATCATCATGTGCCGTGGCGACTGGCGATGGCTATTATGCTTCTCCAGAGTACATGCTCCTTCATGCAGGCCATCAGCTCAGTTGGTGATCTCCTCTCACACCATCCCGTCAGACTGTCCAGTATCATTTCTCTTCTTCTTGATCTTCTTCCTTCTATTTTTCCTGTTTTTATAATATTTTAAATGCCCCCTCTTTTCATTGCATGTCCTATGAAAGTAAATTGTCTCTCTCTTATCTTTTTGACAAGGTTTTTTGTCTCTCTAGCTCTTCTCATACATTCTTCATTAGTTATTTTTGCTGTCCAGGGGATTCGCAACATTCTTCTAATAAACCACATTTCTGCTGCTTCAAATGGTTTTGTGCTGACATGCCTATTGCCCATGATTCACTTCCATATAACAAGATAGGTTCAATATAGCATTTTAGGAGTCGTTTTCTAACATTCATTGTTAAGGATGTGTTGGATAATATGTTTCTCATTCTCTGAAATGCAGTCTTTGCTTGGCCTATTCTGTTCCTAATTTCTGTTCTGCATTTCCCATATGGCGTTATTACTGCTCCAAGGTATTTGAATTTCTGCACCTGCTTTAGAATAGTTCCGTTTAATTTTATACTGCATGTTGGTGGATTCTGTTTCTTAGATATAACCATAGTCTCTATCTTTTTTGATGTTCAAAGTAAGACCTTTCTGTTCACTTTCTTTGGCGACTTTATCCAAGAGATTTTGCAGGTCTTGTTGGTTCTCAGCTATCATTACCGTGTCGTCAGCATACCGAAGGTTGTTAATATTGTATCCTCCAATGTTTATGCCTGGTTCTGTGATGATCGTTCTTAGAATATTCTCGCTGTACAGAGAAAAAAGGTCTGGAAATAGTACACATTCTTGTTGCACCCCTTGTTTTATAGGTCGATATTTTCCAGTTTTATTTTCAACTCGAATTGCTGCTTCTTGCTGCCAGTATAGATGATTTACAATCCTCAAGTCTTTGCCGTCTATATTGATGTCCTCAAGCATTTTAATAATTTCATTATGTTTCACCTTGTCAAATGCCTTGGTGTAATCAATGAAGCATAAGATAGATCTTTCTGTACTTCTAAAACTCTTTCTGTTAGTGTTCGTAAAGCATAAATGACATTGTGTGTTCCCTTTCCTTCACCAAATCCAAACTGTTCATCTGCTATTTCTATTTTTATCTTTTTCCTTGTTCTTCTCATAATGATTCTCAGAAGTAGCTTCGTTATGTGACATGAGAGGCTGTTAGTCCGGTAGTCATCACATTCCTTTGCACCTGGTTTCTTTGGTAGTGCTATAAACGTGGATTTAATCAGGTCACTGGGAATATAACCACTGTTGTAAGTGTCATTCAGTAACTTGGTTATTATTTGTATTCCTATCTCCTCTAGTGCCTCTATTTCTTCTATTGTTATATTATCAGGCCCAGTCGCTTTTCCTTTCTTCATGTGTTTGATGGCATCTATGATTTCATCTTCAAGTGGTCCATCACAGTTTTCAGTATCTGGTGTTAATTCTGGTCTTTCTCCTCCATATTGCTCACCGATATACTCTGTCCACCTGTCCACAATGTCTTCTTTTCCCATTAACATTTTACCTTCTTTCGATTTCACGCATCCTATGGTATATTTTTATTCCTGCCTGTGAGTTCACTAATTCGTTTGTGCATGTTTTTGCTGTCTTGATTATGAGAGTCCTCTATCTGTCTGCACTGTTCATTTAACCACACTTCCTTTGCTTCTCTGCATTTGCGTCTTATTTCTTTATTTATCTTGCTATATTTTTCCTCGTTATTTTTACTCCGCCTTCTCTTGTCCATCAGTCCTAAGATGTCGTCTGTCATCCATTTATTTTTAGGGGCTTCTTTATTCGGTAGTATTATCTCCTTAACAGTTTTGTGCATAGAATCTCTTAACATTGCCCATTGTTCATCTATACTATTTATCTTTGCTACTGCATTGAATCTATTTGTTATAATAACTTTGTATTATTCTCGCAGTTCTTGGTCATTTTTAAGGAGTTCTGTATTCAGTTTGATGTTTCTCACTTTTCTGCATGCTTTCTTTAGCTTTATTCTAATTTTTCCACAGAGTGGGTCATGGTCACTATTGCAGTCAGCTCCTGGCATGGTTCTTGTTGTCAGTAATGCACTCCGGAATTGCTTGTTGATTAATATGTAGTCTATCTGGTTAAAAGTTTTTATGTCCGGGCTGCACCACGTTGTCATTTTTCGAGGATGTTGTTTAAACCAGGTGTTTCCTACAACCATGCTATGTATTCTTGCTCATTCAATTAATTTACAAACTCTGTTGATATTACAGAAGTTAATTTTCTGTACACAACTTTAGACCGCAATGGGACACCTAAGAAAATTTTGTGTAGGCAACTGCCGATACTATGAACAGCTCTCCTTAGGTGGTGATCTAGTAAAAGGATAAACTTCACGAAAAGTATTTGGACCAAGCACGTCGTAATAGAAAAAGTTGGGAAGTTAGGTTAAAGTTCGCCTCGTCTTAGCGCGAAGTGTGAAGTTTAATTTATTCTATTATATCTACCTGGCTGACACCTAGCCCAGACAATTTGATAGTTAAACTGGTTAAAAGGAAAACAAATCTGTTCAAATTAAAGATATACCTTTTTTCTTTCTTTTTTTTTCTGGTAAAGTCATCATAACCTCGTGGCGTCTTCCCGACGGAAGGTTGGCTGCAGTGAATCTCCTCTCTGCTCCGTTTCTTGTCTTCACAGTGCGCTCGGCTAAGTTGGTTCCTGTCCATCTCTTGATGTCGTCCACCCATCTATGTCGCTGTCGTGGTCCTGTTCTCTTCCCTTCGATCTTGTCCTCAAGAAGAGTCTTCAATATAGTATTATGCATCTTGACATGGCCAAAGTATTCTAAATGTCTTGTTATTATGATTTTCAGTATGTCTTTTTTCACTTCAGTTGGTCTAGAAATTTGTTATTCGTGTTTTTCTGTCCATAGAATAGGCCATTTTCTTCTATATATGCACAAGTTAAAGGCCTCGATTTTCTTTTCTGTTGTCTCATTCAAAGTCCTACAAGGTAATAAAATATTGAGTATATGTAGCATTTTCCGATGCATAATCTCAACTGCTATGATTTTTGTGCTGAAGTAGGGATCTTCCTCATTGGTCGGTCCTATTCGTCTGCTAATTTCCATGTCACATTTTCCATGATCTGTTATCATGAGTCCTAAATATCTGAAACTTTTCACCTATTCAAGTAATTCTCCGTTTAATTTTATATTTACGGCTGGAATGATTTCTTCTCTGTTGATTACCATAACATTTCATTCATTCATTTGCATGTCCCTTGTGAAACTTTGCCTCCCAAACAGCACTCTTGTAGGCCTCTTGATTGTGAGCAAGATGGCCTGCTGCTGCTGCATCCATTTGCAGATCGTCAACGATGTCTTGCAGGCATCTTCGCCTTGGTCTTTCTCTCTTTCTTTTTCCCATTATTTAGCCTTCCAGGACAGTTTTCTCTAGATTATCACGACGTTTAATGTGTCCAACATATTTAAGTTTTCTCTCTTATTCCTGTTTACTAGCCAGCCTTCTTCAATATTAAGCTCTTGTAATATAGTTATATTTGTTCTTTTTTGTGTCTACGATATTTGAAGAACTCTCCTGTAGCATTTACATTCAAAGGCATTTATGTGTTACTCAGCTGTTTTGTTAAGTGTCCAGGTCTCACAGGCATATGTTGTGATGGGAAAGATGTATGCCCTTAAAAATCTTATTTGTGTGGTTCTGTCTGCTCCTCTCCACAGATTCTTTAGTTGTTTTACTTTCTGAAGAGCGATAGATGTCCTCTTTTTAATTTCCCTCATTGTATCTCCATTATTAGTTAGTTAGCTGTGATGCAAGATATTCAAAACTCTCCAATTCTTCCAGTTTTTCCTCACTGATACATATATCAGCTGTCTTGTTTGTTTTATCAGTTGTCACCAGTTTAGTTTTCTTCGTATTAAGATATAGAGATTTTGCTTTTCACTATTCTTACGGACTGACATAATTAGTTTTTCCATTCATTTTTTGTGTTGTGGACAGTAATACTGTGTCATCAGCATATCTAATCTCTGGTATTTCATAACCTCTAGTTGTTATGGCATATTAATATTCTTTGTCTACATCTTCTCTAACATTCCTCATTATATTTTCAGTATACAAGTTAAATAAGTACGGTGACAATATGCACCCTTGACAGACCCTTTGTTTTATGTCAAACCAAGTTGTTGTTTCACCATTTATTCTTACTGCTGCTTGTTGGTCTAGATACAGCAGTTCTGTAGTTTGTGCACAATTTCAGGTTACCTTTTTTTGGCAGTGGCATGAACACAGTTCTTTTCCATTCTTTTGGCCAAATACCTGAATGCCATATCTTTTTAAATAATGTATGATAAATTGTTGCACATTTCTTTCTTCCTGCTTTAATAAGTTCACCTGTTATCTCATCACATCCTGGTGATTTACCATTTTTCAGATTCTTTATTGCCCATAAAACTGCTTCAGTTGTCCGTTCGGGTCCTTTTTTGTCTCACAGCTTAAAATGCTCTTTATGATCTTTCCAAGTCTAACCACACAACACTGTGCTCTATTACTTTGCTGTTCGAAAGACTCATCGTTTATTATTCGGAAAGAATTCGTATCAAGGGAAGTGCTATCTGAACTGGATGCTGATATTCATCATCATCATGTGCCGTGGCGACTGGCGATGGCTATTATGCTTCTCCAGAGTACATGCTCCTTCATGCAGGCCATCAGCTCAGTTGGTGATCTCCTCTCACACCATTCCGTCAGACTGTCCAGTATCATTTCTCTTCTTCTTGATCTTCTTCCTTCTTCCTTCCCCTCTTCTCATTGCATGACCTATGAAAGTACATTGTCTCTCTCTTATCTTTTTGATAAGTTTTTTTTTCTCTTCAGCTCTTATCATACATTCTTCATTAGTTATTTTTGCTGTCCAGGGGATTCGCAACATTCTTCTAATAAACCACATTTCTGCTGCTTCAAATGGTTTTGTGCAGACATGCCTATTGCCCATGATTCACTTCCATATAACAAGATAGGTTCAATATAGCATTTTAGGAGTCGTTTTCTAACATTCATTGTTAAGGATGTGTTGGATAATATGTTTCTCATTCTCTGAAATGCAGTCTTTGCTTGGCCTATTCTGTTCCTAATTTCTGTTCTGCATTTCCCATATGGCGTTATTACTGCTCCAAGGTATTTGAATTTCTGCACCTGCTTTAGAATAGTTCCGTTTAATTTTATACTGCATGTTGGTGGATTCTGTTTCTTAGATATAACCATAGTCTCTATCTTTTTTGATGTTCAAAGTAAGACCTTTCTGTTCACTTTCTTTGGCGACTTTATCCAAGAGATTTTGCAGGTCTTGTTGGTTCTCAGCTATCATTACCGTGTCGTCAGCATACCGAAGGTTGTTAATATTGTATCCTCCAATGTTTATGCCTGGTTCTGTGATGATCGTTCTTAGAATATTCTCGCTGTACAGAGAAAAAAGGTCTGGAAATAGTACACATTCTTGTTGCACCCCTTGTTTTATAGGTCGATATTTTCCAGTTTTATTTTCAACTCGAATTGCTGCTTCTTGCTGCCAGTATAGATGATTTACAATCCTCAAGTCTTTGCCGTCTATATTGATGTCCTCAAGCATTTTAATAATTTCATTATGTTTCACCTTGTCAAATGCCTTGGTGTAATCAATGAAGCATAAGATAGATCTTTCTGTACTTCTAAAACTCTTTCTGTTAGTGTTCGTAAAGCATAAATGACATTGTGTGTTCCCTTTCCTTCACCAAATCCAAACTGTTCATCTGCTATTTCTATTTTTATCTTTTTCCTTGTTCTTCTCATAATGATTCTCAGAAGTAGCTTCGTTATGTGACATGAGAGGCTGTTAGTCCGGTAGTCATCACATTCCTTTGCACCTGGTTTCTTTGGTAGTGCTATAAACGTGGATTTAATCAGGTCACTGGGAATATAACCACTGTTGTAAGTGTCATTCAGTAACTTGGTTATTATTTGTATTCCTATCTCCTCTAGTGCCTCTATTTCTTCTATTGTTATATTATCAGGCCCAGTCGCTTTTCCTTTCTTCATGTGTTTGATGGCATCTATGATTTCATCTTCAAGTGGTCCATCACAGTTTTCAGTATCTGGTGTTAATTCTGGTCTTTCTCCTCCATATTGCTCACCGATATACTCTGTCCACCTGTCCACAATGTCTTCTTTTCCCATTAACATTTTACCTTCTTTCGATTTCACGCATCCTATGGTATATTTTTATTCCTGCCTGTGAGTTCACTAATTCGTTTGTGCATGTTTTTGCTGTCTTGATTATGAGAGTCCTCTATCTGTCTGCACTGTTCATTTAACCACACTTCCTTTGCTTCTCTGCATTTGCGTCTTATTTCTTTATTTATCTTGCTATATTTTTCCTCGTTATTTTTACTCCGCCTTCTCTTGTCCATCAGTCCTAAGATGTCGTCTGTCATCCATTTATTTTTAGGGGCTTCTTTATTCGGTAGTATTATCTCCTTAACAGTTTTGTGCATAGAATCTCTTAACATTGCCCATTGTTCATCTATACTATTTATCTTTGCTACTGCATTGAATCTATTTGTTATAATAACTTTGTATTATTCTCGCAGTTCTTGGTCATTTTTAAGGAGTTCTGTATTCAGTTTGATGTTTCTCACTTTTCTGCATGCTTTCTTTAGCTTTATTCTAATTTTTCCACAGAGTGGGTCATGGTCACTATTGCAGTCAGCTCCTGGCATGGTTCTTGTTGTCAGTAATGCACTCCGGAATTGCTTGTTGATTAATATGTAGTCTATCTGGTTAAAAGTTTTTATGTCCGGGCTGCACCACGTTGTCATTTTTCGAGGATGTTGTTTAAACCAGGTGTTTCCTACAACCATGCTATGTATTCTTGCTCATTCAATTAATTTACAAACTCTGTTGATATTACAGAAGTTAATTTTCTGTACACAACTTTAGACCGCAATGGGACACCTAAGAAAATTTTGTGTAGGCAACTGCCGATACTATGAACAGCTCTCCTTAGGTGGTGATCTAGTAAAAGGATAAACTTCACGAAAAGTATTTGGACCAAGCACGTCGTAATAGAAAAAGTTGGGAAGTTAGGTTAAAGTTCGCCTCGTCTTAGCGCGAAGTGTGAAGTTTAATTTATTCTATTATATCTACCTGGCTGACACCTAGCCCAGACAATTTGATAGTTAAACTGGTTAAAAGGAAAACAAATCTGTTCAAATTAAAGATATACCTTTTTTCTTTCTTTTTTTTTCTGGTAAAGTCATCATAACCTCGTGGCGTCTTCCCGACGGAAGGTTGGCTGCAGTGAATCTCCTCTCTGCTCCGTTTCTTGTCTTCACAGTGCGCTCGGCTAAGTTGGTTCCTGTCCATCTCTTGATGTCGTCCACCCATCTATGTCGCTGTCGTGGTCCTGTTCTCTTCCCTTCGATCTTGTCCTCAAGAAGAGTCTTCAATATAGTATTATGCATCTTGACATGGCCAAAGTATTCTAAATGTCTTGTTATTATGATTTTCAGTATGTCTTTTTTCACTTCAGTTGGTCTAGAAATTTGTTATTCGTGTTTTTCTGTCCATAGAATAGGCCATTTTCTTCTATATATGCACAAGTTAAAGGCCTCGATTTTCTTTTCTGTTGTCTCATTCAAAGTCCTACAAGGTAATAAAATATTGAGTATATGTAGCATTTTCCGATGCATAATCTCAACTGCTATGATTTTTGTGCTGAAGTAGGGATCTTCCTCATTGGTCGGTCCTATTCGTCTGCTAATTTCCATGTCACATTTTCCATGATCTGTTATCATGAGTCCTAAATATCTGAAACTTTTCACCTATTCAAGTAATTCTCCGTTTAATTTTATATTTACGGCTGGAATGATTTCTTCTCTGTTGATTACCATAACATTTCATTCATTCATTTGCATGTCCCTTGTGAAACTTTGCCTCCCAAACAGCACTCTTGTAGGCCTCTTGATTGTGAGCAAGATGGCCTGCTGCTGCTGCATCCATTTGCAGATCGTCAACGATGTCTTGCAGGCATCTTCGCCTTGGTCTTTCTCTCTTTCTTTTTCCCATTATTTAGCCTTCCAGGACAGTTTTCTCTAGATTATCACGACGTTTAATGTGTCCAACATATTTAAGTTTTCTCTCTTATTCCTGTTTACTAGCCAGCCTTCTTCAATATTAAGCTCTTGTAATATAGTTATATTTGTTCTTTTTTGTGTCTACGATATTTGAAGAACTCTCCTGTAGCATTTACATTCAAAGGCATTTATGTGTTACTCAGCTGTTTTGTTAAGTGTCCAGGTCTCACAGGCATATGTTGTGATGGGAAAGATGTATGCCCTTAAAAATCTTATTTGTGTGGTTCTGTCTGCTCCTCTCCACAGATTCTTTAGTTGTTTTACTTTCTGAAGAGCGATAGATGTCCTCTTTTTAATTTCCCTCATTGTATCTCCATTATTAGTTAGTTAGCTGTGATGCAAGATATTCAAAACTCTCCAATTCTTCCAGTTTTTCCTCACTGATACATATATCAGCTGTCTTGTTTGTTTTATCAGTTGTCACCAGTTTAGTTTTCTTCGTATTAAGATATAGAGATTTTGCTTTTCACTATTCTTACGGACTGACATAATTAGTTTTTCCATTCATTTTTTGTGTTGTGGACAGTAATACTGTGTCATCAGCATATCTAATCTCTGGTATTTCATAACCTCTAGTTGTTATGGCATATTAATATTCTTTGTCTACATCTTCTCTAACATTCCTCATTATATTTTCAGTATACAAGTTAAATAAGTACGGTGACAATATGCACCCTTGACAGACCCTTTGTTTTATGTCAAACCAAGTTGTTGTTTCACCATTTATTCTTACTGCTGCTTGTTGGTCTAGATACAGCAGTTCTGTAGTTTGTGCACAATTTCAGGTTACCTTTTTTTGGCAGTGGCATGAACACAGTTCTTTTCCATTCTTTTGGCCAAATACCTGAATGCCATATCTTTTTAAATAATGTATGATAAATTGTTGCACATTTCTTTCTTCCTGCTTTAATAAGTTCACCTGTTATCTCATCACATCCTGGTGATTTACCATTTTTCAGATTCTTTATTGCCCATAAAACTGCTTCAGTTGTCCGTTCGGGTCCTTTCTCCTCCAATAATAATTTTAACAAACAAGTAGTTTCAGATACAAATGTAAATAAATGTGAAACAAGGAGACTTTCGTTTTCTGTTTCATGATCTCGTTCCCTTTCCTGGTGTCACGATTTCGGTCAGACAAGCACTAAAGAATTCTTTAACAAGACAGTCACTGAAGAATTCTCTAACAAGGCAGTCACTGAAGAATTCTCTAACAAGGCAGTCGCTGAAGAATTCTCTAACAAGGCAGTCACTGAAGAATTCTCTAACAAGGCAGTCACTGAAGAATTCTCTAACAAGGCAGTCACTGAAGAATTCTCTAACAAGACAGATACTGAAGACTTCTCTAACAAGCAGCTTGTTTTTCGGGGGCGGGAAGGGGGTTTGGAAGAGTATGTTCTCTTGGTTGGATGGTTGTTCGTCCTACTGAGACTGCGGTTCAAATTATAATTTTCTTTTCATTTTTTTTTTTGTCTCACAGCTTAAAATGCTCTTTATGATCTTTCCAAGTCTAACCACACAACACTGTGCTCTATTACTTTGCTGTTCGAAAGACTCATCGTTTTTATTCGGAAAGAATTCGTATCAAGGGAAGTGCTATCTGAACTGGATGCTGATATTCATCATCATCATGTGCCGTGGCGACTGGCGATGGCTATTATGCTTCTCCAGAGTACATGCTCCTTCATGCAGGCCATCAGCTCAGTTGGTGATCTCCTCTCACACCATTCCGTCAGACTGTCCAGTATCATTTCTCTTCTTCTTGATCTTCTTCCTTCTTCCTTCCCCTCTTCTCATTGCATGACCTATGAAAGTACATTGTCTCTCTCTTATCTTTTTGATAAGTTTTTTTTTCTCTTCAGCTCTTATCATACATTCTTCATTAGTTATTTTTGCTGTCCAGGGGATTCGCAACATTCTTCTAATAAACCACATTTCTGCTGCTTCAAATGGTTTTGTGCAGACATGCCTATTGCCCATGATTCACTTCCATATAACAAGATAGGTTCAATATAGCATTTTAGGAGTCGTTTTCTAACATTCATTGTTAAGGATGTGTTGGATAATATGTTTCTCATTCTCTGAAATGCAGTCTTTGCTTGGCCTATTCTGTTCCTAATTTCTGTTCTGCATTTCCCATATGGCGTTATTACTGCTCCAAGGTATTTGAATTTCTGCACCTGCTTTAGAATAGTTCCGTTTAATTTTATACTGCATGTTGGTGGATTCTGTTTCTTAGATATAACCATAGTCTCTATCTTTTTGATGTTCAAAGTAAGACCTTTCTGTTCACTTTCTTTGGCGACTTTATCCAAGAGATTTTGCAGGTCTTGTTGGTTCTCAGCTATCATTACCGTGTCGTCAGCATACCGAAGGTTGTTAATATTGTATCCTCCAATGTTTATGCCTGGTTCTGTGATGATCGTTCTTAGAATATTCTCGCTGTACAGAGAAAAAAGGTCTGGAAATAGTACACATTCTTGTTGCACCCCTTGTTTTATAGGTCGATATTTTCCAGTTTTATTTTCAACTCGAATTGCTGCTTCTTGCTGCCAGTATAGATGATTTACAATCCTCAAGTCTTTGCCGTCTATATTGATGTCCTCAAGCATTTTAATAATTTCATTATGTTTCACCTTGTCAAATGCCTTGGTGTAATCAATGAAGCATAAGATAGATCTTTCTGTACTTCTAAAACTCTTTCTGTTAGTGTTCGTAAAGCATAAATGACATTGTGTGTTCCCTTTCCTTCACCAAATCCAAACTGTTCATCTGCTATTTCTATTTTTATCTTTTTCCTTGTTCTTCTCATAATGATTCTCAGAAGTAGCTTCGTTATGTGACATGAGAGGCTGTTAGTCCGGTAGTCATCACATTCCTTTGCACCTGGTTTCTTTGGTAGTGCTATAAACGTGGATTTAATCAGGTCACTGGGAATATAACCACTGTTGTAAGTGTCATTCAGTAACTTGGTTATTATTTGTATTCCTATCTCCTCTAGTGCCTCTATTTCTTCTATTGTTATATTATCAGGCCCAGTCGCTTTTCCTTTCTTCATGTGTTTGATGGCATCTATGATTTCATCTTCAAGTGGTCCATCACAGTTTTCAGTATCTGGTGTTAATTCTGGTCTTTCTCCTCCATATTGCTCACCGATATACTCTGTCCACCTGTCCACAATGTCTTCTTTTCCCATTAACATTTTACCTTCTTTCGATTTCACGCATCCTATGGTATATTTTTATTCCTGCCTGTGAGTTCACTAATTCGTTTGTGCATGTTTTTGCTGTCTTGATTATGAGAGTCCTCTATCTGTCTGCACTGTTCATTTAACCACACTTCCTTTGCTTCTCTGCATTTGCGTCTTATTTCTTTATTTATCTTGCTATATTTTTCCTCGTTATTTTTACTCCGCCTTCTCTTGTCCATCAGTCCTAAGATGTCGTCTGTCATCCATTTATTTTTAGGGGCTTCTTTATTCGGTAGTATTATCTCCTTAACAGTTTTGTGCATAGAATCTCTTAACATTGCCCATTGTTCATCTATACTATTTATCTTTGCTACTGCATTGAATCTATTTGTTATAATAACTTTGTATTATTCTCGCAGTTCTTGGTCATTTTTAAGGAGTTCTGTATTCAGTTTGATGTTTCTCACTTTTCTGCATGCTTTCTTTAGCTTTATTCTAATTTTTCCACAGAGTGGGTCATGGTCACTATTGCAGTCAGCTCCTGGCATGGTTCTTGTTGTCAGTAATGCACTCCGGAATTGCTTGTTGATTAATATGTAGTCTATCTGGTTAAAAGTTTTTATGTCCGGGCTGCACCACGTTGTCATTTTTCGAGGATGTTGTTTAAACCAGGTGTTTCCTACAACCATGCTATGTATTCTTGCTCATTCAATTAATTTACAAACTCTGTTGATATTACAGAAGTTAATTTTCTGTACACAACTTTAGACCGCAATGGGACACCTAAGAAAATTTTGTGTAGGCAACTGCCGATACTATGAACAGCTCTCCTTAGGTGGTGATCTAGTAAAAGGATAAACTTCACGAAAAGTATTTGGACCAAGCACGTCGTAATAGAAAAAGTTGGGAAGTTAGGTTAAAGTTCGCCTCGTCTTAGCGCGAAGTGTGAAGTTTAATTTATTCTATTATATCTACCTGGCTGACACCTAGCCCAGACAATTTGATAGTTAAACTGGTTAAAAGGAAAACAAATCTGTTCAAATTAAAGATATACCTTTTTTCTTTCTTTTTTTTCTGGTAAAGTCATCATAACCTCGTGGCGTCTTCCCGACGGAAGGTTGGCTGCAGTGAATCTCCTCTCTGCTCCGTTTCTTGTCTTCACAGTGCGCTCGGCTAAGTTGGTTCCTGTCCATCTCTTGATGTCGTCCACCCATCTATGTCGCTGTCGTGGTCCTGTTCTCTTCCCTTCGATCTTGTCCTCAAGAAGAGTCTTCAATATAGTATTATGCATCTTGACATGGCCAAAGTATTCTAAATGTCTTGTTATTATGATTTTCAGTATGTCTTTTTTCACTTCAGTTGGTCTAGAAATTTGTTATTCGTGTTTTTCTGTCCATAGAATAGGCCATTTTCTTCTATATATGCACAAGTTAAAGGCCTCGATTTTCTTTTCTGTTGTCTCATTCAAAGTCCTACAAGGTAATAAAATATTGAGTATATGTAGCATTTTCCGATGCATAATCTCAACTGCTATGATTTTTGTGCTGAAGTAGGGATCTTCCTCATTGGTCGGTCCTATTCGTCTGCTAATTTCCATGTCACATTTTCCATGATCTGTTATCATGAGTCCTAAATATCTGAAACTTTTCACCTATTCAAGTAATTCTCCGTTTAATTTTATATTTACGGCTGGAATGATTTCTTCTCTGTTGATTACCATAACATTTCATTCATTCATTTGCATGTCCCTTGTGAAACTTTGCCTCCCAAACAGCACTCTTGTAGGCCTCTTGATTGTGAGCAAGATGGCCTGCTGCTGCTGCATCCATTTGCAGATCGTCAACGATGTCTTGCAGGCATCTTCGCCTTGGTCTTTCTCTCTTTCTTTTTCCCATTATTTAGCCTTCCAGGACAGTTTTCTCTAGATTATCACGACGTTTAATGTGTCCAACATATTTAAGTTTTCTCTCTTATTCCTGTTTACTAGCCAGCCTTCTTCAATATTAAGCTCTTGTAATATAGTTATATTTGTTCTTTTTTGTGTCTACGATATTTGAAGAACTCTCCTGTAGCATTTACATTCAAAGGCATTTATGTGTTACTCAGCTGTTTTGTTAAGTGTCCAGGTCTCACAGGCATATGTTGTGATGGGAAAGATGTATGCCCTTAAAAATCTTATTTGTGTGGTTCTGTCTGCTCCTCTCCACAGATTCTTTAGTTGTTTTACTTTCTGAAGAGCGATAGATGTCCTCTTTTTAATTTCCCTCATTGTATCTCCATTATTAGTTAGTTAGCTGTGATGCAAGATATTCAAAACTCTCCAATTCTTCCAGTTTTTCCTCACTGATACATATATCAGCTGTCTTGTTTGTTTTATCAGTTGTCACCAGTTTAGTTTTCTTCGTATTAAGATATAGAGATTTTGCTTTTCACTATTCTTACGGACTGACATAATTAGTTTTTCCATTCATTTTTTGTGTTGTGGACAGTAATACTGTGTCATCAGCATATCTAATCTCTGGTATTTCATAACCTCTAGTTGTTATGGCATATTAATATTCTTTGTCTACATCTTCTCTAACATTCCTCATTATATTTTCAGTATACAAGTTAAATAAGTACGGTGACAATATGCACCCTTGACAGACCCTTTGTTTTATGTCAAACCAAGTTGTTGTTTCACCATTTATTCTTACTGCTGCTTGTTGGTCTAGATACAGCAGTTCTGTAGTTTGTGCACAATTTCAGGTTACCTTTTTTTGGCAGTGGCATGAACACAGTTCTTTTCCATTCTTTTGGCCAAATACCTGAATGCCATATCTTTTTAAATAATGTATGATAAATTGTTGCACATTTCTTTCTTCCTGCTTTAATAAGTTCACCTGTTATCTCATCACATCCTGGTGATTTACCATTTTTCAGATTCTTTATTGCCCATAAAACTGCTTCAGTTGTCCGTTCGGGTCCTTTCTCCTCCAATAATAATTTTAACAAACAAGTAGTTTCAGATACAAATGTAAATAAATGTGAAACAAGGAGACTTTCGTTTTCTGTTTCATGATCTCGTTCCCTTTCCTGGTGTCACGATTTCGGTCAGACAAGCACTAAAGAATTCTTTAACAAGACAGTCACTGAAGAATTCTCTAACAAGGCAGTCACTGAAGAATTCTCTAACAAGGCAGTCGCTGAAGAATTCTCTAACAAGGCAGTCACTGAAGAATTCTCTAACAAGGCAGTCACTGAAGAATTCTCTAACAAGGCAGTCACTGAAGAATTCTCTAACAAGACAGATACTGAAGACTTCTCTAACAAGCAGCTTGTTTTTCGGGGGCGGGAAGGGGGTTTGGAAGAGTATGTTCTCTTGGTTGGATGGTTGTTCGTCCTACTGAGACTGCGGTTCAAATTATAATTTTCTTTTCATTTTTTTTTTGTCTCACAGCTTAAAATGCTCTTTATGATCTTTCCAAGTCTAACCACACAACACTGTGCTCTATTACTTTGCTGTTCGAAAGACTCATCGTTTATTATTCGGAAAGAATTCGTATCAAGGGAAGTGCTATCTGAACTGGATGCTGATATTCATCATCATCATGTGCCGTGGCGACTGGCGATGGCTATTATGCTTCTCCAGAGTACATGCTCCTTCATGCAGGCCATCAGCTCAGTTGGTGATCTCCTCTCACACCATTCCGTCAGACTGTCCAGTATCATTTCTCTTCTTCTTGATCTTCTTCCTTCTTCCTTCCCCTCTTCTCATTGCATGACCTATGAAAGTACATTGTCTCTCTCTTATCTTTTGATAAGTTTTTTTTTCTCTTCAGCTCTTATCATACATTCTTCATTAGTTATTTTTGCTGTCCAGGGGATTCGCAACATTCTTCTAATAAACCACATTTCTGCTGCTTCAAATGGTTTTGTGCAGACATGCCTATTGCCCATGATTCACTTCCATATAACAAGATAGGTTCAATATAGCATTTTAGGAGTCGTTTTCTAACATTCATTGTTAAGGATGTGTTGGATAATATGTTTCTCATTCTCTGAAATGCAGTCTTTGCTTGGCCTATTCTGTTCCTAATTTCTGTTCTGCATTTCCCATATGGCGTTATTACTGCTCCAAGGTATTTGAATTTCTGCACCTGCTTTAGAATAGTTCCGTTTAATTTTATACTGCATGTTGGTGGATTCTGTTTCTTAGATATAACCATAGTCTCTATCTTTTTTGATGTTCAAAGTAAGACCTTTCTGTTCACTTTCTTTGGCGACTTTATCCAAGAGATTTTGCAGGTCTTGTTGGTTCTCAGCTATCATTACCGTGTCGTCAGCATACCGAAGGTTGTTAATATTGTATCCTCCAATGTTTATGCCTGGTTCTGTGATGATCGTTCTTAGAATATTCTCGCTGTACAGAGAAAAAAGGTCTGGAAATAGTACACATTCTTGTTGCACCCCTTGTTTTATAGGTCGATATTTTCCAGTTTTATTTTCAACTCGAATTGCTGCTTCTTGCTGCCAGTATAGATGATTTACAATCCTCAAGTCTTTGCCGTCTATATTGATGTCCTCAAGCATTTTAATAATTTCATTATGTTTCACCTTGTCAAATGCCTTGGTGTAATCAATGAAGCATAAGATAGATCTTTCTGTACTTCTAAAACTCTTTCTGTTAGTGTTCGTAAAGCATAAATGACATTGTGTGTTCCCTTTCCTTCACCAAATCCAAACTGTTCATCTGCTATTTCTATTTTTATCTTTTTCCTTGTTCTTCTCATAATGATTCTCAGAAGTAGCTTCGTTATGTGACATGAGAGGCTGTTAGTCCGGTAGTCATCACATTCCTTTGCACCTGGTTTCTTTGGTAGTGCTATAAACGTGGATTTAATCAGGTCACTGGGAATATAACCACTGTTGTAAGTGTCATTCAGTAACTTGGTTATTATTTGTATTCCTATCTCCTCTAGTGCCTCTATTTCTTCTATTGTTATATTATCAGGCCCAGTCGCTTTTCCTTTCTTCATGTGTTTGATGGCATCTATGATTTCATCTTCAAGTGGTCCATCACAGTTTTCAGTATCTGGTGTTAATTCTGGTCTTTCTCCTCCATATTGCTCACCGATATACTCTGTCCACCTGTCCACAATGTCTTCTTTTCCCATTAACATTTTACCTTCTTTCGATTTCACGCATCCTATGGTATATTTTTATTCCTGCCTGTGAGTTCACTAATTCGTTGTGCATGTTTTTGCTGTCTTGATTATGAGAGTCCTCTATCTGTCTGCACTGTTCATTTAACCACACTTCCTTTGCTTCTCTGCATTTGCGTCTTATTTCTTTATTTATCTTGCTATATTTTTCCTCGTTATTTTTACTCCGCCTTCTCTTGTCCATCAGTCCTAAGATGTCGTCTGTCATCCATTTATTTTTAGGGGCTTCTTTATTCGGTAGTATTATCTCCTTAACAGTTTTGTGCATAGAATCTCTTAACATTGCCCATTGTTCATCTATACTATTTATCTTTGCTACTGCATTGAATCTATTTGTTATAATAACTTTGTATTATTCTCGCAGTTCTTGGTCATTTTTAAGGAGTTCTGTATTCAGTTTGATGTTTCTCACTTTTCTGCATGCTTTCTTTAGCTTTATTCTAATTTTTCCACAGAGTGGGTCATGGTCACTATTGCAGTCAGCTCCTGGCATGGTTTTGTTGTCAGTAATGCACTCCGGAATTGCTTGTTGATTAATATGTAGTCTATCTGGTTAAAAGTTTTTATGTCCGGGCTGCACCACGTTGTCATTTTTCGAGGATGTTGTTTAAACCAGGTGTTTCCTACAACCATGCTATGTATTCTTGCTCATTCAATTAATTTACAAACTCTGTTGATATTACAGAAGTTAATTTTCTGTACACAACTTTAGACCGCAATGGGACACCTAAGAAAATTTTGTGTAGGCAACTGCCGATACTATGAACAGCTCTCCTTAGGTGGTGATCTAGTAAAAGGATAAACTTCACGAAAAGTATTTGGACCAAGCACGTCGTAATAGAAAAAGTTGGGAAGTTAGGTTAAAGTTCGCCTCGTCTTAGCGCGAAGTGTGAAGTTTAATTTATTCTATTATATCTACCTGGCTGACACCTAGCCCAGACAATTTGATAGTTAAACTGGTTAAAAGGAAAACAAATCTGTTCAAATTAAAGATATACCTTTTTTCTTTCTTTTTTTTTCTGGTAAAGTCATCATAACCTCGTGGCGTCTTCCCGACGGAAGGTTGGCTGCAGTGAATCTCCTCTCTGCTCCGTTTCTTGTCTTCACAGTGCGCTCGGCTAAGTTGGTTCCTGTCCATCTCTTGATGTCGTCCACCCATCTATGTCGCTGTCGTGGTCCTGTTCTCTTCCCTTCGATCTTGTCCTCAAGAAGAGTCTTCAATATAGTATTATGCATCTTGACATGGCCAAAGTATTCTAAATGTCTTGTTATTATGATTTTCAGTATGTCTTTTTTTCACTTCAGTTGGTCTAGAAATTTGTTATTCGTGTTTTTCTGTCCATAGAATAGGCCATTTTCTTCTATATATGCACAAGTTAAAGGCCTCGATTTTCTTTTCTGTTGTCTCATTCAAAGTCCTACAAGGTAATAAAATATTGAGTATATGTAGCATTTTCCGATGCATAATCTCAACTGCTATGATTTTTGTGCTGAAGTAGGGATCTTCCTCATTGGTCGGTCCTATTCGTCTGCTAATTTCCATGTCACATTTTCCATGATCTGTTATCATGAGTCCTAAATATCTGAAACTTTTCACCTATTCAAGTAATTCTCAGTTTATTTTTATATTTACGGCTGGAATGATTCTTCTCTGTTGATTACCATAACATTTCATTCATTCATTTGCATGTCCCTTGTGAAACTTTGCCTCCCAAACAGCACTCTTGTAGGCCTCTTGATTGTGAGCAAGATGGCCTGCTGCTGCTGCATCCATTTGCAGATCGTCAACGATGTCTTGCAGGCATCTTCGCCTTGGTCTTTCTCTCTTTCTTTTTCCCATTATTTAGCCTTCCAGGACAGTTTTCTCTAGATTATCACGACGTTTAATGTGTCCAACATATTTAAGTTTTCTCTCTTATTCCTGTTTACTAGCCAGCCTTCTTCAATATTAAGCTCTTGTATATAGTTATATTTGTTCTTTTTGTGTCTACGATATTTGAAGAACTCTCCTGTAGCATTTACATTCAAAGGCATTTATGTGTTACTCAGCTGTTTTGTTAAGTGTCCAGGTCTCACAGGCATATGTTGTGATGGGAAAGATGTATGCCCTTAAAATCTTATTTGTGTGGTTCTGTCTGCTCCTCTCCACAGATTCTTTAGTTGTTTTACTTTCTGAAGAGCGATAGATGTCCTCTTTTTAATTTCCCTCATTGTATCTCCATTATTAGTTAGTTAGCTGTGATGCAAGATATTCAAAACTCTCCAATTCTTCCAGTTTTTCCTCACTGATACATATATCAGCTGTCTTGTTTGTTTTATCAGTTGTCACCAGTTTAGTTTTCTTCGTATTAAGATATAGAGATTTTGCTTTTCACTATTCTTACGGACTGACATAATTAGTTTTTCCATTCATTTTTTGTGTTGTGGACAGTAATACTGTGTCATCAGCATATCTAATCTCTGGTATTTCATAACCTCTAGTTGTTATGGCATATTAATATTCTTTGTCTACATCTTCTCTAACATTCCTCATTATATTTTCAGTATACAAGTTAAATAAGTACGGTGACAATATGCACCCTTGACAGACCCTTTGTTTTATGTCAAACCAAGTTGTTGTTTCACCATTTATTCTTACTGCTGCTTGTTGGTCTAGATACAGCAGTTCTGTAGTTTGTGCACAATTTCAGGTTACCTTTTTTTGGCAGTGGCATGAACACAGTTCTTTTCCATTCTTTTGGCCAAATACCTGAATGCCATATCTTTTTAAATAATGTATGATAAATTGTTGCACATTTCTTTCTTCCTGCTTTAATAAGTTCACCTGTTTCTCATCACATCCTGGTGATTTACCATTTTTCAGATTCTTTATTGCCCATAAAACTGCTTCAGTTGTCCGTTCGGGTCCTTTCTCCTCCAATAATAATTTTAACAAACAAGTAGTTTCAGATACAAATGTAAATAAATGTGAAACAAGGAGACTTTCGTTTTCTGTTTCATGATCTCGTTCCCTTTCCTGGTGTCACGATTTCGGTCAGACAAGCACTAAAGAATTCTTTAACAAGACAGTCACTGAAGAATTCTCTAACAAGGCAGTCACTGAAGAATTCTCTAACAAGGCAGTCGCTGAAGAATTCTCTAACAAGGCAGTCACTGAAGAATTCTCTAACAAGGCAGTCACTGAAGAATTCTCTAACAAGGCAGTCACTGAAGAATTCTCTAACAAGACAGATACTGAAGACTTCTCTAACAAGCAGCTTGTTTTTCGGGGGCGGGAAGGGGGTTTGGAAGAGTATGTTCTCTTGGTTGGATGGTTGTTCGTCCTACTGAGACTGCGGTTCAAATTATAATTTTCTTTTCATTTTTTTTTTGTCTCACAGCTTAAAATGCTCTTTATGATCTTTCCAAGTCTAACCACACAACACTGTGCTCTATTACTTTGCTGTTCGAAAGACTCATCGTTTATTATTCGGAAAGAATTCGTATCAAGGGAAGTGCTATCTGAACTGGATGCTGATATCATCATCATGTGCCGTGGCGACTGGCGATGGCTATTATGCTTCTCCAGAGTACATGCTCCTTCATGCAGGCCATCAGCTCAGTTGGTGATCTCCTCTCACACCATTCCGTCAGACTGTCCAGTATCATTTCTCTTCTTCTGATCTTCTTCCTTCTTCCTTCCCTCTTCTCATTGCATGACCTATGAAAGTACATTGTCTCTCTCTTATCTTTTTTGATAAGTTTTTTTTTCTCTTCAGCTCTTATCATACATTCTTCATTAGTTATTTTTGCTGTCCAGGGGATTCGCAACATTCTTCTAATAAACCACATTTCTGCTGCTTCAAATGGTTTTGTGCAGACATGCCTATTGCCCATGATTCACTTCCATATAACAAGATAGGTTCAATATAGCATTTTAGGAGTCGTTTTCTAACATTCATTGATAAGGATGTGTTGGATAATATGTTTCTCGTTCTCTGAAATGCAGTCTTTGCTTGGCCTATTCTGTTCCTAATTTCTGTTCTGCATTTCCCATATGACGTTATTACTGCTCCAAGGTATTTGAATGTCTGCACCTGCTTTAGAATAGTTCCGTTTAATTTTATACTGCATGCTGGTGGATTCTGTTTCTTAGATATAACCATAGTCTCTATCTTTTTTGATGTTCAAAGTAAGACCTTTCTGTTCACTTTCTTTGGTGACTTTATCCAAGAGATTTTGCAGGTCTTGTTGGTTCTCTGCTATCAGTACTGTGACGTCAGCATACCGAAGGTTGTTAATATTGTATCCTCTAATTTTTATGCCTGGTTCTGTGATGATTGTTCTTAGAATATTCTCGCTATACAGAGAAAAAAGGTCTGGATATAGTACACATCCTCGTCGTACCCCTTATTTTATAGGTTGATATTTTCCAGTTCTATTTTCTATTTATTGGTGACTATGGACTGGGGGAGAGGAATGACAGAGGTTATAATTAATTGATATCAAGAATACATAGCATGGTTGTAGGAAACACCTGGTTTAAACAACATCCTCGAAGACTGGCAACGTGGTGCAGCCCAGACAAAAAGACATTTAATCAGATAGACTACATATTAATCAACAAACGATTCCGCAATGCATTACTGACAACAAAAACCATGCCAGGAGCTGACTGCAATAGTGACCATGATCCACTCTGTGGAAAAGTTAGAATAAAGCTAAAGAAAGCAGGAAGAAAAGTGAGAAACATCAAACTGAATACAGAACTTCTTAAAAATGACCAAGAACTGCGAGAACAATACAAAGTTATTATAACAAATAGATACAATGCAATAGCAAAGATAAATAGTATAGACGAACAATGGGAAATGTTAAGAGATTCTATCCACCAAACTGTTAAGGAGGTAATATCACCGAAAAAAGAAGCCCCTAAAAATAAATAGATGACAGACGACATCTTAGGACTGATGGACAAGAGGAAGAGGAGTAAAATAAAAAGGAAAATATAGCAAGATAAATAAAGAAATAAGACGCAAATGAGAGAAGCAAAAGAAGTGTGGTTAATGAACAGTGCAGACAGATAGAGGACGTCATAATAAAGACAGCAAAAACATGCACAAACAAATTAGTGAACTCACAGGCAGGAATAAAAAATATACCACAGAATGCCTGAAATCGAAAGAAGGTAAAATGTTAATGGGAAAAGAAGACATTGTGGACAGGTGGACAGAGTATATCGGTGAGATATATGGAGGAGAAAGACCAGAATTAACACCATATACTGAAAACTGTGATGGACCGCCAATACTTGAAGATGAAATCATAGATGCCATAAACACATGAAGAAAGGAAAAGCGACGGGCCTGATAATAAACAATAGAAGAAATAGAGGCATTAGAGGAGACAGGAATAAAATAATAACCAAGTTACTGAATGATATTTACAACAGTGGTTATATCCCAGTGACCTGATTAAATCCACGTTTATAGCATACCAAAGAAACCAGGTGCAAAGGAATGTGACGACCACCGGACTATCAGCCTCTATGTCACATAACGAAGCTACTTCTGAGAATCATTATGAGAAGAACAAGGAAAAAGATAAAAATGGAAATAGCAGATGAACAGTTTGGATTTGGTGAAGGAAAGGGAACACACAATGCCTTTATGCTTTACGAACACTAACAGAAAGAGCTTTAGAAGTACAGAAAGATCTCTATTTTCTTTTCTGTTGTCTCATTCAAAGTCCTACAAGGTAATAAAATATTGAGTATATGTAGCATTTTCCGATGCATAATCTCAACTGCTATGATTTTTGTGCTGAAGTAGGGATCTTCCTCATTGGTCGGTCCTATTCGTCTGCTAATTTCCATGTCACATTTTCCATGATCTGTTATCATGAGTCCTAAATATCTGAAACTTTTCACCTATTCAAGTAATTCTCCGTTTAATTTTATATTTACGGCTGGAATGATTTCTTCTCTGTTGATTACCATAACATTTCATTCATTCATTTGCATGTCCCTTGTGAAACTTTGCCTCCCAAACAGCACTCTTGTAGGCCTCTTGATTGTGAGCAAGATGGCCTGCTGCTGCTGCATCCATTTGCAGATCGTCAACGATGTCTTGCAGGCATCTTCGCCTTGGTCTTTCTCTCTTTCTTTTTCCCATTATTTAGCCTTCCAGGACAGTTTTCTCTAGATTATCACGACGTTTAATGTGTCCAACATATTTAAGTTTTCTCTCTTATTCCTGTTTACTAGCCAGCCTTCTTCAATATTAAGCTCTTGTAATATAGTTATATTTGTTCTTTTTTGTGTCTACGATATTTGAAGAACTCTCCTGTAGCATTTACATTCAAAGGCATTTATGTGTTACTCAGCTGTTTTGTTAAGTGTCCAGGTCTCACAGGCATATGTTGTGATGGGAAAGATGTATGCCCTTAAAAATCTTATTTGTGTGGTTCTGTCTGCTCCTCTCCACAGATTCTTTAGTTGTTTTACTTTCTGAAGAGCGATAGATGTCCTCTTTTTAATTTCCCTCATTGTATCTCCATTATTAGTTAGTTAGCTGTGATGCAAGATATTCAAAACTCTCCAATTCTTCCAGTTTTTCCTCACTGATACATATATCAGCTGTCTTGTTTGTTTTATCAGTTGTCACCAGTTTAGTTTTCTTCGTATTAAGATATAGAGATTTTGCTTTTCACTATTCTTACGGACTGACATAATTAGTTTTTCCATTCATTTTTTGTGTTGTGGACAGTAATACTGTGTCATCAGCATATCTAATCTCTGGTATTTCATAACCTCTAGTTGTTATGGCATATTAATATTCTTTGTCTACATCTTCTCTAACATTCCTCATTATATTTTCAGTATACAAGTTAAATAAGTACGGTGACAATATGCACCCTTGACAGACCCTTTGTTTTATGTCAAACCAAGTTGTTGTTTCACCATTTATTCTTACTGCTGCTTGTTGGTCTAGATACAGCAGTTCTGTAGTTTGTGCACAATTTCAGGTTACCTTTTTTGGCAGTGGCATGAACACAGTTCTTTTCCATTCTTTTGGCCAAATACCTGAATGCCATATCTTTTTAAATAATGTATGATAAATTGTTGCACATTTCTTTCTTCCTGCTTTAATAAGTTCACCTGTTATCTCATCACATCCTGGTGATTTACCATTTTTCAGATTCTTTATTGCCCATAAAACTGCTTCAGTTGTCCGTTCGGGTCCTTTCTCCTCCAATAATAATTTTAACAAACAAGTAGTTTCAGATACAAATGTAAATAAATGTGAAACAAGGAGACTTTCGTTTTCTGTTTCATGATCTCGTTCCCTTTCCTGGTGTCACGATTTCGGTCAGACAAGCACTAAAGAATTCTTTAACAAGACAGTCACTGAAGAATTCTCTAACAAGGCAGTCACTGAAGAATTCTCTAACAAGGCAGTCGCTGAAGAATTCTCTAACAAGGCAGTCACTGAAGAATTCTCTAACAAGGCAGTCACTGAAGAATTCTCTAACAAGGCAGTCACTGAAGAATTCTCTAACAAGACAGATACTGAAGACTTCTCTAACAAGCAGCTTGTTTTTCGGGGGCGGGAAGGGGGTTTGGAAGAGTATGTTCTCTTGGTTGGATGGTTGTTCGTCCTACTGAGACTGCGGTTCAAATTATAATTTTCTTTTCATTTTTTTTTTGTCTCACAGCTTAAAATGCTCTTTATGATCTTTCCAAGTCTAACCACACAACACTGTGCTCTATTACTTTGCTGTTCGAAAGACTCATCGTTTATTATTCGGAAAGAATTCGTATCAAGGGAAGTGCTGTCTGAACTGGATGCTGATATTCATCATCATCATGTGCCGTGGCGACTGGCGATGGCTATTATGCTTCTCCAGAGTACATGCTCCTTCATGCAGGCCATCAGCTCAGTTGGTGATCTCCTCTCACACCATTCCGTCAGACTGTCCAGTATCATTTCTCTTCTTCTTGATCTTCTTCCTTCCCCTCTTCTCATTGCATGACCTATGAAAGTACATTGTCTCTCTCTTATCTTTTTGATAAGTTTTTTTTTCTCTTCAGCTCTTATCATACATTCTTCATTAGTTATTTTTGCTGTCCAGGGGATTCGCAACATTCTTCTAATAAACCACATTTCTGCTGCTTCAAATGGTTTTGTGCAGACATGCCTATTGCCCATGATTCACTTCGATATAACAAGATAGGTTCAATATAGCATTTTAGGAGTCGTTTTCTAACATTCATTGATAAGGATGTGTTGGATAATATGTTTCTCATTCTCTGAAATGCAGTCTTTGCTTGGCCTATTCTGTTCCTAATTTCTGTTCTGCATTTCCCATCTGAAGTTATTACTGCTCCAAGGTATTTGAATGTCTGCACCTGCTTTAGAATAGTTCCGTTTAATTTTATACTGCATGCTGGTGGATTCTGTTTCTTAGATATAACCATAGTCTCTATCTTTTTTGATGTTCAAAGTAAGGCCTTTCTGTTCACTTTCTTTGGTGACTTTATCCAAAGATTTTGCAGGTCTTGTTGGTTCTCTGCTATCAGTACTGTGACGTCAGCATACCGAAGGTTGTTAATATTGTATCCTCTAATTTTTATGCCTGGTTCTGTGATGATTGTTCTTAGAATATTCTCGCTATACAGAGAAAAAAGGTCTGGAGATAGTACACATCCTCGTCGTACCCCTTATTTTATAGGTTGATATTTTCCAGTTCTATTTTCTATTTATTGGTGACTATGGACTGGGGGAGAGGAATGACAGAGGTTATAAATTAATTGAATAGGCAAGAATACATAGCATGGTTGTAGGAAACACCTGGTTTAAACAACATCCTCGAAGACTGGCAACGTGGTGCAGCCCAGACAAAAAGACATTTAATCAGATAGACTACATATTAATCAACAAACGATTCCGCAATGCATTACTGACAACAAAAACCATGCCAGGAGCTGACTGCAATAGTGACCATGATCCACTCTGTGGAAAAGTTAGAATAAAGCTAAAGAAAGCAGGAAGAAAAGTGAGAAACATCAAACTGAATACAGAACTTCTTAAAAATGACCAAGAACTGCGAGAACAATACAAAGTTATTATAACAAATAGATACAATGCAATAGCAAAGATAAATAGTATAGACGAACAATGGGAAATGTTAAGAGATTCTATCCACCAAACTGTTAAGGAGGTAATATCACCGAAAAAAGAAGCCCCTAAAAATAAATAGATGACAGACGACATCTTAGGACTGATGGACAAGAGGAAGAGGAGTAAAAATAACGAGGAAAAATATAGCAAGATAAATAAAGAAATAAGACGCAAATGCAGAGAAGCAAAAGAAGTGTGGTTAAATGAACAGTGCAGACAGATAGAGGACGCTCATAATAAAGACAGCAAAAACATGCACAAACAAATTAGTGAACTCACAGGCAGGAAAACAAAATATACCACAGAATGCCTGAAATCGAAAGAAGGTAAAATGTTAATGGGAAAAGAAGACATTGTGGACAGGTGGACAGAGTATATCGGTGAGATATATGGAGGAGAAAGACCAGAATTAACACCATATACTGAAAACTGTGATGGACCGCCAATACTTGAAGATGAAATCATAGATGCCATAAAACACATGAAGAAAGGAAAAGCGACTGGGCCTGATAATATAACAATAGAAGAAATAGAGGCATTAGAGGAGACAGGAATAAAAATAATAACCAAGTTACTGAATGATATTTACAACAGTGGTTATATTCCCAGTGACCTGATTAAATCCACGTTTATAGCACTACCAAAGAAACCAGGTGCAAAGGAATGTGACGACCACCGGACTATCAGCCTCTCATGTCACATAACGAAGCTACTTCTGAGAATCATTATGAGAAGAACAAGGAAAAAGATAAAAATGGAAATAGCAGATGAACAGTTTGGATTTGGTGAAGGAAAGGGAACACACAATGCCGTTTATGCTTTACGAACACTAACAGAAAGAGCTTTAGAAGTACAGAAAGATCTCTACTTATGCTTCATTGATTACACCAAGGCATTTGACAAGGTGAAACATAGTGAAATTATTAAAATGCTTGAAGACATCAATATAGACGGCAAAGACTTGAGGATTGTAAAACATCTATACTGGCAGCAAGAAGCAGCAGTTCGAGTTGAAAACAGAATTGGAAAATACCAACCCATAAAACAAGGGGTGCGACAAGGATGTGTATTATCTCCAGACCTTTTTTCTCTGTACAGCGAGAATATTCTAAGAACAATCATCACAGAACCAGGCATAAAAATTGGAGGATACAATATTAACAACCTTCGGTATGCTGACGACACAGTACTGATAGCTGAGAACCAACAAGACCTGCAAAATCTCTTGGATAAGGTCGCCAAAGAAAGTGAACAGAAAGGCCTTACTTTGAACATCAAAAAGACAGAGACTATGGTTATATCTAAGAAACAGAATCCACCAGCATGCAGTATTAAATTAAACGGAACTATTCTAAAGCAGGTGCAGAAATTCAAATACCTTGGAGCAGTAATAACTTCAGATGGGAAATGCAGAACAGAAATTAGGAACAGAATAGGTCAAGGAAAGACTGCATTTCAGAGAATGAGAAACATATTAGCTAACACATCTTTATCAATGAATGTTAGAAAACGAGTCCTAAAATGCTATATTGAACCTATCTTGTTATATGGAAGTGAATCATGGACAATAGGCAAGTCTGCACAAAAATCATTGGAAGCAGCAGAAATGTGGTTTATTAGAAGAATGTTGCGAATCCCCTGGACAGCAAAAATAACTAATGAAGAATGTATGAGAAGAGCTGGAGAGACAAAAAACCTTGTCAGAAAGATAAGAGAGAGACAATGTACTTTCATAGGACATACAATGAGAAGAGGGGGCATTGAAAATATTATAACAACAGGAAAAATAGAAGGAAGAAGATCAAGAGGAAGACCAAGAGAAATGATACTGGACAGTCTGACGGGATGGTGTGAGAGGAGATCACCAACTGAACTGATGGCCTGCATGAAGGATCGGGTACTCTGGAGAAGCATAATAGCCAACGCCAGTCGGCACGGCACCTGATGATGATGATGATGATTTTCAACTCGAACTGCTGCTTCTTGCTGCCAGTATAGATGTTTTACAATCCTCAGGTCTTTGCCGTCTATATTGATGTCCTCAAGCATTTTAATAATTTCATTATGTTTCACCTTGTCGAATGCCTTGGTGTAATCAATGAAGCATAAGTAGAGATCTTTCGGTACTTCTAAAACTCTTTCTGTTAGTGTTCGTAAAGCATAAATGGCATTGTGTGTTCCCTTTCCTTCACCAAATCCAAACTGTTCATCTGCTATTTCTATTTTTATCTTTTTCCTTGTTCTTCTCATAATGATTCTCAGAAGTAGCTTCGTTATGTGACATGAAAGGCTGTTAGTCCTGTGGTCATCACATTCCTTTGCACCTGGTTTCTTTGGTAGTGCTATAAACGTGGATTTAATCAGGTCACTGGGAATATAACCACTGTTGTAAGTGTCATTCAGTAACTTGGTTATTATTTGTATTCCTATCTCCTCTAGTGCCTCTATTTCTTCTATTGTTATATTATCAGGCCCAGTCGCTTTTCCTTTCTTCATGTGTTTGATGGCATCTATGATTTCATCTTCAAGTATTTGGTGGTCCATCACAGTTTTCAGTATCTGGTGTTTCTCCTCCATATAGCTCACCGATATACTCTGTCCACCTGTCCACAATGTCTTCTTTTCCCATTAACATTTTACCTTCTTTCGATTTCACGCATCCTATGGTATATTTTTTTTCCTGCCTGTGAGTTCACTAATTCGTTTGTGCATGTTTTTGCTGTCTTGATTATGAGAGTCCTCTATCTGTCTGCACTGTTCATTTAACCACACTTCCTTTGCTTCTCTGCATTTGCGTCTTATTTCTTTATTTATCTTGCTATATTTTTCCTCGTTATTTTTACTCCGCCTTCTCTTGTCCATCAGTCCTAAGATGTCGTCTGTCATCCATTTATTTTTAGGGGCTTCTTTATTCGGTAGTATTATCTCCTTAACAGTTTGGTGCATAGGATCTCTTAACATTGCCCATTGTTCATCTATACTATTTATCTTTGCTATTGCATTGAATCTATTTGTTATAATAACTTTGTATTATTCTCGCAGTTCTTGGTCATTTTTAAGGAGTTCTGTATTCAGTTTGATGTTTCTCACTTCTCTGCATGCTTTCTTTAGCTTTATTCTAATTTTTCCACAGAGTGGGTCATGGTCACTATTGCAGTCAGCTCCTGGCATGGTTCTTGTTGTCAGTAATTCACTCCGGAATTGCTTGTTGATTAATATGTAGTCTATCTGGTTAAAAGTTTTTATGTCCGGGCTGCACCACGTTGTCATTTTTCGAGGATGTTGTTTAAACCAGGTGTTTCCTACAACCATGCTATGTATTCTTGCTCATTCAATTAATTTACAAACTCTGCTGATATTACAGAAGTTAATTTTCTGTACACAACTTTAGACCGCAATGGGACACCTAAGAAAACTTTGTGTAGGCAACTGCCGATACTATGAACAGCTCTCCTTAGGTGGTGATCTAGTAAAAGAATAAACTTCACGAAAAGTATTTGGACCAAGCACGTCGTAATAGAAAAAGTTGAGAAGTTAAGTTAAAGTTCACCCCGTCTTAGCGCGAAGTGTGAAGTTTAATTTATTCTATTATATCTACCTGGCTGACACCTAGCCCAGACAATTTGATAGTTAAACTGGTTAAAAGGGAAACGAATCTGTTCAAATTAAAGATATACCTTTTTTCTTTGTTTTTTTTTCTGGTTAAGTCATCATAACCTCGTGGCGTCTCCCCGACGGAAGGTTGGCTGCAGTGAATCTCCTCTCTGCTCTGTTTCTTGTCTTCACAGTGCGCTCGGCCAAGTTGGTTCCTGTCCATCTCTTGATGTCGTCCACCCATCTATGTCGCTGTCGTGGTCCTGTTCTCTTCCCTTCGATCTTGTCCTCAAGAAGAGTCTTCAATATAGTATTATGCATCTTGACATGAATAAAATATTCTAAATGTCTTGTTATTATGATTTTCAGTATGTCTTTTTTCACTTCAGTTGGTCTAGAAATTCGTTATTTATGTTTTTCTGTCCATAGAATAGGCCATTTTCTTCTATATATGCACAAGTTAAAGGCCTCGATTTTCTTTTCTGTTGTCTCATTCAAAGTCCTACACCGTAAGGAAAATATTGAGTATATGTAGCATTTTCCGATGCATAATCTCAACTGCTGTGATTTTTGTGCTGAAGTAGGGATCTTCCTCATCGGTCGGTCCTATTCGTCTACTAATTTCCACGTCACATTTTCCATGATCTGTTATCACGAGTTCTAAATATCTGAAACTTTTCACCTATTCAAGTAATTCTCCGTTTAATTTTATATTTACGGCTGGAATGATTTCTTCTCTGTTGATTACCATAACATTTCATTCATTCATTTGCATGTCCCTTGTGAAACTTTGCCTCCCAAACAGCACTCTTGTAGGCCTCTCGGTTGTCAGCAAGATGGCCTGCTGCTGCTGCGTCCATTTGCAGATCGTCAACGATGTCTTGCAGCCATCTTCGCCTTGGTCTTTCTCTCTTTCTTTTAAATTACCATGACGTTTAATGTGTCCAACATATTTAAGTTTTCTCTCTTATTCCTCTTTACTAGCCAGCCTTCCTCAATATTAAGCTCTTGTAATATAGTTATATTTGTTCTTTTTTGTGTCTATGATATTTGAAGAACTCTTCTGTAGCATTTACATTCAAAGGCATTTATGTGTTTCTCAGCTGTTTTGTTAAGTGTCCAGGTCTCACAGGCATATGTTGTGATGGGAAAGATGTATGCCCTTAAAAATCTTGTTTGTGTGGTTCTGTCTGCTCCTCTCCACAGATTCTTTATTTGTTTTACTTTCTGAAGAGCGATAGATGTCCTCTTTTTAATTTCCCTCATTGCATCTCCATTATTAGTTAGTAGTGATCCAAGATATTCAAAACTCTCCACTTCTTCCAGTTTTTCCTCATTGATGCATACTTAAGTTTCCTTGTTTGTTTTATCAGTTGTCATCAGTTTAGTTTTCTTTGCATTAAGATAGAGATTCTGCTCTTCGCTGTTTTTACGGACTGACATAATTAGTTTTTCCATTCCTTTTTGTGTTATGGACAGTAATACTGTGTCATCAGCATATTTAATCTCTGGTATTTCATAACCTCCAATTGTTATGGCATGGTAATATTCTTTGTCTACATCTTCTCCTACATTCCTCATTATATTTTTAGTATACAAGTTAAATAAGTAAAGTGACAATATGCACCCCTGACCGACCCCTTGTTTTATGTCAAACTAAGTTGTTGTTTCACCATTTATTCTTACTGCTGCTTGTTGGTCTAGATACAGCAGTGATGTTAATTGTATCAAATGTATTGGAAATCCCATTTTTTCCCATTATTTCCCCAAGTTTCTGGTGTTGTACACAATCAAATGCCTTTGAGTAGTCTTTAAAGGATAGATATAGATTCACATTAAACTCTCTGTATTTCTCTGTTTTTAATCTTATATTGAATATATGATCTCTTGATCCTTTACCCTGCCTGAAACCAGCTTGGACCATATTGACTTCTTCTATTTTCTTTCGATGTCTACCCATTATGATTTTTAACAGAATTTTACTGGCATGTCTAATCATGGCAACAGTTCTGTAGTTTGTGCATAATTTCAGGTTACCCTTTTTTGGCAGTGGTATGAATACAGTTCTTTTCCATTCTTGTGGCCAAATACCAGAATGCCATATCTTTTTACATAGTGCATGATAGATTGTTGCACATTCCTTTCCTCCTGCTTTAATAAATTCAGCTGTTATCTCATCACATCTTGGTGAATTACCATTTTTCAGGTTCTTTATTGCCCATAAAACTTCTTCTATTGTCGGTTCGGGTTCTTTCTTCTCCAATAATAATTCACATTGTAGATTTCTGCTTTCACAGTCGGTTGTTTCATACATTCCTCTGCAATATTCCTTCCATTTTTCTAGGATTTCCTCTGTCTCTGTCATCACATATTACATTTAGCTTAGATTGACATTTATCGTTAATGTCTTCATTTCTTTAAACATTTCACTATCTCTTCCACACTTCTGATGTTCTTCTATTCTTTCACAACAATCTTGTATGTATTGTTTTTGTTTTTTTTTTTTGGTGTCTTTTCTTATGTTTATTCGTGCTTATTTTTTAAAGTTTTATATTTCTCTTTGTTGTTGTTTGTCATTTTCTATTGCGTTTTCATTTCTCTACATTGTTTTATCAGTTCTAGTGTGCCTGCTGTAATCCATCCATACCATTTGACTTACCGGTATTTGTTTCCAGTTCTTACTTTTGATTTTTGACGTTTATTTGGTTCTCTGCCATCAGGACGATGTCATCTGCATATCTTAGGTTATTGATTGCTATTCGAATAATGTTTAGTCCAGGCATGTCACAAATTTCTTCTAATATCTTCTCTGTATAAAAGTTAAACAGACGTGGAGAAAGGACACATCCTTGTCTGAGCTCTCTTTTAATCTCTGTTGGTGCTGAGTAGTTTGTGTTACACCGAATAACTGCTGTCTGTTCCCAATATGGCCTAGTGATAAGACACACACTTGCCTTGTACGCAGTAACCCCCTCTTGTTCTTACTGATAATAATTGTATGTTTACACGGTTGAAGGTTTTCTCGAGGAGATTGATTTATTCGTTAAAATTGTATTTTCTAAGAAACCGAGCTACAACATTTGTGTATGTACATTTAAAAAAAAATTTGTCAGATTCCAGCAACTTCCAGTTCTTTCATCTGTCTCAATCAGGAGGATGTTGCTTCCGAAAAGCGGGACTTCGACAAAAGGGGATTATTAAGCAAAGCTGTGAAGCTGGGATTGGCCTATTGGCTTGTGGGAAAACGTGACGCTGATTTACAGACTGAGGTAATGTTCAGTGTCACGCTACGTGTAGAGTCAGATACAAGTTTGTATCATTCTAGCTTCTTTTTATTTGTGATAGTTTTTGTTTTCTTAACCTGCCGCCCCTCTAGCGTACAATGTAATGGATGGTAAACTTTTTCTGTCTGCTCCTCCTTGTGGTCAGGTCCACAATTAGTAAATTATGTGTCTATTAATAATAATTAATAGTATTAATTTTCTATTAATAAAGTATTGATATTAAATTATGTGTCTATTAGGGAAAAAATGTGAGGACTCACTTTTGAGTAGTTGGGGATGGGGAATATGAGTGTGTGTGTGTTTATTTGAAAGCAACTAGTAGAACTTTAAGCTATGTACTCACGGACTCTGGTTTACCGTTGTCTAAGAGGACAGTTTGTTCTGCTCTGTGAAAAAAGTACTAACAGATCACAATTTTGTAGAATACTAGTAGGCTTAGGCTCCCTTGCTTGTCTATATATCTGGAACCTTGAAAGTTTCAACAAACTCATCTGGTGACTTTCTCTCATGTCTATATTAACAGACTATCTATGACTTTCCACTTTCTTTGCCTGTAGTTCTAAAGTTTATGAGTCTTTCCTTCTCATTTCCCGGTTAATCAATGCTGATGAGAAATTACACATTGTATTTACGTCGTTCTTTTTTGCTTATTTGACTGGGACGAAAATGCTGTGGTTTTTGCAATCAGCGACACTTAGCTGACATGCCGGCGTAAGGGTTGGCGAACCATAGCTGACATGCCGGCGTAAGGGTTTGCGAACCATAGCTGACATGGCGGCGTAAGGGTTGGCGAACCATAGCTGTCCTTTCGGTGTAAGGGTTTGCAAACCATAGCTGACATGTCGGCGTAAGGGTTGGCGAACTATAGCTAACATGCCAGCCTAAAGGTTTGCGAACCATAGCTGACATGCCGGCGTTAGGGTTGGCGAACCATAACTGACATGCCAGCCTAAGGGTTGGCGAACCTTAGTGGACATGCCGGCGTAAAGATCGGCAACACATAGCTGACTAAGACCCTGCCCCACCTAACATTGGTGCAGGGATAGCCATAGTTCCAAATGTGGTGGAGTTTTCTAAAGAAACACTGCACACCCCCCCCCCACACACTTTTTATCTACACTCCGGGACTTAAAAAATATTCGCCATAGTTCACTCTGAAGCCAGCACGATGCTGTCTCACCATCTTCACCGCATCGGCCTAAAAGAACACCAACTCGCAGTTTCAGGGAGATGTGAAGAAGAAGATGAATGTTGATTTCTTATAGTTTTAATTACATTCACGTTTGTTAGACATTCATTTTTTGTCATCTTAGCTCTCAGTCTTCTAAGAAACCACATTCCTGTAACCACATGCTCTAAACAGTCTTCTTAGAAACCACACTCCTGTTAAGAAACCACATTCCTGTAACCACATTCATGTGACTTTACACTGATTTGCTTAGGAAATCGTTTTCGCCAACATTTTAACGACATTTCTAAGAGGACCTGGACACCTGTGGCTAAACATTTTTGCCTTAGCAACCACAGGGGAAAACAGGACATTTCTGTTAGTGCGATCCACTCTTGTTCTCCTGACGTACGATCTCGGAGGGTCCTAGAACATCGACTTATTTTCCAGGCTGGCTGTCTCCACCCAGCTGGAATTAACAATGTCTTCAGCTTTCTGTAACTTCTTCAGTTTTCCACTTTTTTCTTCCCTGCGATTTATACTCTACTTTCTTGTTTCTTTCTCATAGCCTCCCCCCCCCCTCCTTAACGCCACCTTCTCTTCTTCTCTTGCGGCCTATAGTTGTTTTTGCCCCTCCGGGCCTTGTCTTATTCACCAGTTTCATACTATCTCCCTGCTTCCCTGGCCTTCCTCGCAACCCCTTCCCCCTCGACACCTGTTTCTCTAGCGGATTAGAGGTGTCTATTGCCCTTCCCTTTTTTATTCCCCCCGCCCACCTGTTTTTCTCCGCCTCTTCTTTCCGATTGACTCCATTGACTTTACTTTGTGGCTCCCCGTGGTCTCTATGCCTCGTCTATGGAACACGCATTCTTGTGTTTCCTACTTTCTGGAGGATGCCACTAAGATAAGTTTTTCGTTTAGTTATATGTTTTGTCTTGCTTGTGTATGTAATCTTCGAAAAAGGCTCACGCTGAAATATTGGATGTTGTATGTTTTTCATTTATACATTCTCGTCTTACTCTCATACTTTCTATTCGTTTTTTCTCACTTACTCACGCCTTCTGCTGCCTTGTAAAACTGCACAGTACACCTCTGTCTACCTTTATTATTATATCTACCTTTATTATTATATCTACCTTTATTTATCCCTTGTCATACCTTTATTTATTGGAATTAATGAACCAGGAGTATTCATAGTTTCAACCACCCCCCCCCCCCCCCACACACACATAACGACGTCTCTTGAAATTCAGAACTTTGAACCCTTTGAAATGCACATCATGTTCACCCCAAGCCACCTGCGAGATTAAGCTGTTTAAAAGAGATACGTAATCAATGATCACAATAATGTGAAAGTAAGTGCTGATGTTGCATTCTAAGTTGACAGTGTGGGTTAAGTGTTAAGTTAGACTCAACAAGGTTCATAATGTGGGTTAAATGTTACAGTTAGACTCAACAAGGTTCATAATATGGGGGTAAGTGTTACAGTTAGACTCAACAAGGTTCATAATGTGGGTTAAATGTTACAGTTAGACTCAACAAGGTTCACAATATGGGGGTAAGTGTTACAGTTAGACTCAACAAGGTTCACAATATGGGGGTAAATGTTACAGTTAGACTCAAGAAGGTTCACAATGTGGGGGTAAATGTTACAGTTAGACTCAACAAGGTTCACAGTGTGGGTTAAATGTTACAGTTAGACTCAACAAGGTTCACAATATGGGAGTAAGTGTTACAGTTAGACTCAACAAGGTTCACAATGTGGGGGTAAATGTTACAGTTAGACTCAAGAAGGTTCACAATGTGGGGGTAAATGTTACAGTTAGACTCAAGAAGGTTCACAATGTGGGGGTAAATGTTACAGTTAGACTCAAGAAGGTTCACAATGTGGGGGTAAATGTTACAGTTAGACTCAACAAAGGATGATGGTGATAGCTATGTGGCAGCATGAGCCCTTTAGTATATCCACTTTTTATCTTGTTGGTAGTCTTCTGTCAAGTTCTCGATAAATTAGAATAATACAGAATGTAACGCTGTACCACAGCAACATTAAAATAATAATAATAATAATATAATTTAAAAATTAATTTTCTTCAGGTCAGAGGAGATGATTATTTTCAGAGAAAACTAGAAAAAGTCGAAGATGCCCTTGACAATTTGAAGGCTTTTGTAACCAGCCTTAAGGAAGACTGATTCCAGTAATCTTCTCAGCATGGTCTTCGGTAGTCTGGCAGGAAGCAAACTATGTTACACTAGAACAGCAGCCATTAATAATCATTTGTTAGATATGATAATAAACATTACTGCAACATGTAAGATTTCACAATGCAAAAACAATCAAAGCACCCAAACTTGATTACATTATATGCAACCTGGTACTTTTCAAGATGATGTATTTCTTGATCATAAACATATACATGATATTTCAAAATAAAAGCAATATTTATAATATGTTAACATGTCAGAGAAACCACTCAAATCCAAGTCCATGTATAGGATTCCTCATATCATGCCTGCTGCAGAGACATTTTTCCGTGCTGTTGGAATCTCAGCGTATGTGAAATAAAGACAATGAACCAATTACAGTTGTATTTTATTTGTTTTGAGAATCTAGGAAGTATTGAGGGGTTTCGGGTAAGTAGTCAGTACATAGTGGAATGTGTTCTTGTGAGAAGGCTGTGTGTAGGAGACTCATGACTAGCACCCTTCAGTCAACTTTACCGCAGAAAGTGAGTACATAACACATGGTAACAGAACAAGGTACACACACTATTACACTACCTTATGAAGTGTATTTAGATAATACCGAGAGTGAAGACATGGAAAATAAAAGGCCTGCCTTAGACATTAGCCGCCACCATCACCCTCAAAGTGGTCCCCTTCTGAGTCTTGGCAACGACCCCAGCACTTTCAGAAGCTTTCCTGGAAGTGATTTTCTCCCAGCATGTTGAGAACAGTCTGCTTGAATTTCCTTCACCACCTGAAATCTATTGCCCTTCAGCCTCATTTTCAGTTCTGGAAACAAGAAAAAGTCACAGGGTGCAATGTCTGGTGAATAGGGAGGATGGGGCACTGCAGTCATGTTCCTGACCAAAAACCGTCAGGTCTGGAGGCCAGCATGGAATGGTGTATTGCCGTGTTGGAGAAGCCATGTCTTGTTTCACCATTTGTGAGGTCACTTTCTTCTCACATTCTCTTGTAGACGTCTCAAGACCTCGACATAGAAAGCAGAATTAACTGTTTGACCAGGAGGAACAAATTCCCAGTGAACAATTAAACTTGCAGGCTGATTTGACTTTTCTCTTTGTTAAAACTATCTGTGGTTAACTTCACAGAACATTTTTACTCTTGTCTAGCAACACTTCTTTAGTTTTTTGACAATAAATTGATTGATTAAAAAAAACCAAAACAAAACTATAAATAAATTATGGAAACATTAATTCAGAAAAATGAGCCATTTTAGTGGATGCATCTGTTAAACAGAAGATAAGCACATAATAAATGTGCCAACTGTTGTAGTTTTTCACAATAAAGCAATGATCTATGCTGAACAACAACATATAGTGAGTGACTTTGTTGAGAATGTATGTGAGAAACTTCACCGTCAAACTGAAGCGTGCACTAGAGCACCATTACCAGCGGCATTTTATTCTAATGCAAGCATCAAACTGTAGGTCATAGTCCCTCTGTCACTTGTTGACCCCTTGTTACTAAAGTCAAGTTTAGTTTTCTCCACTAGCTGGCCCACTGTCATTGGGGTCTAGTTTAGCTTTCCCTGACAGCTTACCCTGTTACTAAAGTCAAGTTTAGTTTTCTCCACTAGCTGGCCCACTGTCACTGGGGTCTAGTTTAGCTTTCCCCAACAGCTGATCCTGTTACTAAAGTCAAGTTTAGCTTTCTCCACCAGCTGGCCCACTGTCACTGGGGTCTAGTTTAGCTTTCCCCAACAGCTGACCCTGTTACTAAGGTCTAGTTTACGGTTGGCCTGGTGTCTCTAGGGTAAAATAATCTGTGACAAAATGGGCAAGCAAAATGTCTATTCTCATCATGTAAAAACTGGATGTATTCTAAATGTCAGTTTTTGTTTGTTTGTTTGTAAATGAAGATATAGTGAGGACAAGCAACAAGAAAATCTATGTTGGCTCAAGCAGTTTTGAATTCTTACACACTTTACATGTAAATGGCAGCATCTAATACATTAACTTTCTTATGCGTTTCAAACCTCTGTCTTGAATATAAAACTAAACTTTCTACATAACAAATGCCTTATCTAACTTGGAATTGAAATGCGTGGTCAGCACAGCTTTTCAACAGTTTGTATAACTGCACAAGCAGCATCTGTACTTCCACTGTTTCGGTACTGCCTGAGACTTTCCAGTGAACAAACAACAGATAAACAAATCTGGCAAATATGATGCTTCATTTTATACAAACATGGCAATGCTTCCTCTTTCAGTTTAGTTTTCTGACCTGCTAAGTACATGGACTCAGCACAAGGGCATCCTTTTGTTCACAGCTCCTCAGAATTAACAGCATGCATGTCTGGGACTTGTGTACTAGTTTTCTTGTATCTTTCTCTGCTAGTTAAGGGTCAGAGCAATGAGGTCAGACAAGTTTCAGATCTCAATGAGAAGTCATATGCTTTCTTTAAAAATATTTCCATGTGAGTGACCTGTGACATGGTGAACAGACAAAGTACTTTTCCTGGTATGTATGGCTATCCAGTATCTTATAGATACAAGTGCCATGTGTCACTACTTTAGTGGAGTTTATGTATTTGCTTGTTATTACTGCTCTTTCTTTTGAATTGTCTGGGTTCCTCCTGTCTTCATATCACACTATTACCCTAGATCTGTGGTTCCCAGTTGATGATTTGCGAAACCTGCCATGACAAAAAAACTCAAGGTACTTCTTTTTATTTTCACTCTGCAATGTTTAACAGACATATATCCATACTGTAAGAACTTAATATTGAAGAAGGCTGGCTAGTAAAGAGGATTAAACAAAGAAAACTTAAATATTTTGGACACATTGAACGTCATGATAATTTAGAGAAGACCGTCTTGGAAGGGTACATAATGAGAAAAAAGAGAGGAAGACCAAGGCAAAGATGGCTGCAAGACATCTTTGATGATCTGCAAATGGATGCATCAGTAGCAGGCCATCTTGCTCAAAACCGAGAGGCCTACAGGAGTGCTGTTAGGGAGGCAAAGTTCCACAAGGGACATGCAAATGAATGAATATGTAATAGCCAATGTTTAACAGTCATTGTTTAACAACCAATGTTTAACAGCCAATGTTTAACAGCCAGTGTTTAACAGCCAATATTTAACAGCCAGTATTTAACAGCCAAAGTTTTGGCCAATCCTGTGTGGAAGAAATAACTTTTTAACCTTTTTCTGATGCAAATTTTGCAGCTTCGGTAACAAACTAACATGACGCCATCCTACAGTCAGACATTTACAAGAAAATTAATTTCTGCCTATTTTTTCTTAACTACATTATTGTCATTCTGAAAATTCACAGAGTTCCTACTGTGTTTTTTTAATGTAGTGTTTACTCATTAAAGATTACACACATTTTAGGAAAACATTGTTTTGTATCTAGTGCATACAGCTACCATACAGATATGAAACTTTTCCAAAGTATGGGGGTCTGTGGCCTGGATTTTGAAACAGCAGAGGGTCCACAGACTATTCTTAATAGGAAACCACTGGCCCAGATAATCTGTATAAACATATTTTTGTTCACTATTTTCCATGTTTTCTTATCTTCCAGTTAACGTACAAAACACAAAATGAAAATGAACATGGACACTATAACATTCAATTCTTTGAATATATAACAAACTAATCATTTAAAAATATATAATATAGGTGTTTCTTTATTAACATTTTTTTTCTTCTAAAATCAATCGTTTCATTCAAAAATTTGATCACAATAAATAAAATTATAGAAATAACTTACATGAAAATAATCATTTACGAAGTAAAGATAACAGCTGACAACATTTATTACATGTTTTAAACAGAAGAAAACTAAATTGATTAACTATTCATTCTATCTATCTCTCTCTTTTTTTTTCTTAAATATCTTTAACATGTACTATAACCAACTAAACTGCCTGAAACTAAAAAAAAGCTTTGTAGACATTTCAGTACATGGGAGTTGGCTTATTAGTTCATGAAGATTCTGCTAAAACTTTGATGGTTACAGATCATTGTATAAAATATATATTCAGGCCTAGAAGCTCACAGTTGTTCATTGTCTTACACTGTTTTTATGAAACAAAAAAAATCATACATGTATACATTCAAGATGATGATATAACCTTTACAATGTAGTTCTCAGTTTCAAGCATTGCACACTTTACAATATTACCCACATCTAATCTCTCCATTCTTTATAAACTTACTTGTGGCTTATGGTTTGCTCTCTTTTCTCAAAATACCTCAAACTGCCAGTCCTACATCTGTTTTCACACTACTACAGTTCCAAATAACTCAAAATTTTAAAATATCCACAGCTACATTAAGTTCACAACTACGTAAACTTCAGCGTCATTCCTATGTTTTCCTGTCATGATCCACATGTTACTCTAGCATTACAAGCATATACATTGGCCATATGTTTCTGAAGTCTACCAATATAAGCAAATATTTTGTGGCAGAATGAGGAGGTAAAACGTATGTTCTCATCATGTAAAATCAGATGCTTTCTAAATGTTGGCTTTTTCTAACAAGTGAAGTTACAATGAGGACAAGAAAGAGGAACTTTATTGTGAACTTCAATGTGTTGCCTCAAGTGGTTTTTACTAGTAAATGATTTCCTACACTCTTTACCTGCAAATGAAGTATCCAACAAATGAACCTCCTCGTGTAGTCTCAAACCTCTTATTGTTTTGAATTTAAAATTGCACAAAGTGCACAAGAAAGCCCTCTCATCTAAATGAGAGCTCAAAAGTAAGGATTAACTACACAGGCAACACCTGAACTTCTTTTTGTGTAAATGCTGATTCTTGGACTTGGCAGCAGGCAAGCCTGGAACTCTAACACAACTTTTATTTCTGTCCTGTACATGAACTTTAAGATCTTTACTTGTCTCACTGGTTCCTTGTTTTTTCAGCACTTCCTGTCAAGGCTATATCATTTGTGCACTGGACATTACAGTCATTGTGGGAAACTTCAGGACACTGTTAAGCTCTGCAGATGGTTCACTGTTGAGATGTTCTTGTGAAAATGCATCTAATTTGCTCTTTTTATCACAATTATTCTGCTCAGTCATACAACCACAAAGAGTCTGACAGAATAAGATGAGATTCAGACTCTGACAGAATAAGATGAGATTCATGTAATGTTTTGAGTGTATTGAGATTACTTTTATGTGTGGTCCTCTCATGATTTCCCACAATCCTACAGTGTGCCCCACTTATTTCTCCACAGTTAATTAATATTCTTGTAAGCCGTATTGACTCCTGTTCTGCTAGTGATAGTTTTTCCAGATTCCACATCCTCATCATCTTTATTTCCAAGCTGTCTACTATTTTCTTCTATATAGTTTTCACATCCAAATTTCCCATCAATATCCATAACAATCTCAGCAGTATCACATAAATGTGTTTTAGTAATGTGATATTCAAGCAAGTGATATACAGCAAAGAACTCATCACAATATGGACAATTTAACTGTCTGTTGGCATCATGTAAACTCGGATGCCTTCTGTATGTCCTTTTTCCATGACAAACATAGTCACACTGATTACACATATACTTCTCCTGTCTGTGAACAGTCTTATATAAGGCAAGAGAATGCTTGGTTTTAAATGATTTTCTACAAACACAGCAGGTATTTGTTTTATTTAATCCATGAGTTTTCATGTGTCTTTTCAAAATCTGGAAAGTATATGCTCTGAAAAAACATAATTGGCAAGGGAAAAATCTCTCATATAAATGTGATCTTAAATAATGGTTGTCCCCAATTTTGCTGCAACTTGAGAAAAATTGCACTGATCAAACTTGTGTTTACATTTAGCTACACGTGCCTTATTCTTGTGTTGTTTTTTTAAAATCCTGTTAGTGAGAGAAATTTGGAATTTTTTTTTAAACTTCAATTTTTCCTGCAAAAAATGACTACTAGTGGATTTTTGAACATTGAGATCACTTGTGTGTGACTCTGATTCCATGTAATTGTTGCTACATCTCATCTACTATCTTTGTATCTCAGCATGCTATCAATTTCTGTGCCATCAATGCTGTTTTGTGCATTACCCACCACTAAATTACTTTCATCCTGTCAGCACAATAACCTACTTTTAAGAGCTTTATCTTCTACAACATGAGTTTCCAGCTCTCCAGAGACAAGCCAGCACATTTTCTGTCATATTATCAGCAGCTTCAAAGTCTCTATGCTGATCATCACTAACAATACCTGCACACAACTCACTTCCTTCTGCTGCACTATTCACATAAACAAACTCTTCATATTGTTCTACATTATCAACAGATTCACAATCATCATTTTCCTCACCCGCATGACTAATATTCTTCAGCTTTCCATGCTGATCTGAGTTACTTAGATTTCTGAACTCTTTTGCATTCTACAAAACATTACCCACAATCCAATTTTCACCAATGCTTAGTGTAAGCATTACTTTATCATACTGCCACTGAAGTTCTTCACTTTCATTACAAAACATTCTCTTTACCAGTTTTTCTATATGATCATGCACATCTTTATTTTCCAAGTGAACATGGTTACTTTATTCACTCTTTCTTCTGCCACTATCATTCCTGTCCACTTTATTCACTCTTTCTTCTGCCACTGAAATTTGCACATGAGACATGTGAAAGAAATGTGGCAAAAGTGAACCTGTGAAATGTGTACCAAGGAATATGACCTACTTCTACGGCTGTAATCACAGAAAATCCAGTGATATGATGTCTGATGGAGGATCTATGATGTGGTGCTGATCTGTCAACTGACACAAGTCTAGGTTCTTGTGAAAAATGTTGACTATCCAAGACATTGTCACAAAACATTGGTTTTAACTTAATGGCTTTAAACTTTGAGCTATCGCTCCTGATAAAAACTATCATTCTCAAAGGTGGGATAATACATGGCTATTTGGCATATGAAGTTTATCAACATTGGAAACAAAAATAAAAATATTTCAGATTGTTAATTTCACTTAAGTGATTTGACCATCAGTTTATTTTCACAGAAAGAAAACATAAAAAAAATATGAAACCCTATATTCATCAATGTGATAAATCTAGCCTGTAAGTTACATCACTGCTAGCACTTACTACAGATCCATGGCCAGCTCATCAAGTATGACATAAAAGTTGTGCATTGGCTCCTGGCAGTGATTCAGATCATTCTCTGTAGTAGTCTGAGATGTACTATTACATCACGCTGTGTACTGGAACCATCCTGACAGATCACTCTCTGTCGGAGTCTGAGATGTACTATTACATCAAGCTGTGTACTGGAGCCATCCTGACAGCCATTATTTAAAATCAGAGTGTGTTAAAAGACTCTTCTCTAGAAACCTGATTAATTCTGAACTGAAAGAAACAGGGATTTAATCACAATTAAAAATAATTGTTACTATTGTTAGTGAATAAGAGTCAGAGAAAGAGAAGTGGGGGGGGAGAGAAAGAAAGAGAGTTCATGCTGTGTCACTAACACAGATGAGCAATGAGCAAACAACAGAAGAAAATGACAGTACACACATTATGTGCTGTGATGTAAAGTGTTGGTGGTCATGCTTCTGCATTTTGTGCAGTCCTTGCTTATTCAAATCAGTCTTTTTTTTCATGCAACCTGGTCAGTCTGCTAAGACACTTTTCTCCTGGCCTTCCTTTCCTTCTTTTTCCCCTTTAATTTTCCAGTCACCGCCAAGTTCCTTCTGTCTTTTCATGACATGACCTATGACTGTCTTTTTCTTATAATTTTTAATTAGTTTTTGCTATTATGAAACTTCCTTGAGAACCTCTTTGTTTTTCTGTCTGTCTGTGGTATTTGTCATATCCTTTTCCAAAACCACATCTCCATGAATATTCTAATACAGGCATAAGCTTCAAATCTAATCTTCTGGAGGTACATACTGACATAGTTACACAATTTTGTATGTCCTTCCTGTGCTGTTAAATGTCACATAGGGCTCACATGGTAGATCACCAAGTTTTCCTGTATTTGGTGAGTTTTTCAACTCAATCAAGGGATATTATGGCCACTAAATTGGCCTCTCTTAACAATGTCCTCTTTAGAGCTTCACGTGGTTTGACCTCTTTTTCTTCGGCCTGTTGTGTTCTACTTTATAGCTTGTTTTGGGATTCTCTGACTGTTTCTTCTTATTATGTGACTGACATATGCCCATCTGCTTTTTCTGATCACCCATGAAACAGGTTGTTCTTTCCTCATCTGTCTTATCTCTGCTTTGTTCTTAAATTAATTAAATTTTATATCAAGTATTTTCCTTAGGCATTTATTTTCAAAAGAGTCTAATTTCTTGTCTATTTCTTGAGTTGTTTTCCAGATTTCACATGCATAAATGAAGATGGATATTACATTTGAATTGAATAATCTTAACTTGGTTTTTGTGCTTATAACTTTTGAATGCCATATATTCTCAAGATTCTTGAAGGTCAGTGCTGCTTTTGCAATTCTAACTTCCTTTCTGGTGTCACCATCCTGACCGATGTAGCTGCCGAGGTATGCAAAATGGTTTACTTCTTCAATAGCTGTTCCTTCTATGCATATATTTCCTTCTTGATTAATGAGAAGTTTCATTATTTTTGTTTTTTCCTTGTAAATTTCAAGTCCTTTTTTACTAGCCAGTGAAGATGGTTGGGGCTTTTTAACACTCTTGCTGACATTCTTTCGTATGATTCTTTTGATTCATCACATACATATCATGAAATGGAAATTGGGCATAAGGCTAACAATCTTATCCTGAAAGCCATTAGACTCTAGATAGGGAAAAAGGAACTGTTATTGAAACTTGCAACAAAACCATATGAGCATCAGGGATACCAACTCTTAAAAATGCAGACAAAGATCAAAAGAATGATTCATCAGCACCAAATATGTGTTACAAAACTGGCACTATTTATCTTATATTTTTGTTTATCACTAAAGTCATGTTCACATTAGTTATTATCTGTTTTTGTTCTGGCATTAAAATAATTTGGATCATAAAGTTCTGAATGGCAGTCACATGATTTAAACTTTGATCACATACAAATGTGTACAAATGTATGAAAATAAACTTGATCTTCCTTTGCTATGCGAACAAGTCACCAGATTTTGGTGGTTTGTTTTTGACACATGCATTGACAGTCATCTTGACAGACCTGCTCTTACAGCCTTCTGATATTTTAAACTGTCTATATGCTTTAAAATGTCTCAACCCACCAAATTCAAGAGAAAACTGTTACACAAGGAACATGACACTTTTAAATATAAAGGTAGACAAAAAGAAAGAGACTGAGAAAAGTGGGCAGAAATGAGGAGGACAGAAAATATGATGAGCACATATATTTAAAGAACGCACAACAATCTAATGTTTCAGCAAATGCCTTTGTCAATGACCATATAAAAACCACAGAGACAGAAACATTAAAAAAAAAAAAAGAAAAATTAAACACTTAGCACTCTTGTATCCCCTTCGTAAGAATTTATTTTTTTTTAATGTCCAATTATATGTACTCATCTTATTTTCTGTCACTATCAATCCTGTCCGCTTTATTCACTCTTTCTTCTGCCACTATCATTCCTGTCCACTTTATTCACTCTTTCTTCTGCCACTATCATTCCTGTCCACTTTATTCACTCTTTCTTCTGCCACTATCATTCCTGTCCACTTTATTCACTCTTTCTTCTGTCACTATCACTCCTGTCCGCTTTATTCACTCTTTCTTCTGTCACTATCATTCCTGTCTGCTTTATTCACTCTTTCTTCTGTCACTATCATTCCTGTCTGCTTTATTTACTCTTTCTTCTGCCACTATCAATCCTGTCCATTTTATTCACTCTTTCTTCTGCCACTATCATTCCTGTCCATTTTATTCACTCTTTCTTCTGTCACTATCATTCCTGCCTGCTTTATTTACTCTTTCTTCTGCCACTATCAATCCTGTCCATTTTATTCACTCTTTCTTCTGCCACTATCATTCCTGTCCATTTTATTCACTCTTTCTTCTGTCACTATCATTCCTGTCTGCTTTATTTACTCTTTCTTCTGCCACTATCAATCCTGTCCATTTTATTCACTCTTTCTTCTGCCACTATCATTCCTGTCCATTTTATTCACTCTTTCTTCTGTCACTATCATTCCTGTCCACTTTATTCACTCTATCTTTTTTTTTTGTTTTTGTAAAACTAAACCATACACCTATGTTTGTTTTTATTACTACAGCCAAATCTACCAAAGTCATCATTTCTCTTATCTGTCACTATCAAAGAATATTACGATGCCATAACAATTGGAAGTTATGAAATACCAGAGATTAGATATGCTGATGACACAGTGTTACTGTCCACAACACAAAAAGGAATGGAAAAACTAATTATGTCAGTCCGCAAGAACAGCGAAAAGCAGAACTTCTTATCTTAATGCAAAGAAAACTAAATTGATGACAACTGACAAAACAAACAAGGCAGCTGAAATATATATCAATGAGGAAAAACTGGAAGAAGTGGAGAGTTTTGAATATCTTGGATCACTGCTAACTAATAATGGAGATACAATGATGGAAATTAAAAGGAGGACATCTATTGCTCTTCAGAAAGTAAAACAAATAAAGAATCTGTGGAGAGGAGCAGACAGAACCACAAAAATAAGATTTTTAAGGACATGCATCTTTCCCATCGCAACATATGCCTGTGAGACCTGGACACTTAACAAAACAGCTGAGAAACACATAAATGCCTTTGAATGTAAATGCTACAGAAGAGTTCTCCAAAATATCGTGGACACAAAAAAGAACAAATATATCTATACTACAAGAGCTTAATATTCAAGAAGGCTGGCTAGTAAAGAGGATTAAAGAGAGAAGCTTAAATATTTTGGACACATTAAACGTCATGATAATTTAGAGAAGACCGTATTGGAAGGATACATAATGGGAAAAAGAAAAAGAGGAAGATCAAAACGAAGATGTCTGCAAGAAATTGTTGACGATCTGCAAATGGACGCAGCAGCAGCAGGCCATCTTGCTCACAACCGAGAGGCCTACAGGAGTGCTGTTTGGGAGGCAAAGTTCCGCAAGGGACATGCAAATGAATGAATGAATGTCACTATCTTATACTGTATTGTATTGATATCTTACACAGTGTTGCTATCTTCTGTATTGCTGTCTTACAAAATGTCACTATCTTATACTGCGGTGTTTTGCTATCTTACAGTTTCATTATCTTATACTGTATTGTACTGATATCTTACACAGTGTCACTATCTTATACTGTACTGTTTTGCTATCTTACAGTTTCATTATCTTATACTGTATTGTACTGATATCTTACATAGTGTCACTATCTTATACTGTATTGTATCTTACAGTGTCACTATCTTATACTGTATTGTATTGCTATCTTACATAGTGTCACTATCTTATACTGTATTGTATCTTACAGTGTCACTATCTTATACTGTATTGTATTGCTATCTTACATAGTGTCACTATCTTTCCTGTCCATTTTATTCACTCTTTCTTCTGTCACTATCATTCCTGTCCACTTTATTCACTCTATCTTTTTTTTTTTTTTTGTAAAACTAAACCATACACCTATGTTTGTTTTTATTACTACAGCCAAATCTACCAAAGTCATCATTTCTCTTATCTGTCACTATCAAAGAATATTACGATGCCATAACAATTGGAAGTTATGAAATACCAGAGATTAGATATGCTGATGACACAGTGTTACTGTCCACAACACAAAAAGGAATGGAAAAACTAATTATGTCAGTCAGTAAGAACAGCGAAGAGCAGAACCTCTTATCTTAATGCAAAGAAAACTAAATTGATGACAACTGACAAAACAAACAAGGCAGCTGAAATATATATCAATGAGGAAAAACTGGAAGAAGTGGAGAGTTTTGAGTATCTTGGATCACTGCTAACTAATAATGGAGATACAATGATGGAAATTAAAAGGAGGACATCTATTGCTCTTCAGAAAGTAAAACAAATAAAGAATCTGTGGAGAGGAGCAGACAGAACCACAAAAATAAGATTTTTAAGGACATGCATCTTTCCCATCGCAACATATGCCTGTGAGACCTGGACACTTAACAAAACAGCTGAGAAACACATAAATGCCTTTGAATGTAAATGCTACAGAAGAGTTCTCCAAAATATCGTAGACACAAAAAAGAACAAATATATCTATACTACAAGAGCTTAATATTGAAGAAGGCTGGCTAGTAAAGAGGATTAAAGAGAGAAGCTTAAATATTTTGGACACATTAAACGTCATGATAATTTAGAGAAGACCGTATTGGAAGGATACATAATGGGAAAAAGAAAAAGAGGAAGACCAAAACGAAGATGTCTGCAAGAAATTGTTGACGATCTGCAAATGGACGCAGCAGCAGCAGGCCATCTTGCTCACAACCGAGAGGCCTACAGGAGTGCTGTTTGGGAGGCAAAGTTCCGCAAGGGACATGCAAATGAATGAATGAATGAATGAATGTCACTATCTTATACTGTATTGTATTGATATCTTACACAGTGTTGCTATCTTCTGTATTGCTGTCTTACAAAATGTCACTATCTTATACTGCGGTGTTTTGCTATCTTACAGTTTCATTATCTTATACTGTATTGTACTGATATCTTACACAGTGTCACTATCTTATACTGTACTGTTTTGCTATCTTACAGTTTCATTATCTTATACTGTATTGTATTGCTATCTTACACAGTGTCACTATCTTATACTGTATTGTATCTTACACAGTGTCACTATCTTATACTGTATTGTATTGCTATCTTACACAGTGTCACTATCTTATACTGTATTGTATCTTACAGTGTCACTATCTTATACTGTATTGTATTGCTATCTTACATAGTGTCACTATCTTACAGTGTCACTTTCTTACATAGTGTCTATATCTTACATAGCGTCACTTTCTTACAGTGTCACTATCTTACACAGTGTAGCTAACGTACACAATGTCACTATCTTACACAGTGTAGCTAACTTACACAATGTCACTATCTTACATGGTGTAGCTAACTTACACAATGTCACTATCTTACACAGTGTAGCTAACTTACACAATGTCACTATCTTACATGGTGTAGCTAACTTACACAATGTCACTATCTTACATGGTGTAGCTAACTTACACAATGTCACTATCTTACATGGTGTAGCTAACTTACACAGTGTTGCTATCTTGCACAGTGTCACTATCCTACACAGTGTCACTATCTTACACAGTGTTGATATCTTACAGTGTTACTGTCTTACACAATATTGCTATCTTACAGTGTCACTATCTTACACAGTGTCATTATCTTACACAGTGTCACTATCTTACACAGTGTTGATATCTTACAGTGTCACTATCTTACACAGTGTTGATATCTTACAGTGTCACTATCTTACAGTGTCACTATCTTACACAGTGTTGATATCTTACAGCGTCACTATCTTACACAGTGTTGATATCTTACAGTGTCACTATCTTACACAGTGTTGATATCTTACAGTGTCACTATCTTACACAGTGTCACTATCTTACAGTGTCACTATCTTACACAGTGTTGATATCTTACAGTGTCACTATCTTACAGTGTCACTATCTTACACAGTGTTGATATCTTACAGTGTCACTATCTTACACAGTGTTGATATCTTACAGTGTCACTATCTTACACAGTGTTGATATCTTACAGTGTCACTATCTTACACAGTGTTGATATCTTACAGTGTCACTATCTTACACAGTGTTGATATCTTACAGTGTCACTATCTTACACAGTGTCACTATCTTACACAGTGTCACTATCTTACACAGTGTTGATATCTTACACAGTGTCACTACCTTACACAGTGTTGATATCTTACACAGTGTCACTATCTTACACAGTGTTGATATCTTACACAGTGTCACTATCTTACACAGTGTCACTATCTTACACAGTGTTGATATCTTACACAGTGTCACTATCTTACACAGTGTCACTATCTTACACAGTGTTGATATCTTACACAGTGTCACTATCTTACACAGTGTCACTATCTTACACAGTGTTGATATCTTACACAGTGTCACTATCTTACACAGTGTTGATATCTTACAGTGTCACTATCTTACAGTGTCACTATCTTACATAGTGTTGATATCTTACAGTGTCACTATCTTACAGTGTCACTATATTACAGTGTCACTATCTTACACAGTGTCACTAACTCACAGTGCCACTATCTTACACAGTGTCACTATCTTACACAGTGTCACTAACTCATAATGTCACTATCTTACACAGTGTCACTATCTTACACATTGTCACTATCTTACACAGTGTTGCTGTCTTACAGTGTCACTAACTTACACAGTGTCACTATCTTACACAGTGTCACTATCTTACACAATGTTGCTGTCTTACAGTGTCACTAACTTACACAGTGTTGATATCTTACACAGTGTCACTATCTTACACAGTGTTGATATCTTACACAGTGTCACTATCTTACACAGTGTCACTATCTTACACAGTGTTGATATCTTACACAGTGTCACTATCTTACACAGTGTCACTATCTTACACAGTGTTGATATCTTACACAGTGTCACTATCTTACACAGTGTCACTATCTTACACAGTGTTGATATCTTACACAGTGTCACTATCTTACACAGTGTTGATATCTTACAGTGTCACTATCTTACAGTGTCACTATCTTACATAGTGTTGATATCTTACAGTGTCACTATCTTACAGTGTCACTATATTACAGTGTCACTATCTTACACAGTGTCACTAACTCACAGTGTCACTATCTTACACAGTGTCACTATCTTACACAGTGTCACTAACTCATAGTGTCACTATCTTACACAGTGTCACTATCTTACACAGTGTCACTATCTTACACAGTGTTGCTGTCTTACAGTGTCACTAACTTACACAGTGTCACTATCTTACACAGTGTCACTATCTTACACAGTGTCACTATCTTACACAGTGTCACTATCTTACACAGTGTTACTGTCTTACAGTGTCACTAACTTACATGGTGTCACTATCTTCACTCCCTTGTTCTAACTTCAGGAATTAAATTCACCCTGGAGTTCAGCATTCACATGGTACTTTTTTCTTTGAGATTTTTCTTTGGACACAACAGTTTGAATTATTTTAACACACAAGTAATACCAGAAATTTACTAATAATCCAGGAAAAATCTGTCCTTAAAACCAAACAATACTAATAAATAAGATCAACCACGAACACATTTGCGAGTTACAACATACAATTGCTTTATCAGTAAGCATAGACGCTGATGAACAAGAAAATTTTTGAAATTTCCCTCTCCTATTCATATATTAAAAAAAACAACTCATACATGCATTGTTATTTTTCAGATCTTTTGGCTGTTTCTGTTGTATTTTATTTAAATGTGTGAAAAATCACACACACACGCACACACATACACAAAAACTTCTCATATCATTCCCATGCCGTTAAATGTCACATAGGGCTTGCAAGGAAGTTCGCCAATTTTTCCTGTTTTCGGTGAGCTTTTCAACTTCATCAAAGGATATTATGCCTATTAATTTGGCCTCTCTTAATAATGTCCTTTTTAGAGTTTCATGTTGTCTGCCTCTTTTTCTTCTGCCTGTTGTGTTCCACGTGATAGCTTGTTTTGGGATTCTCTGATCGTTTCTTCTCATCAAGTGACCAACATATGTCCATCTCCTTTTCCTGATCACCCATGAGACTGGTTGTTGTTTAGTCATCTGCCTTATCTCTGCATTGTTCTTGAATTCGTTCCACTTGATGCAGAGTATTTTCCTTATGCATTTGTTTTCAAAAGAGTCTAATTTCTTTAGTTACTTTCCAGGTTTCACATACATTAATGAGGGTGGATACTACATTTGAACTGAATAGTCTTAACTTGGTTTTTGTGCTTATAACTTTTGAATGCCATATGTTCTCAAGATTCTTGAAGATCAATGCTGCTTTTGCAATTCTAATTCTAACCTCCTTTCTGGTGTCACCATCCTGGTCTATGTAGCTGCCAAGGTATGAAAATTGATTGACTTCTTCAACATCTGTCCCTTCTACGTGTATTTTTCCATTTTGATTAATGGGAAATTTCATTATTTTTGTTTTGTCCTTTTTAATTTCAAGTCCTAATTTGCTAGCCAGTGAAGATATCTGTTTTTTTCTTGCATGGAATTCACATTGTTACTGATAAGAGTTACATCATCAGCAAAATCAAGATCTTCTATTTGGGTCCCATGTACTCAATCAATACCTGTGTTACCTGTGCAGCATTTTTTCATTATGAAGTCTATGGCAATTCCAAAAAGCAAAGGAGACAGCATACATCCTTGTTTCACACCCATTTCAATCTGGAACCATTCGCTCATTCCTTCTTCTATTTTGACTGCACAAACATATCCATTTTAGAGGTCCTTAAATGATGCTGGCAATTTTAGATGGTATTCCATATAGGCTTAAAATTCTCCACAATGAATCTCTGTGTATGCTATCAAATGCCTTTTTAAAGTCTATGAAGTTCAGTATTAATGGTTTATGCTTTTCAATATGTTCTTCAAGTAGTATTCTTAGAGTAAAGATTTGATCAAGACAGCTTCTCTCTTTTCTAAATCCTGCTTGTTCTTCTCTCACTGTAGTATCTTCAAGTCTATTCAAAATGACCTTGCAAAATACTTTTGACACAACTAGTACTAAGGTTACTCCTCTTTAATTGTTACAGTCACTAAGGTTGCCTTTTTGGTATTTTAACAATGATTCCTTTTTTCCATTTAGAAGGGACCTTTTCTTCTTTCCAAATCTTATTAAACATTCTCTGTAGTTGTCTCATGTTGTCAATACTGATAGCTTTTAACACAAGAACTACTTTTCTCAAATACCAACTGTTCGCACTAAGTACAGAAATGAGCACAGTAAATTTTTTTACGCTGCTGCAACCTTCAGTTCTCAGATACATGGACACATAACAATAACAACATTTCCAGAAATTACCTGATAATAGTGAGCTTTCCCAGCGAATGCTGACTGAGTTTGCTTATAAAGTAATAAGAATAACAAAATCCAGGAAGATCTCTAACCTCCAAGTGGAGTCGACATGTTCTGATTTATCGAAAACATTAACGACTTTAACTCCAGCAGTCAAATTTCGTGATGGTGACTGCTTACTTTATCAGTTCTCCCGTATAATCAAGTGTCCAGGGGAGATGCAACTGGCTTCTTTGGGCCAGATGGGTGGCCCCAGTGACGGTCAAGCCATAATTAGCGAGTGTTTCTCTGATACCATCTATTCATCTCTTTCTGGTCTTCCTGTTGATCTGTGTCCCATATTTCTTCAGTCCAAGAATCTCATGGGTGGCTATGTGTCAGTCTCATTGAGTGGCCAAACCATTTGTTTCTCTGTGTGTCGTGGACATGGTGTAGTTGTACGGTGTCATTTCTTAGCTTATCAAACCTGGTGACATTTGCTGCTTTCCGTGGTTTCACTGTTGTGAATTATTAGATAAAAATTGTTTAAGTGGCCCCAAAAAGGATAAGTTAAATGATGATGACAGTTTTGTCAAACCTAAGAAAGCCCTGCCTACTTCTTTTATGTTATAAAATGAAAATAATTGATTTAGTAGTGAAAGAAAAAAAAGTAGCATGTCAGACAAACACACTCAAGTAAGTACTGATTTATCTAGATTCGAGTATGCACATATGTGCTCACTCTTTCTCTCAGTTTATTACTGTACTGTCTTTTTCATAACTAGATTATTCTATTTATATTTTTGTTAATATTTGATAGAGTTATCATTGCCAGCAAACTAAAGCTGCTGAGAAACCTGTCTCCCTTCTACATTGTGCTCCTGGAAAAAAGGATGCTGCAAACCTTTGTTCAGTTAAGTAATACTTGGTACTTATGATACAGTTTTAAAATTATACACATTAATTAAGAAATAAAAAAAATTAACCATAGCCGTCTGTGCTTAAATTAACAAAGACAAAACAAAAATAATGAAACTTCTCAAGAAGGAAAAATATATGTAGAAGTAACAGTTGTTAATGAAGTAAACCAATTTGCATACTTTTGCAGCTACATAGATCAGGATGGTGACACCAGAAAGGAAGTTAGAATTAGAATTGCAAAAGCAGCATTGTTCTTCAAAAATCTTGAGAACATATGCAATTCAAAAGTTATAAGCACAAAAACCAAGTTAAGATTATTCAATTCATTTGTGATACCCACCCTCATTTATGCACATGAAAGCTGGAAGTCAACTAAAGGAATAGACAAGAAATTAGACTTTTTCGAAAACAAATGCCTAAGGAAAGTATTTGATATAAAATGGAATGAATTTAAGAACAAAGCAGAGATAAGACAGATGAGTAAACAACAACCTTTCTCATGGGTAATCAGAAAAAGAAGATGGGCATGTGTAGGCCATGTGATGTGAAGAAACAATCAGAGAATACCAAAACAAGCTATCAAGTGGAACACAACAGGCTGAAGAAAAAGAGGTCGACCACATGAAATTCTAAAGAGGACATTGGAGAAGCCAGTTTAGTGGTCATAATATCCCTTGATGAAGTAGAACGAACATAATGAAATTATTAAAATACTTGAAGACATCAATATAGACGGCAAAGACCTGAGGATTGTAAAACATCTATACTGGCAGCAAGAAGCAGCAGTTCGAGTTGAAAATAGAATTGGAAAATATCAACCTATAAAACAAGGGGTGCGACAAGGATGTGTACTATTTCCAGACCTTTTTTCTCTGTATAGCGAGAATATTCTAAGAACAATCATCACAGAACCAGGCATAAAAATTGGAGGATACAATATTAACAACTTTCGGTATGCTGACGACACAGTACTGATAGCTGAGAACCAACAAGACCTGCAAAAATTCTTGGATAAAGTCGCCAAAGAAAGTGAACAGAAAAGCCTTACTTTGAACATCAAAAAGACAGAGACTATGGTTATATCTAAGAAATAGAATCAACCAGCATGCATTATAAAAAAAACAAACTATTCTAAAGCAGGTGCAGAAATTCAAATACCTTGGAGCAGTAATAACTGCAGTATGGGAAATGCAGAACAGAAATTAGGAACAGAATAGGTCAAGCAAAGACTGCATTTCAGAGAATGAGAAACATATTAGCTAACACATCTTTATCAATGAATGTTAGAAAACGAGTCCTAAAATGCTATATTGAACCTATCTTGTTATATGGAAGTGAATCATGGACAATAGGCAAGTCTGCACAAAAATCATTGGAAGCAGCAGAAATGTGGTTTATTAGAAGAATGTTGCGAATCCCCTGGACAGCAAAAATAACTAACGAAGAATGTATGAGAAGAGCTGGAGAGACAAAAAACCTTGTCAAAAAGATAAGAGAAAGACAATGTACTTTCATAGGACATGCAATGAGAAGAGGGGGCATTGAAAATATTATAACAACAGGAAAAATAGAAGGAAGAAGATCAAGAGGAAGACCAAGAGAAATGATACTGGACAGTCTGACGGGATGGTGTGAGAGGAGATCACCAACTGAGCTGATGGCCTGCATGAAGGATCGCGTACTCTGGAGAAGCATAATAGCCAACGCCAGTCGGCACGGCACATGATGATGATGATGATGAAGTATAACGACTCGCCGAGAACAGGAAAACTTGGCAAACAACTATGCGAGCCCTATGAAACGTTTAACGGCACGGGAAGGATGTAAGATGTAAGGTATGTGCTTTTCTGATTTTTAAAGTAACAGCTTATTCAGAGATTTTGTATTGTTATATAAAAACTAATAATAATCCTATCCACCATTTTGTTGCTCGGCCCAATAAAAATGGCAGCGTCCTGGTCGGTGCTGCAGACCGTGTACCGCAGATATGGGTTGAAGCTCTACAGAATTAAACTGACATCGCGTGCCTATCGTCCATGGTATAGCTTGTCAGCTGTCTCAAAAAACTCTGTAAGTAGAAATAATATACAAAGCATTCAAAATATACTAATTCAGTCGTTTGCATGTCACTTGCGGAACTTTGCTCCCTAACAGCTCTCCTGTAGACCTCTCGGTTGTAAGCATTATGGCCTGCTGCTGATGCATCCATTTGCAGACTATCAGCGATGTCTTGCAGCCATTTTCGCCTTGGTCTTCCTCTTCCTCTATTTCTTTTACCCATTTTGTACCCTTCCAAGACTCTTCTCTAACTTATCATAACTTTTAATGTGTCCAAAATATTTTAAGTTTTTCTCTATTTAATCCTCTTTACTAGTCAACCTTCTTCAGTATTAAATTCTTTTAGTATGGATATAGTTTTTTTTTTTTTTAGTCCATGATATTTGGAGGATTCTTCTGTAGTATTTACATTCAAAGGCATTTATGTGTTTCTCAGCTGTTCTGCTAAGTGTCCAGGTCTCACAGGCGTATATTGTATGGGAAAGATGCATGCCCTTAAAAATCTTATTTCTGTAGTTCTGTCTGTTCCTCTCCAAAACTTCTTTAGTTGTTCTACTTTTTGAAGAGTGATAGATGTCCTCCTTTTTATTTCCCTCATTGTATCTCCATTATTAGTTAGTAGTGATCCAAGATATTCAATAGTCTCCATCTCTTCCAATTATTTGTTTTGTCAGTTGTCATTGGTTTAGTTTTCTTCACATTAAGATAGAGGTTTTGCTCTTCACTATTCTTATGGACTGACATAATAAAAATATACTAAATTCTGTTTATGTATTTTATACATCATTACTGGGTTTGATATACAGATGAAAGTTCAGTTGCGATGGGTGGCCAGATTGTTCACCTGTTTCTCACTGTGATGCTACTCTAGATTCATTCATTCGTTCATTTGCATGTCCCTTGCGGAACTTTGCCTCCCTGACAACTCTCCTGTAGGCCTCTCGGTTGTAAGCAAGATGCCCTGCTGCTGATGAATCCATTTGCAGATCATCATTGATGTCTTGCAGCCATCTTCGCCTTGGTCTTCCTCTTTTTCTTTTTCCCATTATGTACCCTTCCAAGATGGTCTTCTCTAGATTATCCTGACGTTTAATGTGTCCATTAGATTAACTCTAGATTAAGTGTCTGAAATATGCCATTTGCCTGAACTATTTTTGTTTGTATGAGCACAGTCATAGACACAACTTCGGACTATCTTTATCTCCCATCATACCACTTCATGCAGGCGGGTAGCATCCATTATTACCAAAAGTAATGTGTGGGGTAACCATTTCTACAACTGGATCTACTTGATGTCAATAGTAGTGTGTCTCCAACTCACTATTTTTTGTATAAAAAGCAGTGACTGCATTATTGCCGTTTTGTGCCTATCTTCATACGAGGAGAATAGAAGAAATAAAAAGAGGCTGTGTCAATTTTTCATCTGTTTTTGGTGCATTTATCTGTTGTGTTGTTTTGTATGTGATCATTGAAAAAGAAATTTTGCCAGGACATTGGATTGTTGTATGTTCTTCATTTATTCGTACTCATCTTATTTTCTGCCACTTTCCTTCCTGCCAGCTTCCTCACTCTTTTAAATTTTGTGTAAAACTGAAGCACACACTTCAGTCTGTCTTTATTGTTATTATTATTATTATGTGCCATGCTGAGCAGTGTTGGCAGTCATACGTCTCCATGTGGTCCATGGTGCTTCCAGTTAATTCAGATGCTTTTCTTTTTCCCATTATGTACCCTTCCAAGATGGTCTTCTCTAGATTATCCTGACGTTTAATGTGTCCATTAGATTAACTCTAGATTAAGTGTCTGAAATATGCCATTTGCCTGAACTATTTTTGTTTGTATGAGCACAGTCATAGACAAAACTTCGGACTATCTTTATCTCCCATCATACCACTTCATGCAGGCGGGTAGCATCCATTATTACCAAAAGTAATGTGTGGGGTAACCATTTCTACAACTGGATCTACTTGATGTCAATAGTAGTGTGTCTCCAACTCACTATTTTTTGTATAAGAAGCAGTGACTGCATTATTGCCGTTTTGTGCCTATCTTCATACGAGGAGAATAGAAGAAATAAAAAGAGGCTGTGTCAATTTTTCATCTGTTTTTGGTGCATTTATCTGTTGTGTTGTTTTGTATGTGATCATTGAAAAAGAAATTTTGCCAGGACATTGGATTGTTGTATGTTCTTCATTTATTCGTACTCATCTTATTTTCTGCCACTTTCCTTCCTGCCAGCTTCCTCGCTCTTTTAAATTTTGTGTAAAACTGAAGCACACACTTCAGTCTGTCTTTATTGTTATTATTATTATTATGTGCCATGCTGAGCAGTGTTGGCAGTCATACGTCTCCATGTGGTCCATGGTGCTTCCAGTTAATTCAGATGCTTTTCTTTTCCCATGTCACTAGGTCAGTCCACTGAGATATTTTTCTCTTGGCCTTCCTCTTTTCTGTTTTCCCCTTCCATCATTACTAGGTTCTCCAACTTCTGTCTTCTCATGACACGTTCAGGAAATTTTGATTTATGAAGCATGATTTGACAAAGGAATGATAGTATGGCAGTGGTTTCCTTTTGTCTTTGGCTTGGTTTGTATATGTTTTCTCAGTTAGCCTTCGTCTGAAGAGACTGTCCCGTAAGGCAGCAGGGTATATGTTTTGGTCTGCTGCTGTTTATTCGGATGTTCACACTAACCTCGGTATCTAGAAGCCATTCCACCATCCACCACCCACACAGATAAATTATTAGAAAAGAGAAAAACAAACTTTTGGAGGTTGTTGGTTGCCGTAACTAGTTTATTTTATTAAAAACCAAGTAAAAGCAAACAGTGAATTTTGTTGTAGGATAATTTAGTCACTAGGCAGGTGATGCTTAGTCTGGATGTAGGATAATTTAGTCACTAGGCAGGTGATGCTTAGTCTGCATGTATGATAATTTAGTCACTAGGCAGGTGATGCTTAGTCTGGATGTAGGATAATTTAGTCACTAGGCAGGTGATGCTTAGTCTGGATGTAGGATAATTTAGTCACTAGGCAGGTGATGCTTAGTCTGGATGTAGGATAATTTAGTCACTAGGCAGGTGATGCTTAGTCTGCATGTATGATAATTTAGTCACTAGGCAGGTGATGCTTAGTCTGCATGTATGATAATTTAGTCACTAGGCAGGTGATGCTTAGTCTGCATGTATGATAATTTAGTCACTAGGCAGGTGATGCTTAGTCTGCATGTATGATAATTTAGTCACTAGGCAGGCGATGCTTAATCAGCATGTAGGAGAATCTGCCAGTTGTGACTTTGGTTCAGCATATAAGCATTTTATAAAGATTAAATCTCGTCACAAATAAGAGAATATAAAAAATTCACTTGAACACTTACTTTCTTCTGACGTTTGTAAAATGTTTAATTTTACTTAAAAAAAAGTCTTTTGGAAAGTACTTTATTCAAGGTCGAAAACACGTACAACTGTATGTTTAAAAAGGTAATTCACAATCACTGAAGAGGACAGTTCAGTGTATAATGCACCATCCAGACCCTCTTTCATAGCTTTCTTTTCCACATAGACCTGATATTTCTGTCCCTCATATTCAATATACTGCTGTGATTGATAGTACTGGCTATGAGAGAAGTTAAGTACCAAAATAATATTCAAAAGTTTTCGTTAACATTTAACATTGGCCACCTTTAGTACAATCTTCTGTAATGAAAAGTTTCATATTATTATTATTATTAATTGCTGGAGTATGTCCAGAATGTATTGGTGAGTATAGAAAAAAGGGATGGTGACTGTGGGATGGTGAGTATAGAATGATGAAATAATTATGAGCAAATGGAGAAACAGAACCCAGTTCTCCACCATGTACTTGTACAGATAAGCTGAAAACAAAGTACAAGTCAGCAACTCCACTAAGAACAAGGAAATTACACATGAATAACTTTACAAAGAAAGCACAAATGAGCACATCTATTTCCACTTGGAACAAAGAAAGTACAAATGAACCCCACTAAGAACAAAGACAGCACAAATGAACAACAGTATTAGGAACAAACAAACAATGCATGAACAACTTCACAGAAACAAAGAAACAACAAATGAACAGTTTCATAGGCATAAATAAATTACAGATGAGCAACTCCACTAGGAACAAGGAAAACACACCTGAACATCTCCAGTAGGAATAAAGAAAGAACAAATGAACAACTCATTTCCAGTTGAGAACAACCAGAGTTAACAGGCTACAGATTCAGATTGACCAAACATTTTCAGGGTGATGTGTGAAAATGTACAAAGAAAAGAAAAAGAAACTTCACAGATGAATATATCTTTTTATTTTATCCCCCCAGATCTTTTGTCATGGACACAGAAAGACAAGTCAGTCCACATCAAGCTCTGTGCCAAAGAAGGGTAACATATCCTTTCATCCATCCTATTTTGCTGTCATAACCCAGATCTGTCATAGCTTGGAGCAAGATTATTCAACTAATGTTCTTTTAAGTAACAGATTCATACAGATCATTTGTAGCGAAATTTTAAAACTATTATTTCAAATTAATTTGAAAAAAGTTTTAAGAGAAAGCTGATTGGGTTGATTAGGAATAATTACGAGGTATTAATGTGGGTATATTGTCATAGAAAGTGAAACCTTTAGATCAAGGCCTTCCATCTCCTGGCAAACATTTTAGATCTTGTAGCACCTGTCAGAGAGTACTAGCTTTCTACCTCAGTCTCACTTTGTAGAAATTAAATGTGAATTTAACAAATGTTGCTTAGTGTTTATATAATTATAGTTTCTGTATTTATACATATAGACTGTCTGTTTCTACATATAGACTGTCTGTTTCTACATATAGACTGCAGTAAACCAATGGAGAAAACGTACAGTTCTGCAGAAGTTGAAGCAGGCTGGTATGACTGGTGGGTACAACAAGGATTTTTTACACCGTCCAGAAATGTAAGTACCGTTTCATGTTTAGGTTGTAGCGAGTGAAAGTCATTCATTCCTAGTGCAGTTTGAAGTTCAGATGGTGTCCCCAAGGTGAGGGACCCACCTTTAGTTGTTGGCACTACCCATCCTACCCCCAGCCATCATGTTAACAGGTCACCTTGAACTTGTGTGGTAAGCCACAGTAAGGAAGTCTTCATACTGTTACTAATAACGGTCATCAGATTTGTAATGATGGACACATTAAGCAGAAGTGCCTTATTTCTCAGCAGTAACTTGCAGGTTTGTGCCATTTCATGTTTGGAGCAGGCATTAATTAGAGACCTTGATTATAGTACCTCATTTGTTCAGTTCTTAGATACAGTATAAGAGATCTGACATTTATCACTTGTTACAACAACTCTCAGAACAAGAATGTATAAACTAGGAAAAAAGTAGGAACAGCTTTATTATTTAACGATAACACACTTGTGACGTTTCGGCGTGAGCCTTCTTCAAACAAAAGCAGACAGGATGAAGAATCAGAGAGAGGAGACAAAGTATAGATTCATATCAAGCTTATGTAAAGAAAATTTTAAAAAAATGAAAAACTGTAACTGATTGAAAACTTATCTCAATCCTTGTAAAGGCACAAAAGTATCACTTGTGTGTATTCAGGAACATAAATAATATATGTCCGTTACCAGGGTTATAACGCATTTGTGCTGAAAGGTGCAAAATAGTGCATGGTTGAGTGTGGAAAATGTTAAGAGACAAAGGATGCCCATAGAAGGAGCAGAGAATTATACAAAAAACAGGGATGACTGGAGAGTCAATATCTGTGGATGATGCTCTTAAGGGAGTGGAAAGTAATGTTTCGTAGTAGATGATGGTAGGGAATGGGTAGGAAATTGTGATGTTTGATAGTAAATGATGGTAGGAAGGGATGGTAGTCTATTTAGGTGAAACGAATGATTATGGTTGTTCCAAGACATTTATAATTCGTTGAGATTTAAATAAGCTGGTCAGTTCAGTGTTCTTTCTAGCTCTCCATTCTCCACTGTTGGTATCCTTTATGGGCTCAAAGATTCTTCTTAGGATTTTGTTCTCAAAGGTCTGCAATTGTTTTTCATCTTTCTTTGTCGTACTCCACGTTTCTGATCCATACATGATGGCTGGTCTTATTATAGTTTTGTAGATTGTTATTTTGGTGTTTTAGAACAGGATTTTGGATTTTAACAGGTGTTGCTAGACAAAGTATATTTTATTCCCCATATGTACTCTGATTTTAATTTACTTGCTTACTGTGTTGCTTCTGTTGAAGGTTGTGCTTAGATATTTGTATGTTTCTGCTTTCCTAATAATCATATCGCCAATATTTATATGTTTCTGCTTTCCTAATAATCATATCCCCAATATTTATATAATCTGGATCATTCTGCCTCTGGTCTCTTGATACCTTCATATACTCTGTCTTATCTTGGTTAATGGTGGGCTCGCATCTTAGCTTGTCATAATTATTACCAACCACAGAATACCTCAGCATAAGCTTACATCTTATATCCTTCCTGCGCTGTTAAACATCACATAGAGCTCGCATGATAGTTCACCAAGTTTTCTTGTTTTTGGCGAGCTTTTCAACCTCATCAAGGGATTTTATGCCTGCTAATTTGGCCTGTCTTAACAGTGTCCTCTTTAGAGTTCCCAGTGGTTGACCTTTTTTTTTCAGCCTGTTGTGTTCCACTTGATAGCTTGTTTTGGTATTCTCTGGTTCTTCTCATCACATGACTGAAACGTCCATTTCTTTTTCCCGATCACCCATGAGACAGGTTGTTGTTTGCTCATCTGCCTTATCTCTGCATTGTTCTTGAATTCATTCCACTTTTTTTCCTTAGACATTTATTTTCAAAAGAGTCTAATTTGTTATCTATTTCTTTAGTTGTTTTCCAGCTTTTGCACACATAAACAAAGCTGGATATTAATTTGAATTGAATACTTTTATCTTGATTTTTGTGCTTATAACTTTCTCAAGATTTTTTAAGGTCAGTTCTCATAAGTATTTCAGAAGTTTACAGAATAGATTTTTTTTCCAGCCATTTTGTGAAGATTCAGTTCCTAAAGTATTTTCTATGCTGTTGCCTCCACCAAATGTCACTGGTAACCTTCACCTTGGACATGCTTTGACAGGAGCTTTGCAGGATGCTATTGTCAGGTGGAGAAGAATGAAAGGTTAGTACAACACTGGGGACTAGCTGGCCTTTAGTGTGAAATACTGCATCAGATGGCTGTGATGTGGGAACCTGGATATTTAACTTGAATCAGCATTAACACTGTCCCTGTAGTCTCCAAGCTGAGCTGTGCAGTCTGTAATGGCACGTACAAGAGGTCTTAACATTTGACGTAGACCATAACAGCAGTTAGTTGTTACATGTCGAAGCGAGCAAAACTAGCAAGAAGTGGCATGCTAGGAAGTAGAATCTGTAAGAGAAGTAGACAGGGTGAAGAAGATGGATGAGTGACAGTGCTGCAAGATAATCTCGTAAGATTAAGATAATGATGTTAGATGATGCTTGTGGCAAGAAATCTCGTAAGATTAAGATAATGACATGCGATGAAGGTTGTGGCAAAAAATCTCATAAGATTAAGATAATGACATGAGATGATGCTTGTGGCAAGAAATCTTATAAGATTAAGATAATGACGTGAGATGATGCTTGTGGCAAAAAATCTCATAAGATTAAGATAATGACATGAGATGATGCTTGTGGCAAGAAATCTCGTAAGATTGTGAAAATGACATAGATGATTTTTATGGCTGGAAAATTTTGTAAGATTTAGTGGTTTAAGAAGATCTTTGCTTTAAAAAGATCTTATGGGATTATCACATGAGATAATGATGAAATCATGAAATAACTAAAATGGAGTAATAATGAAATCAGAAGTTATAATTTTTAATTGAAGTTTAAAATGCACAAAATTTGAAATAATGTTGTGTTCATTATTGATTTTTTTTTTTAGGTGATGTGACACTGTGGATACCTGGTACAGACCATGCTGGCATAGCAACCCATGCCGTGGTGGAGAAGAAGTTAATGCGAGAGCAAGGGAAGACACGTCATGACCTTGGCAGGGAGGGATTCGTGGCAGAAGTTTGGAGATGGAAGAAACAGTAAGGGAACCTGATTGTGCTTTTAGGATGTTTGAAGACTTCAAGACAGACGCAGACTTGAGGTATAATTCCACGTTTCTTGTTGGGCTGCAAAAGTGTCTAACACTGAATTAGGCGAGCTATAGCAAATGAAATCCTGTCGCACCTTCTTGAACAGCTCTCAAGAACATACTATCTCACAGCGGTAGCATGAACAGGGTAGGGATTGATATAAGTATGGAGGCCATCAACCCAGTTTCTTATGTATACCTCAGGATGTGAGGAAAGCTCTGGCAGCCACCTAACATTTAATCTATCACTAATAACATCACCACATTTTCTGTTCAGTCTCCACCTATCATCTGACACTCTACAGTCTGTGAAACCATAAAAATGAATCTGAAGCTGGTCATGATTTTTATTTCCTTCATTTTTTTCCCCAGAAAATATAAAAAAACTAAGAAGGAAATAAAAAGTGACATCAAACATAAAAAAATATTTTAAAAAATGGCACAAAACATTAAGAATAGCACAAAAGCTCAAAAACTGGCACAGAACATCAAAACAGTGCAAGACATAAATTGCTGACACAAAACTTTAAAAAAAAACTGACATAATACATTAAGTTATTGTTTGTTTCTATATGTTTATTCCAAGTGAAATGGCTCTTATTGCTGAATCTACACTGTAATCATCTTTGTGTTTGATATTACAGGACAACATTCACAACAGACCTAGACTTCTAACATTGTGAACTGAATTCACTGCGTGCAAGTGTTTTACAGTTTGACATATTTTCATTATTCCAGACATGGACATACAATTACACAACAATTACAAATGCTTGGTTTGTCACTGGATTGGTCCAAGGAGTATTTCACAATGGATGAGGTAATTCTAACAAATGAACTGTTTACTGATATCAGAGCTAGAAATTACAGTTTTTTTATGCACAAACTGTTGGTCCATGTATGGGAAAAATGGAGTGAAATAGGAGAGCTATAGCAAATGAAATCCTGTCGCACCTTCTTGAACAGCTCTCAAGAACATACTATCTCACAACGGTAAGATGAACAGGGTAGGGATTGATATAAGTATGGAGGCCATCAACCCAGTTTCTTATGTATACCTCAGGATGTGAGGAAAGCTCTGGCAGCCACCTAACATTTAATCTATCACTAATAACATCACCACATTTTCTGTTCAGTCTCCACCTATCATCTGACACTCTACAGTCTGTGAAACCATAAAAATGAATCTGAAGCTGGTCATGATTTTTATTTCTTTCATTTTTTTCCCCAGAAAATATAAAAAAACTAAGAAGGAAATAAAAAGTGACATCAAACATAAAAAAATATTTTAAAAAATGGCACAAAACATTAAGAATAGCACAAAAGCTCAAAAAGTGGCACAGAACATCAAAACAGTGCAAGACATAAATTGCTGACACAAAACTTTAAAAAAAAACTGACATAATACATTAAGTTATTGTTTGTTTCTATATGTTTATTCCAAGTGAAATGGCTCTTATTGCTGAATCTACACTGTAATCATCTTTGTGTTTGATATTACAGGACAACATTCACAACAGACCTAGACTTCTAACATTGTGAATTGAATTCACTGCGTGCAAGTGTTTTACAGTTTGACATATTTTCATTATTCCAGACATGGACATACAATTACACAACAATTACAAATGCTTGGTTTGTCACTGGATTGGTCCAAGGAGTATTTCACAATGGATGAGGTAATTCTAACAAATGAACTGTTTACTGATATCAGAGCTAGAAATTACAGTTTTTTTATGCACAAACTGTTGGTCCATGTATGGGAAAAATGGAGTGAAATAGGAGAATAACAATTTTACTGTGAGAATTGTTCTGTTTGATGACAGCTTACTTGTTGTAGTGGCAATATGGCTAATGATCCAGTCTCTCTCACAGAGTTTGGTGGTTAAAGTCCAGCCAGAGTTGCCTCGGTGCCCAGCCGTAGAAATGAGTACCTGACACCTCCAGGAGCAGGGGAAGGAAAGCCAGCCAGGCATGATGTTGACCACATGACTTTTTGACTGTGCTGTCACATAAAGTAACATATGGCACTAGTGCTCTGTCTCTTAGCTGCTGCCTTAGTGACCTGTTAGGACTGTGTTTGTTTTAAATTAAAGTTCAGAAATGTCCATCAGAAAAGTTTCTCAAACACCTGAATGTAAGAAGTAGCACAGCTCATAGAAAACTGGAATGTCAGTGCAAAGGGAGTGTGTATTTTATTTATAATCTGCTCAGTCAAACTAGCAGTAAAAAAGGGTACCTAACAGATTTGTTATGGAAACTGTTGTCTGACAGCAGAGAGCACCTGCCTGAAGGATGAAGCAAGCATAACAAAACATCTGAACAGAAAGTCCAAAAGTTTAGACACTCAGAAGAAAACAGCTAAACTACTAACATGGTGGACATTGAGCAAAGTATACAGTCAGCTTCTAGAATATTTTTTCATTGAAAACAGCTTATACTCCAAAACTGAACAGCAGTGAAAGCAGAACTGTCTGCCAAGAGGCATTAGTGTCAGAACTATCTGCTAAGAGACATTAGTGTTAGAACTGTCTGCTAAGAGACATTAGTGTCAGAACTATCTACCAGGAAACATTAGTGTCAGAACTGTCTGCTAAGAGGCATTAGTGTCAGAACTGTCTGCCAAGAGGCATTAGTGTCAGAACTGTCTGCCAAGAGGCATTAGTGTCAGAACTGTCTGCCAAGAGACATTAGTGTCAGAACTGTCTGCCAAGAGACATTAGTGTCAGAACTATCTGCTAAGAGACATTAGTGTCAGAACTATCTGCCAAGAGGCATTAGTGTCAGAACTATCTACTAAGAGGTATTAGTGTCAAAACTGTCAAGCCAAGAGGCGTTAGTGTCAGAACTGTCTGCCAAGAGGCATTAGTGTCAGAACAACACTATAGTAAACCACCACTACAAAATGTGGTGCACTGGCGTGCATGGTACAAGTGTAATGAAGAAAAAAAAAATAAGCTCTTCACATAATCTCATTACTATTAAAACTGTTGTTTTTGAGATTTTTTTCTTTAACATCGGTGGTTCCCAAACTGTCTTGACCTGCCACCTCTTGCCTCCCAAGCCATATCCCCAGCAGTTTTTTTTTTTTTTCAGTTGGCTGTGATAGATCTTGCCACTTCCTCTTCCTTCACCGCCCCCTGGATCTTCCCAGAGTCCCCACGGGGGCATTATCACCCACTTTGGGAATCCTCTACTTTCAGTGATATTCTGATGCTGATTATTTTACAGAATATTCTTGTGCCACTTGTTGCATACAATATTTTAGTTGCAAGAATAAACAGCAGAGCATCATAAAGTAAAGGGAACTGAGTTAACATTGAGATCAGGGTTTTGTCTTTCCTGTGTGAAATACTTCTGCCAGCAGTTTGGTCAGTGGGGTATGGATAGATATACTCTACATGGTGGGTGGAGCCTTATCAGAAGTAAAGTTAATCAAGAAAATCTTTCAATATGAAGCTTTGACTTTAGTTTGTTCACAATCAAATGAGCTAGTGAGAGCTGAGAGTATGCAGTAAGAGGGAAAGCCAGCAACAGCAACATCATGCTTGAGATATGATTCCCTGATTGTGATTGTGTTAGTAAGAGTGTGTTGATGTTCAGAAATCCTTGTTTTCCAGTGCCTGAATGTTGCTGTGACAGAGGCATTCTGTCGCCTGTTTGACAAGAGGTATTAGTGTCAGAACTGTCTGCCAAGAGGTATTAGTGTCAGAACTGTCTGCCAAGAGGTATTAGTGTCAGAACTGTCTGCCAAGAGGTATTAGTGTCAGAACTGTCTGCCAAGAGGTATTAGTGTCAGAACTGTCTGCTAAGAGGTATTAGTGTCAGAACTGTCTGCTAAGAGGTATTAGTGTCAGAACTGTCTGCTAAGAGGTATTAGTGTCAGAACTGTCTGCCAAGAGGTATTAGTGTCAGAACTGTCTGCCAAGAGGTATTAGTGTCAGAACTGTCTGCCAAGAGGTATTAGTGTCAGAACTGTCAAGCCAAGAGGTATTAGTGTCAGAACTGTCATGCCAAGAGGTATTAGTGTCAGAACTGTCTGCCAAGAGGTATTAGTGTCAGAACTGTCTGCCAAGAGGTATTAGTGTCAGAACTATCTGCCAAGAGGCATTAGTGTCAGAACTATCTACTAAGAGGTATTAGTGTCAGAACTGTCAAGCCAAGAGGCATTAGTGTCAGAACTGTCTGCTAAGAGGCATTAGTGTCAGAACAACACTATAGTAAACCACCACTACAAAATGTGGTGCACTGGCGTGCATGGTACAAGTGTAATGAAGAAAAAAAAAATAAGCTCTTCACATAATCTCATTACTATTAAAACTGTTGTTTGTGAGATTTTTTTCTTTAACATCGGTGGTTCCCAAACTGTCTTGACCTGCCACCTCTTGCCTCCCAAGCCATATCCCCAGCAGTTTTTTGTTTTTTTTTCAGTTGGCTGTGATAGATCTTGCCACTTCCTCTTCCTTCACCGCCCCCTGGATCTTCCCAGAGTCCCCACGGGGGCATTATCACCCACTTTGGGAATCCTCTACTTTCAGTGATATTCTGATGCTGATTATTTTACAGAATATTCTTGTGCCACTTGTTGCATACAATATTTTAGTTGCAAGAATAAACAGCAGAGCATCATAAAGTAAAGGGAACTGAGTTAACATTGAGATCAGGGTTTTGTCTTTCCTGTGTGAAATACTTCTGCCAGCAGTTTGGTCAGTGGGGTATGGATAGATATACTCTACATGGTGGGTGGAGCCTTATCAGAAGTAAAGTTAATCAAGAAAATCTTTCAATATGAAGCTTTGACTTTAGTTTGTTCACAATCAAATGAGCTAGTGAGAGCTGAGAGTATGCAGTAAGAGGGAAAGCCAGCAACAGCAACATCATGCTTGAGATATGATTCCCTGATTGTGATTGTGTTAGTAAGAGTGTGTTGATGTTCAGAAATCCTTGTTTTCCAGTGCCTGAATGTTGCTGTGACAGAGGCATTCTGTCGCCTGTTTGACAAGGGTCTTATTTATAGAGATAAACGAATGATAAACTGGTCTTGTGCATTGAGGTCCAGTTTGTCAGACATAGAGGTATGTACTGTGAAACTTGGTGCTTTGTGTATTTAGATTTTCTTGTGTCTGTGCTCAGACTTAATGGCATGTGTATTCAGACTTAATGGCATGTGTATTCAGACTTAATGGGATCTAATATAAGTCTCATTGATATGTAAGATCAGATTAGTGGTATGTAAGATCAGGCTTAGTGGTGTATAAGATCAGACTTAATGGCATGTAAGAATCAGACTTAGTGGTATGTAAGATCAGATTAGTGGTATGTAAGAATCAGACTTAGTGGTATGTAAGATCAGACTTAGTGGCATGTAAGAATCAGACTTAGTGGTATGTAAGATCAGATTTAATGGCATGTAAGAATCAGACTTAGTGGTATGTAAGATCAGATTTAATGGCATGTAAGAATCAGACTTAGTGGTATGTAAGATCAGACTTAATGGCATGTAAGAATCAGACTTAGTGGTATGTAAGATCAGATTTAATGGCATGTAAGAATCAGACTTAGTGGTATGTAAGATCAGACTTAATGGCATGTAAGAATCAGACTTAGTGGTATGTAAGATCAGATTTAATGGCATGTAAGAATCAGACTTAGTGGTATGTAAGGTCAGACTTAATGGCATGTAAGAATCAGACTTAGTGGTATGTAAGATCAGATTTAATGGCATGTAAGAATCAGACTTAGTGGTATGTAAGATCGATCAGACTTAATGGCATGTAAGATCAGACTTAATGGCGTGTAAGATCAGACTTAGTGGTATGTAAGAATCAGACTTAGTGGTATGTAAGATCAGACTTAATGGCGTGTAAGATCAGACTTAGTGGTATGTAAGAATCAGACTTAGTTGTATGTAAGATCAGACTTAGTGGTGTGTAAGAATCAGACTTAGTGGTATGTAAAAATTAGATTTAGTGGCATGTAAGAATGAGACTTAGTGGCATGTAAGAATCAGACTTAGTGGCATGTAAGATCAGACTTAGTGGCATGTAAGAATCAGACTTAGTGGCATGTAAGATCAGACTTAATGGCATGTAAGAATCAGACTTAGTGGTATGTAAGATCAGATTTAATGGCATGTAAGAATCAGACTTAGTGGTATGTAAGATCAGACTTAATGGCATGTAAGAATCAGACTTAGTGGTATGTAAGATCAGATTTACGTAAGATCAGACTTGGTGTCACATAAGATCAGACTTAACATAAGATCAGACTTGGTGGCATATAAGATCAGACTTATGTAAGATCATGGAGCACTACAAGAAACATGGAGCACTACAAAACAAGGTGAAGCACAGCTACATATCTTTGAAAACAAAATCTTCAAAAGAATATTTGGACCAGTTAGAGATTCTGTATCACAAGAATGGAAAATTAGAAATAATGAAGAAATACACATGCTATTCCAGCCTCCACTTTACCATTATGAAAAAAACAAAACAGATTGCAGTGGCTCGAACACTTGGAGATAATAGACAGCAGGCTTATACGGAGGTGATTAACAGACAGAGACCAAGAGGCAGGCCAAGATAACGGTGGCATGGTAACCTAGAAGACATACAAGCCCTCAGAGTGGCCTATTGGCATGAGAAGACTAAGAACAGAGAGGAATGGAGACAAGTCTTGTCTGCAGCAGTGAGCCGCACTGGCTTGGAAAACTGAACGAGTGAATTATGTAAGATCAGACTTAGTGGCATATGAGATCAGACTTATGTAAAATGAGACTTAGTGTGTGTATGATCAGATCTTAGTCGTCTATCTGCGTTGCTGAGTTAGCTGAGTCACTCACATATTTTCTGTTATGATTGCAGGTTGACAGACTTACTCTAGAGGGTCGAAGATCTTTGAAAGTGCCAGGCCTGGACAAGAAAGTTGAATTTGGAGTTCTCTCTCATTTTGCTTATCCTGTCATTAATTCAGGTAGAGGTTGATCCTGTTTGTGGGTCAGCTTTCAAATGTTTGTTTGTGGGTCAGCTTTCAAATGTTTGTTTCTTTGTTGCCAAGATACTGTGAGATGGAGGTCTTTATTCTTCTGGCCAGTGATGGTAGTAGATGGAGCAGATCACTTACTTTCTAAGCTTTTCTTGTGTTTGGCATCTTCCAGTCACTGCGGTGCTAGCTTCTAAATTTGTGCTTCTTTTATATTCATCATAAAATAAGATGTAATTTCCATGTATATAAATTATACACTTATATAATTATATATTAATTACCATATTTTCTGCTATGTTTGATGCAGTTTAAAAAAAAAAACTTGCAAAAATCATCCTGCATTCTGTAATCTGATGTTAGATTTGGTTGGTCTTGGGATGTAAGTTACCAGTATTAGACTAATACCCAGTATGGCTTTAGCAACATCCCCCTTGTCCATTCTTAGTCTGCTGTATATTTTAGCCTGTCCAGCAAACCTGTCTGCCACTTCATTGCCATGTACTCCCGCATTCCCTGGACAATAAAGCCACGTTATACTTGTCACAGTTGACTGGCTTAACAGATGGACCCATTCTTTTTGAAGCAATTTTTTCTCAGTCTTACAAAGCATGCTCTGTGAATCCATCACAATGATGCTATGAGCTACATCATGGACAAGTAGCCATTCCATTGCCTCCGGCACAGGCTCATTTTCTATTCACATGCTTGATGTGGTGATTTCAAAGGCTCTCGACCCTGTGCCACTACTCTTCCACTGTGGTAGACAACGAAACCACAACCACTTCTGCTGTTCGAGAAACTGAGCCATCTGTATTTATTACCATGTCTGAAGTGGTAAGATTGGATTTATGTAAGATAGATCTAGTGACACGTAAGAACAGGTAGTCTTATGTAAGATCAGACTTGGTGGCATATAAGATCAGACTTACGTAAGATCAGACTTGGTGTCACATAAGATCAGACTTAACATAAGATCAGACTTGGTGGCATATAAGATCAGACTTATGTAAGATCATGGAGCACTACAAGAAACATGGAGCACTACAAAACAAGGTGAAGCACAGCTACATATCTTTGAAAACAAAATCTTCAAAAGAATATTTGGACCAGTTAGAGATTCTGTATCACAAGAATGGAAAATTAGAAATAATGAAGAAATACACATGCTATTCCAGCCTCCACTTTACCATTATGAAAAAAAAAAACAGATTGCAGTGGCTCGAACACTTGGAGATAATAGACAGCAGGCTTATACGGAGGTGATTAACAGACAGAGACCAAGAGGCAGGCCAAGATAACGGTGGCATGGTAACCTAGAAGACATACAAGCCCTCAGAGTGGCCTATTGGCATGAGAAGACTAAGAACAGAGAGGAATGGAGACAAGTCTTGTCTGCAGCAGTGAGCCGCACTGGCTTGGAAAACTGAACGAGTGAATTATGTAAGATCAGACTTAGTGGCATATGAGATCAGACTTATGTAAAATGAGACTTAGTGTGTGTATGATCAGATCTTAGTCGTCTATCTGCGTTGCTGAGTTAGCTGAGTCACTCACATATTTTCTGTTATGATTGCAGGTTGACAGACTTACTCTAGAGGGTCGAAGATCTTTGAAAGTGCCAGGCCTGGACAAGAAAGTTGAATTTGGAGTTCTCTCTCATTTTGCTTATCCTGTCATTAATTCAGGTAGAGGTTGATCCTGTTTGTGGGTCAGCTTTCAAATGTTGTTTGTGGGTCAGCTTTCAAATGTTTGTTTCTTTGTTGCCAAGATACTGTGAGATGGAGGTCTTTATTCTTCTGGCCAGTGATGGTAGTAGATGGAGCAGATCACTTACTTTCTAAGCTTTTCTTGTGTTTGGCATCTTCCAGTCACTGCGGTGCTAGCTTCTAAATTTGTGCTTCTTTTATATTCATCATAAAATAAGATGTAATTTCCATGTATATAAATTATACACTTATATAATTATATATTAATTACCATATTTTCTGCTATGTTTGATGCAGTTTAAAAAAAAAAACTTGCAAAAATCATCCTGCATTCTGTAATCTGATGTTAGATTTGGTTGGTCTTGGGATGTAAGTTACCAGTATTAGACTAATACCCAGATAGCCATGTGTAGAGATCCAGGTGGGCAGTACTGTTTATTCATTGTAGCTGGTATGTTAGCTTACCATATTTACTGTAATATTCATGTGCTAGCAGTAAATTCGAGACAAGATATCAGAATTTAGTGAATGTAGTTTGTGAGGTACCTCACTTCAAGCCAGTTAGCATATGTATGTTACCTGTGATTGCAATATATCAATATTTAATTGCATGTTTTTGCTTTTGAAGTTCAGTAGGAGAATATCCAATGGCAAATAGTCTTAGAGCAAGGGGAAGGTTATGAAGTTTATGGAAAGTGTGGGGCTTTTACTTATGTTTGAAAATATTTATGCTGGGAAATATGGTACATTGTGTAAAAATAATGTTCATTAAAATTTGTACATGTACAGATGAAAGGATAGTTGTAGCAACAACTCGACTAGAAACAATGTTAGCAGATACCGCTGTTGCTGTCAACCCAGATGACATACAAGCCCTCAGAGTGGCCTATTGGCATGAGAAGACTAAGAACAGAGAGGAATGGAGACAAGTCTTGTCTGCAGCAGTGAGCCGCACTGGCTTGGAAAACTGAACGAGTGAATTATGTAAGATCAGACTTAGTGGCATATGAGATCAGACTTATGTAAAATGAGACTTAGTGTGTGTATGATCAGATCTTAGTCGTCTATCTGCGTTGCTGAGTTAGCTGAGTCACTCACATATTTTCTGTTATGATTGCAGGTTGACAGACTTACTCTAGAGGGTCGAAGATCTTTGAAAGTGCCAGGCCTGGACAAGAAAGTTGAATTTGGAGTTCTCTCTCATTTTGCTTATCCTGTCATTAATTCAGGTAGAGGTTGATCCTGTTTGTGGGTCAGCTTTCAAATGTTTGTTTGTGGGTCAGCTTTCAAATGTTTGTTTGTGGGTCAGCTTTCAAATGTTTGCTTGTGGGTCAGCTTTCAAAAGTTTGTTTGTGGGTCAGCTTTCAAATGTTTGTTTGTGGGTCAGCTTTCAAATGTTTGTTTGTGGGTCAGCTTTCAAATGTTTGTTTGTGGGTCAGCTTTCAAATGTTTGTTTGTGGGTCAGCTTTCAAATGTTTGTTTGTGGGTCAGCTTTCAAATGTTTGCTTGTGGGTCAGCTTTCAAAAGTTTGTTTGTGGGTCAGCTTTCAAATGTTTGTTTGTGGGTCAGCTTTCAAAAGTTTGTTTGTGGGTCAGCTTTCAAATGTTTGTTTGTGGGTCAGCTTTCAAATGTTTGTTTCTTTGTTGCCAAGATACTGTGAGATGGAGGTCTTTATTCTTCTGGCCAGTGATGGTAGTAGATGGAGCAGATCACTTACTTTCTAAGCTTTTCTTGTGTTTGGCATCTTCCAGTCACTGCGGTGCTAGCTTCTAAATTTGTGCTTCTTTTATATTCATCATAAAATAAGATGTAATTTCCATGTATATAAATTATACACTTATATAATTATATATTAATTACCATATTTTCTGCTATGTTTGATGCAGTTTAAAAAAAAAAAACTTGCAAAAATCATCCTGCATTCTGTAATCTGATGTTAGATTTGGTTGGTCTTGGGATGTAAGTTACCAGTATTAGACTAATACCCAGATAGCCATGTGTAGAGATCCAGGTGGGCAGTACTGTTTATTCATTGTAGCTGGTATGTAAGCTTACCATATTTACTGTAATATTCATGTGCTAGCAGTAAATTCGAGACAAGATATCAGAATTTAGTGAATGTAGTTTGTGAGGTACCTCACTTCAAGCCAGTTAGCATATGTATGTTACCTGTGATTGCAATATATCAATATTTAATTGCATGTTTTTGCTTTTGAAGTTCAGTAGGAGAATATCCAATGGCAAATAGTCTTAGAGCAAGGGGAAGGTTATGAAGTTTATGGAAAGTGTGGGGCTTTTACTTATGTTTGAAAATATTTATGCTGGGAAATATGGTACATTGTGTAAAAATAATGTTCATTAAAATTTGTACATGTACAGATGAAAGGATAGTTGTAGCAACAACTCGACTAGAAACAATGTTAGCAGATACCGCTGTTGCTGTCAACCCAGATGATCCTCGGTACAGCCATCTCGTTGGACAGAAAGTCCAACATCCATTGGACAGAGGCAGACTGTTGCCAATTATTGCAGATTCATTTGTTGACATGAATTTTGGAACAGGTAGTCTTCTTTTTCTTCTTCTGTGTTTGAGGTCGTTAGTCACACCAGAGGAGCAGGTAGTGATATAGACAAGTCAGTCAGTCAGGTAGTGATACTGACAAGTCAGTCAGTCAGTCAGTCAGGTAGTGATACAGACAAGTCAGTCAGGTAGTGATACAGACAAATCAGTCAGGTAGTGATACAAGTCAGTCAGGTAGTGATACAGACAAGTCATTCAGGTAGTGATACAGACAAGTCAGTCAGTCAGGTAGTGATACAGACAAGTCAGTCAGGTAGTGATACAGACAAGTCAGTCAGTCAGGTAGTGATACAGACAAGTCAGTCAGGTAGTGATACAGACAAATCAGTCAGTCAAATAGTGATACAGACAAGTCAGTCAATCAGTCAGGTAGTGATACAGACAAGTCAGTCAATCAGGTAGTGATACAGACAAGTCAGTCAGGTAGTGAAATTGATAAGTCAGTGAGTCAGGTAGTAATACAGACAAGTCAGTCAATCAGGTAGTGATACAGACAATTCAGTCAATCAGATAGTGATGCAGACAAATCAGTCAGTCAAGTAGTGATACAGACAAGTCAGTCAGGTAGTGATACAGACAAGTCAGTCAATCAGGTAGTGATACAAACAAGTCAGTCAATCAGGTAGTGATACAGACAAATCAATCAGTCAAATAGTGATACAGACAAGTGTTAGTCAGTCAGGTAGTGATACAGACAAGTGTCAGTCAGTCAGGTAGTGATACAGACAAGTCAGTCAGGTAGTGATACAGACAAGTCAGTCAGTCAATCAGGTAGTGATACAGACACATCAGTCAATCAGGTAGTGATACAGACAAGTCAGTCAATCAATCAGGTAGTGATACAGACAAGTTAGTCAATCAGGTAGTGATACAGACAAGTCAGTCAGTCAGGTAGTGATACAGACAAGTCAGTCAGTCAGGTAGTGATACAGAAAGTCAGTCAAGTAGTAATACAGACATGTCAGTCAGTCAGGTTGTGATACAGACAAGTCAGTCAGTCAGTCAGGTAGTGATACAGACAAATCAGTCAGTCAAGTAGTTATACAGACAAGTTAGTCAGTCAGATAGTGATACAGACAAGTGTCAGTCAGAAAGTGATACAGACAAGTCAGTCAGGAAGTGATACAAACAAATCAGTCAGTCAAATAGTGATACAGACAAATGTCAGTCAGTCAGTCAGGAAGTAATACAGACAAGTGTCAGTCAGTCAGGAAGTGATACAAACAAGTCAGTCAGTCAGGTAGTGATACAGACAAATCAGTCAGTCAAATAGTGATATAGACAAGTGTCTGTCAGTCAGGTAGTGATACAGACAATTCAGTCAGTCAAATATGCCAGATTTGGAGATAAACTGATATAAGACAGATCTAATATGTCAGCTTTGGAGATAAAGATAGATCAATGATGCCAGCTTTGTAGAAAAAGATAGATCAATGATGCCAGCTTTGGAGATAAAGATAGATAAATGATGCCAGCTTTGGAGATAAAAATAGATCAATGATGCCAGCTTTGAAGATAAACTGATATAAGACAGATCAACTATGCCAGCTTTGGAGGTAAACTGATATAAAATAGATCAGCTATGCCAGCTTTGGAGATAAACTGATATAAGATAGATCAAATATGCCAGCTTTGGAGATAAACTGATATAAGACAGATCAACTATGCCAGCTTTGGAGATAAAGATAGATCAACGATGCCAGCTTTGGAGATAAACTGATATAAGACAGATCAACTATGCCAGCTTTGGAGATAAAGATAGATCAACGATGCCAGATTTGGAGATAAACTGATATAAGACAGATCAACTATGCCAGCTTTGGAGTTAAATTGATATAAGATAGATCAGCTATGCCAGCTTTGGAGTTAAATTGATATAAGATAGATCAACTATGTTCGCTTTACTGTCAGGATTCTGTATTTGCTCAATAACTAAGAGGAAAAAAAAAATTGTTTCATGAAAGTAGATAGTACTCATTATATTTCTTTTCTTCTACCAGTGCAGAAGAAATGTAGATTTTGTTGTTGCTGTTATTGTTGATGCATTGTTTATGAGCTGGTGACCAACTTCTAGAAATTAGAGGAGACAGAAGTTGCAGTGTCTGATGCATTCTTTGCAGGAGCTGTCAAGGTCAGTCCTGGTCATGATTACACAGATTTTGAAGTTGGATGCCGTCATGGTTTGCCTGTTATTGAAATTCTGACCGATGATGGAACAGTCCGCAGTGATGTTGAGATGTTTGGGGGTGAGAATCGATTTGAGGTTCGCAGGAAGCTAAGGGAAGCGCTCAGTCTCCTTGGTTACTACTACGGTGAGAAGGAGCATCCAACAGTTTTACCTCTGTGTAGGTGAGTTCATCTGTGCCTTGTTTCTTGTGTTCAGAACTTGTGGGAGCAGGGAGTTGCTGTTTTCAGAACTTGTGGGAGCAGAGAGTTGCTTGTGTTCAGAATTTGTGGGAACAGAAGTAGTTGTCAGAGAGTTGCTTGTGTTCAGAACTTGTGGGAGCAGAGAGTTGCTTGTGTTCAGAACTTGTGGGAACAGAGAGTTGCTTGTGTTCAGAACTTGTGGGAACAGAGAGTTGCTTGTGTTCAGAACTTGTGGGAACAGAGAGTTGCTTGTGTTCAGAATTTGTGGGAACAGAGAGTTGCTTGTGTTCAGAATTTGTGGGAACAGAAGTAGTTGTCAGAGAGTTGCTTGTGTTCAGAACTTGTGGGAACAGAAGTAGTTGTCAGAGAGTTGCTTGTGTTCAGAACTTGTAAGGATAGAAATAGTTAGGTTGGAGAGTTCTTTATTTTGAGATGAGTTAAAAAAAAATGGAAAGAGTTTAGAAGTGTAAAGACATGGTACAGGATCCATTTACATTTGATGATCTGAGAAGTTAGGAGTTCATAGAATCTGAGAAGTTAGGAGTTAATAGAATCTGAGAAGTTAGGAGTTCATAAAATCTGATAAGGAGTTCATAGAATCTGAGGAGTTCATAGACTGCTTTTGATTGATTTACCAAAGCATTAAATACAGAATCATTTTCTGCCCGTACTGGACCAATTATTGCTCTGTGCTCCTGTCTTGTGTATGTCTTTGTTTACAAATTATTTTTCTGTGCTCTTGTCTTGTGTATGTCTTTGTTTCTTATCTTATCTTATATCCATCCCGTTCCGTTAAATGTCATATAGGGCCCTCAGAGTAGTTCGCCAATTTTTCCTGTCTTCGGCGAGTCTTTCAACCTCATCAAGGGATTTTATGCCTGTTAATTTGGTCCTCTTCAGAGTTTCACGTGGTCTGCCTCTTTTTCTTTGGCCTGTTGTGTTCCACTTGATAGCTTGTTTTGGGATTCTCTGATCATTTCTTCTCATCAAGTGACCAACATATGTCCATCTCCTTTTCCTGATCACCCATGAAACTGGTTGTTGTTCAGTCATCTGTCTTATCTCTGCATTGTTCTTGAATTTGTTCCACTTGATGCCGAGTATCTTATCTTAGGTATTTTACAAATTGTCTTTGTTTACAAATTATTTTTCTGTGCTCTTGTCTCATGTATGTCTTTGTTTACAAATTATTCTGTATTTTAGGAAAAAAGAGGAAATATTTATGACAGAAATATTTCCTCATGTCTTGCTTATATCTTTTTTCACAAATTATTCTTTATGTTAGGGGTAAAAAGACATTTTTGACATAAAAATTTGCTGTTCTGTCCAGTCGAACAGGAGACATTATAGAACCAAGACTGAAGGAACAGTGGTTTCTCAGGTGCACAGAAATGATGCAAGAGACCATGCAGGTATTTCCTAGATTCCTTCTCGTTCCAGAATTCTTGTCAGTGCCTGTATTCCTTGATTTAAAAGAGAGCAGAGATATCTTTGAGATGGCAAATCTAGTGGCTTTCCCCAGATAAATATTTGATGCTAGCTTCTAGGTAAGCAGACAGAAATTTGATAACAAACAGGTTTTTTTTTTTTTTTACACTTTCTGTAAAAACTTCTTTGTTTTGATTTATCATTATTTGGTATTTCTCACATTTTGATTGCTAATTAAACTGTAACTGAAAATCATCTTTGAATAAAGTAATGAACCTGAACTAATTTTTTTCTGTGATCCTTCATCTTTTCCATGGCGGTGCTGCACGCCAACACTAACTGCATTTTTCTTCATTGTCCGAGAGGAGTTTCACCCCACGCACGACAGCTGAAGAATTTTGCCAGCAGGGGCAGAATGGGTTGAAAATGGGCAAGTGATAGAGAGAAGCTAGGGACTGCACTCAACAAGGAGAGGATGGGTCTTTCAGACATAGCTCTCTCAGTGCAAGAAAAACAATGTGAGGGATAGAAAATTAGGCTCAGGACTTGGTTGGATGGAGGGCTTTCTTGTGTTCAGAATTTGTGGGAACAGAAGTAGTTGTCAAAGAGTTGCTTGTTTTCAGAATTTGTGGGAACAGAAGTAGTTGTCAGAGAGTTGCTTGTGTTCAGAATTTGTAAGGATAGAAATAGTTAGGTTGGAGAGTTCTTTATTTTGAGATGAGTTAAAAAAAAATGGAAAGAGTTTAGAAGTGTAAAGACATGGTACAGGATCCATTTACATTTGATGATCTGAGAAGTTAGGAGTTCATAGAATCTGAGAAGTTAGGAGTTAATAGAATCTGAGAAGTTAGGAGTTCATAAAATCTGATAAGGAGTTCATAGAATCTGAGGAGTTCATAGACTGCTTTTGATTGATTTACCAAAGCATTAAATACAGAATCATTTTCTGCCAGTACTGGACCAATTATTGCTCTGTGCTCCTGTCTTGTGTATGTCTTTGTTTACAAATTATTTTTCTGTGCTCTTGTCTTGTGTATGTCTTTGTTTCTTATCTTATCTTATATCCATCCCGTTCCGTTAAATGTCATATAGGGCCCTCAGAGTAGTTCGCCAATTTTTCCTGTCTTCGGCGAGTCTTTCAACCTCATCAAGGGATTTTATGCCTGTTAATTTGGTCCTCTTCAGAGTTTCACGTGGTCTGCCTCTTTTTCTTTGGCCTGTTGTGTTCCACTTGATAGCTTGTTTTGGGATTCTCTGATCATTTCTTCTCATCAAGTGACCAACATATGTCCATCTCCTTTTCCTGATCACCCATGAAACTGGTTGTTGTTCAGTCATCTGTCTTATCTCTGCATTGTTCTTGAATTTGTTCCACTTGATGCCGAGTATCTTATCTTAGGCATTTTACAAATTGTCTTTGTTTACAAATTATTTTTCTGTGCTCTTGTCTCATGTATGTCTTTGTTTACAAATTATTCTGTATTTTAGGAAAAAAGAGGAAATATTTATGACAGAAATATTTCCTCATGTCTTGCTTATATCTTTTTTCACAAATTATTCTTTATGTTAGGGGTAAAAAGACATTTTTGACATAAAAATTTGCTGTTCTGTCCAGTCGAACAGGAGACATTATAGAACCAAGACTGAAGGAACAGTGGTTTCTCAGGTGCACAGAAATGATGCAAGAGACCATGCAGGTATTTCCTAGATTCCTTCTCGTTCCAGAATTCTTGTCAGTGCCTGTATTCCTTGATTTAAAAGAGAGCAGAGATATCTTTGAGATGGCAAATCTAGTGGCTTTCCCCAGATAAATATTTGATGCTAGCTTCTAGGTAAGCAGACAGAAATTTGATAACAAACAGGTTTTTTTTTTTTTTACACTTTCTGTAAAAACTTCTTTGTTTTGATTTATCATTATTTGGTGTTTCTCACATTTTGATTGCTAATTAAACTGTAACTGAAAATCATTTTTGATTAAAGTAATGAACCTGAACTAATTTTTTTCTGTGATCCTTCATCTTTTCCATGGCGGTGCTGCACGCCAACACTAACTGCATTTTTCTTCATTGTCCGAGAGGAGTTTCACCCCACGCACGACAGCTGAAGAATTTTGCCAGCAGGGGCAGAATGGGTTGAAAATGGGCAAGTGATAGAGAGAAGCTAGGGACTGCACTCAACAAGGAGAGGATGGGTCTTTCAGACATAGCTCTCTCAGTGGAAGAAAAACAATGTGGGGGATAGAAAATTAGGCTCAGGACCTGGTTGGATGGAGGGCTTTCTTGTTTGAGTTACAAGGTTTCAAGTGAAACAAAGATTGATTTTAATGGTGATATCACATATTAGGTTCAGGTAAAAAGAGAATTGATTTTAATGGTGAAATCACATATTAGGTTCAGGTAAAAAGAGAATTGATTTTAATGGTGAAGTCACATATTAAGTTCAGGTAAAAAGAGAATTGATTTTAATGGTGAAATCACATATTCATCAAAATAACCTATTATCTGGTGCCACCTCTTTTATTAAATGCTGTAGTAGCAAACAGAACACATACTACTAGAACTTTGATGTACAGAACATCATTTTTAGGTTTGAAGCTAGCATTATCATATACAAATCAGCTGTAAAGATGTGTTAATTCTCATGCTTGTCCTGATTTCTTAGACATCAGAATCTGAGGAAGTGTGGTTCTTAGAATCACGTGGTTGCTGTGTATCAGTAGCTAAACACATAGTGAGTTTTGTATTTCTCAGATTTTTTTCATGTTTGACCTTTCTAGGTTGTTGAATCTGGCCAACTGAAGATAACTCCCTCGTATAATGAGAAGGTATGGATGGAATGGTTGAAAAATGAAAAGTAAGTTTGTTTTTTTTTCAATCAGAAATTGAGAAAATTAATATCCATTAAGATTAATATGAAAGTTTGAGCTTATTAAAAATTGAAAAAGAAAAACAGGATAATGATTTATGGTTATGATTATTATTAACCAGTAGTTGGAAACATGGATGCTTAATAAATAAAGTGCGGATAAAACTCGTAGGTTTGAGAGAAAGAAGTGAGAGTGAAGGGAAGGTTACTAGAGAATCAGAGTCTGGCATTGAACATTGTGGAACAAATGATTTTATTAGATATCTGGGCTACCCAACAATCTTATTAACTGCCTGGGGTGTGCAGTGATTAGCTGTCATGGTGTTATTTTCATTAGCAATCCTGGGGTAGTAGAAGAGTGTCAGTAGTTCTCTGAAATACTGAAAAGTCTTATTATTGGTCTGTGGTATTCAGGAAATCGTATGAGTTTTTTGAAGTAGTGAGAAATGTTATTAGATATCTGGGGATTGAACAAGTAAGAGTTGATTTCCTGTCATACAGAGATTGGTGCTTGTCACGACAGCTGTGGTGGGGACATAGGATACCTGTGTATACATGCTTGGTAAGTGTCAGCCTATCTCTCTCTCTCTCTCTCTCTCTTCCACCATGTTTGTATGTGTATGCGTGAGAGAGGGAGTGAGTGTGTGTGCATGAGAAAGGGAATGAGTGAGTGAGTGTGAGAGTGATTGAGAGAGAGAGAGAGCATATCGCTTTAAAGAATTTCGTAGAAAACATTTACTGATGAGGCATGGTTTTACTAGGGAGTGAAAGTTTGGCAGTGATGTCCCTTTGCTGTCTGTCAGTTTGTATATAGTTTTCTCAAGTAATTGTCCCAAAGAGATGACTTCACTGAGTAGCAGGAGTTTAGTCTGCTGCTGTTTACTTGGATGTTAACTATGACATCTAGAGACATGGATGTTAACTATGACATCTAGAGACTTGGATGTTAACTATGACATCTAGAGACTTTGGATGTTAACTATGACATCTAGAGACCACCATCTGGCACCTGGTGGACATGCCTGGAAGAAGGGACAGGCACCTAGTAACATGTGACAGTTAAGAACTCAGAAGCTTGCACATGAAGCCTGCTGTAGTAGCTTGATGTGTAAATAACATGAAACTTGCTAACTGTTAGTCTCTTTACTTGAAGCTCCAAGTCCCTGCTGCAAGTGTTCAACAATCTGGGTTAAAGTATACTTTTTTGTTTTTGTTTTTGTATGAGATCTGGGGTGAAGACAGTCCAGTTTGGCAGTTAGTGACGCACGGCTGACCAAGACCCTGTCCTACCTCTTCTTTGGTATGCACGGCTGACCAAGACCCTGTCCTACCTCTTCTTTAGTATCCACAGCTGACCAAGACCCTGTCCTACCTCTTCTTTGGTACCCACGGCTGATCAAGACCCTGTCCTACCTCTTCTTTAGTATCCACAGCTGACCAAGACCTTGTCCTACCTCTTCTTTGGTACCCTCGGCTGATCAAGACCCTGTCCTACTTCTTCTTTAGTATCCACGGCTGACCAAGACCCTGTCCTACTTCTTCTTTAGTATCCACAGCTAACAAAGACCCTGTCCTACCTCTTCTTTGGTATCCACAGCTGACCAAGACTCTGTCCTACCTCTTCTTTAGTATCCACAGCTAACAAAGACCCTGTCCTACCTCTTCTTTGGTATCCACAGCTGACCAAGACCCTGTCCTACCTCTTCTTTAGTATCCACAGCTGACCAAGACTGTCCTACCTCTTCTTTAGTATCCACAGCTGACCAAGACTGTCCTACCTCTTCTTTAGTATCCATAGCTAACAAAGACCCTGTCCTACCTCTTCTTTAGTATCCATAGCTAACAGAGACCCTGTCCTACCTCTTCTTTAGTATCCACAGCTGACCAAGACTCTGTCCTACCTCTTCTTTAGTATCCACAGCAAACAAAGACCCTGTCCTACCTCTTCTTTAGTATCCACAGCTGACCAAGACTCTGTCCTACCTCTTCTTTAGTATCCACATTAACAAGCCTAGCCTGGCTAATAGGGAAGAGATCATTATGGCCTTCATGATATTGGAGTCTGCTAAAGAAGTATTGCACACCCACTGCTTGATATCTGCTCTTGAAGCTGACAAAAATAGTCTCATATCTGACACAATGCCATGCTTCCACACCTTCACTGTATTAGCCGCCTCACGGACCCAAAGGATAGAGCAGTAACAATGTTTCAGAGGTTGTGAGTTAATCTATAGATCCCTGCTGTACGCTTCCAAAATTTTGATGCAGGAGAAGACTGAAGGCAGTGCAATATTGTCAGAATTTGAATAACTTTATAAGGAAGCTCATTGATGATGTCATGCAGTATTTGTTTTCACATAGTGATGTGTGTCCAGTGTTATGTGTCTAGTGTTGTATATCCAGTGATGAGTGCCCAGATTAGTGTCTAGTGATGCATTTCTAGTATTGTGTGTCTAGTGTTGTGTGTCCAGTGATGTCTGGTTATATGCCCAGTTCTGTTTGTCCAGTGATGTGTGTCCTTTGATGTGTCCAATGTTGTTTGGCCAGTGAAGTGTGTCCAGTGTTGTGTGTCCTGCAATGATTGTCCAGTGATGTCTGGTGATGTGTTCAGTGATGTATCCAGTATTGTTTGTCTAGTGATGTGTGTGCAGTGATATATGGTGATGTGTTCACTGCTGTTTGTCTTGTGATGTATGTCCAGTGATGTGTGTCCTGTATTCATTGGTTAGATTTTAAAATTGATCTTGTGTAGAGAAGTAACAAGACAGTGTGTGCAAGATCTCAGTCTGAAGCAGTGGAGAAGTTGGCCAAGGATTTTGGTGTGAACTCAGTGGAACTTGTGCAAGGCAAGATGTTTGTTTCTTACCATTTTCTTTCATGTGTAGTTTTAATAAAAGGACCATGATGGTTGATCAAAATTATTTTTTTGTTTTGTTTTTTAGATTTAGCCCGTTCGCTTTGTGACTTATGGGTTAATTATTTCATGGTGTTTATATTCATTGTCTAGAAGTATTCCATGATGTTTATGTTAATTGTCTAGAAGTATTCCATGATGTTTATTTTAATTGTCTAGAAGTATTCCATGATGTTTATGCTAATTATCCAGAAGTATTCCATGATGTTTATGTTAATTGTCTAGAAGTATTCCATGATGTTTATGCTAATTATCCAGAAGTATTCCATGATGTTTATGTTAATTATCCAGCAATATTTAGGTTAATTATATTCCATGATGTTTATGTTAATTGTTCAGCAGTATTCTATAATGTGTATGTTAATTGTACAGCAATGTTCAGGCTAATTGTTCCATGATCTTTATGTTATTATCTAGCAATGTTCAGGTTAATTATTCCATGATGTTCAATTACTTTTTGATTTTAATTAACGAACAGGCTCATTTTATTCTCTGGTTTCATTTGTCTGAGAGTGAAACATAGCATTTTTAGCAAATGGTTAATTGTACAAATAGGTATGTAATATAAATATCCTTCCTCTTATAACAGCACTAAAAAAACAGTATATCCATCCATGAGGCCAGTAGAACACAGACTATATCCTTTCTTTTACATTGCCAGTAACAAACTTTATAACCCTTCACAAGGACACTAGAGAACAGCCTGTATTGCCTCTCTCATGCTTGTAAAGAACATTAAATATCTTTCTCTTATGACAATCAAAAGCAGCAAATGTCCTTCCTCATACAAATAACTGGTCAAAATACAGCAAAAGGAAACTTGTCCTTGAATTGTTACAGACATGGATAATTGTCCATGTATTATTACAGACGAAGATGTTCTGGACACGTGGTTCTCATCATCTCTTCTCCCATTTTCAATCTTTGATTGGCCAGGAGCTGGCTCTGATGGTAAACAAAACCTATCATCAGCTTCGGTAAGTTCAGTCAGTAAATGAAAGTTTTGTTTGGCTAAATCATTCTTTGTCTTCATGGTGTTGACTTTGTCTTATTAGTGTTTAACTAAGCTAGTTTTTGTCTTATTAGTGTGTAACTAATCTATTATTTGTTTTATTAGTGTTTAACTAAGCTGGTCTTTGTCTTAACTCTTTTTGATAAACCAATCTTTGTCTTATCAGTCTCAGCCTAAACTTATCTTTGCCTTGTTAGTATTTAACCAAGCAAGTCTTTGTCTTAACATTGTTGAATAAATCACTCTTTATCTTATTACTCTAAGGCTAAAACACTCTTTATTTTATTAGCTTTTGACCTACGCAGTCTTTGTCTGCAGAATCAGTGACTTACCAGTGTTTACTAGAAAGCTGTGTTTGTGTGACCAGTCAGCGCTGTTTAGTATCAAACAGACCTGGTATATCTGAGTGTTGCTGTATGTTTCTCTTGTCATCAGTCCTCCACAGCAGAAGTTTTCCCATGAATCCCTGCATATCATTGCCATGGTTACCTGTTGTGTTCAACATTTGAGTTGAAAACAGTTAAAATGATTTCTTTTTTTCTTTGTAAGGTGCCCAGTCAGAGCTTGTACTTTCCACAAACTTTGATGGAAACAGGCCAGGACATCTTGTTCTTCTGGGTGGCCAGGATGGTTATGATGAGTCTTGAGCTGACAGGGAAGGTACCTTTCAAAGAAGTAAGTTATGAACTTGTGTCTGTCACAAGTTTTCTCATGCACATACATTAAATTGTTATGTTAGAGGGAATGTTAGTTACCGAACATGGTCAAACAGCTTCATTTAAAAATTTGAGAATGCTGAAGTTTTCAAACAATGGGATAAAGAGAGGAAGACCAAGGCGAAGATGGCTGCAGGCCATCTTTCTTACAACCAAGAGGCCTACACTAGAGCTGTTAGGGAGGCAAAGTTCTGCAAGGGACATGCAAATGACTGACTGACTGGTTGGGACTCTGACCAGTTTCCATGTTGAAATACTCATGAGATTAGTCATGGATTAGAACTTTGACCAGTTTATCTGTTGAAATAATCATAAAACTAATCTTGGATTGGGAGCAGCTCTCCACACTGAAGTAATCTTGAAAATAGTCATGGGTTGTGACTTTGACTAGTTCTCCAGGTTAAGATTATTGTAAGGCTAGTTATATTTTTGTATATTGTCCATACAAAACAGAACGAACAAACGAACGAATGAACGTACTTTATTTTCAAAGGGTTAAGAATTGGGCATGCAGGCCCGTCTGACATTCTGCCCTTCATCGTGCAGCTTTCGCTCAGTCACAGTCATTCAGCTTTTATTAATGAACATTAATAATCATGAAGACACAATTAAATGATTACATAAATAAATAATAAACTTATCTCTTGTCAATACACTCCACACTCTGATTTATGCAGCAGCATGAAATAAACTTGCATTCTTACATTCATTCAAAACAAAAATTTTAGAAAAGCTGTTAAAAATTACAACAATCGAGACAGCCGAGAAAACAACTTTAGAAATTAGCTTTGTTATTGTTTTGATGGAGGCTTTCTTGTCTGTTTTATAACACTAGTCTTTTTATGGGGATGAGATCATTGGCCCCATGCTCCAGCCTCCATCCTGGGGGACCAGGGTGCTAGTTTCGTCAGACCCCCACCCATGCAGATCTTCCCAGCTTGCTTGAATCTGCCAGGAGTAGAACCCCGTTGGTATAGCTCCAGGGGTGGTCAGGGTATGCAAGCTGCCACGCCACGACAAGGCACCAGCACAGCTACATATCTTTGAAAACAGAATCTTGAGAAGAATTTTTAGACCAATCAGAGATCCTATATCACAAGAATGGAAAATTAGAAATAACGAAGAAGTGCACATGCTATTCCAGTCTCCACTTATAACTACCATTATGAAAAACAAGAGATTGAAATGGCTCGGACACTTAGAGAGGATGGAATAGACAGACAAAAAAAGGCATATACAGAAGTGACTAATGGAGGCAGACCAAGACAACGATGGCGTGCACAACCTGCAAGAAGACCTATGAGCTCTTGGAGTGGACAGTTGGCAGGAGAAGACTAAGAACAAGAGGAAGGGAGACAACTGGCAGGAGAAGACTAAGAACAGAGAGTAAGGGAGACAACTGGCAGGAGAATACTAAGAACAGAGAGTAAGGGAGACAACTGGCAGGAGAAGACTAAGAAAAGAGAGGAAGGTAGACAACTGGCAGGAGAAGACTAAGAAAAGAGAGGAAGGGAGACAACTGGCAGGAGAAGACTAAGAAAAGAGAGGAAGGGAGACAACTGGCAGGAGAAGACTAAGAAAAGAGGAAGGGAAACAACTGGCAGGAGAAGACTAAGAAAAGAGGAAGGGAGACAACTGGCAGAGAAGACTAAGAAAAGAGAGGAAGGGAGACAACTGGCAGGAGAACTAAGAACAGAGAGGAAGGGAGAACTGGCAGGAGAAGACTAAGAAAAGAGGAAGGGAAACAACTGGCAGGAGAAGACTAAGAAAAGAGAGGAAGGGAGACAACTGGCAGGAGAAGACTAAGAAAAGAGAGGAAGGGAAACAACTGGCAGGAGAAGACTAAGAAAAGAGAGGAAGGGAGACAACTGGCAGGAGAAGACTAAGAAAAGAGAGGAAGGGAGACAACTGGCAGGAGAAGACTAAGAACAGAGAGGAAGGGAGAACTGGCAGGAGAAGACTAAGAAAAGAGGAAGGGAAACAACTGGCAGGAGAAGACTAAGAAAAGAGAGGAAGGGAAACAACTGGCAGGAGACGACTAAGAAAAGAGAGGAACTGAGACAAGTCTTGTCTGGAACAAGGAGCTGCAGTGGCTAGGATAGCTGAAAGAATAAATGAATTGTTTTGATAGGTCATATTTTTAAAACTTTGTGGTAAGTTCAGTAAACACATTAAAGCTGTTGTATTGCAGAAAACAGCCTTTGTGTCCAGTCATGTTTGACAGAAAATAGTCATTCTATCACTTTAGCATTAAATTATGAGATATATGAGTGGAATAAATTCTCAAACACCATTTATCAGGTACTTCTTCATGGCATGTTACGTGACGCTCAGGGCCGGAAAATGAGCAAGTCCCTGGGAAATGTGATTGACCCTGTAGATGTTATCAAGGGTGTGTCATTACAGGTCAGTTCATGCATATGTTCTGTCTGTATGTGTCTCTGTGTGTGTGTTTGTGTGGTGAACAGAACATCTGACATGCTTTTCTCTTCTTCCTTGTATGATTGTTTATTTGATTGTATAAATCTGTTCTTGCTCTGTCTGTTTAATTTGATTGTATAAATTTGTTCTTGTTTTGTCTATTTAATTTGATTCTATAAATTTGTTCTTGTTCTGTCTGTTTAATTTGATTGTATAAATTTGTTCTTGTTCTGGCTGTTTAATTTGATTGTATAAATTTGTTCTTGTTCTGGCTGTTTAATTTGATTGTATAAATTTGTTCTTGTTCTGGCTGTTTAATTTGATTGTATAAATTTGTTCTTGTTCTGTCTGTTTAATTTGATTGTATAAATTGTTCTTGTTTTGTCTGTTTAATTTGATTGTATAAATTTGTTCTTGTTCTGGCTGTTTAATTTGATTGTATAAATTTGTTCTTGTTCTGTCTGTTTAATTTGATTGTATAAATTTGTTCTTGTTCTGGCTGTTTAATTTGATTGTATAAATTTGTTCTTGTTCTGTCTGTTTAATTTGATTGTATAAATTTGTTCTTGTTCTGTCTGTTTAATTTGATTGTATAAATTTGTTCTTGTTCTGTCTGTTTAATTTGATTGTATAAATTTGTTCTTGTTCTGTCTGTTTAATTTGATTGTATAAATTTGTTCTTGTTCTGTCCCCCTGGGACTGCATGCAAGATGTACTCTGCAGCTGATGTGGTGAAGATGTTGAAGCACCAGCATTGTGGGGGGTGGTGGGTGGGCAGTGGGTAATGGTAGCAATTTTCAGGCCCAGATGGGAGATAAAACAAAAGAGGCAGGAAAATGGTGCAGTGCTTCTTTGGCAGAGTCCACTACCAAGGGAACTCCATCATGGCCAGCCAGCCATTTATGTAAAAATACTTCAACTACGAAAACATCATCAAGAAATAAATGGAGAGCCATTGTTGTTGGTGTGTGCACCAGGCAGAGGTAAAGAAAGCAAGGAAGGGAAGAGTTACCATGGTGACTGTAAAAATCCCAGTTAGCCTGGCTGAGTCTGTTACTGGGGGCACCAGCAGAGATGTAGAACTTTAGTCACCAGCCCTGATGTGTGTTGCTGATCGTTGTTCTGCCTACATCTTTACCCTCACAGTAAACACCCGTCACAAACACAGCTTAGAAGAACAGATGGTCATCTTCAGACAGATGCTGAAGCACCATATACTGAACCAGCAGGGCAGAAGACTGTGACACAAGTAGTAATGTGATAACTGTGCTTCAGGGCGGAATACTGTGACACAAGTAGTAATGTGATAACTGTGCTTCAGGGCGGAATACTGTGACACGAGTAGTAATGTGATAACTGTGCTTCAGGGCGGAATACTGTGACACGAGTAGTAATGTGATAACTGTGCTTCAGGGCGGAGTACTGTGACACAAGTAGTAATGTGATAACTGTGCTTCAGGGCGGAGTACTGTGACACAAGTAGTAATGTGATAACTGTGCTTCAGGGCAGAAGACTGTGACACAAGTAGTAATGTGATAAATGTGCTTCAGGGCAGAAGACTGTGACACGAGTAGTAATGTGATAACTGTGCTTCAGGGCGGAATACTGTGACACGAGTAGTAATGTGATAACTGTGCTTCAGGGCGGAATACTGTGACACGAGTAGTAATGTGATAACTGTGCTTCAGGGCGGAATACTGTAACACAAGTAGTAATGTGATAACTGTGCTTCAGGGCGGAATACTGTGACACAAGTAGTAATGTGATAACTGTGCTTCAGGGCGGAATACTGTGACACAAGTAGTAATGTGATAACTGTGCTTCAGGGCGGAATACTGTGACACAAGTAGTAATGTGATAACTGTGCTTCAGGGCAGAAGACTGTGACACGAGTAGTAATGTGATAACTGTGCTTCAGGGCGGAATACTGTGACACAAGTAGTAATGTGATAACTGCTTCAGGGCAGAAGACTGTGACACGAGTAGTAATGTGATAACTGTGCTTCAGGGCAGAAGACTGTGACACAAGTAGTAATGTGATAACTGTGCTTCAGGGCAGAAGACTGTGACACGAGTAGTAATGTGATAACTGTGCTTCAGGGCAGAAGACTGTGACACGAGTACTAATGTGATAACTGTGCTTCAGGGCGGAATACTGTGACACGAGTAGTAATGTGATAACGGTGCTTCAGGGCGGAATACTGTGACACGAGTACTAATGTGATAACTGTGCTTCAGGGCAGAAGACTGTGACACAAGTAGTAATGTGATAACTGTGCTTGTTTTGAAAAGTTAAATAGTCGCAGGTGTCTGAAACATTTCTCATTTCAGGAGTTGAATTCCCGCCTAGAGAGAGGTAACCTTGACCCCAGTGAGGTAGAAGTCGCTAGAGAGGGACAGAGGAGGTCATTCCCCAGTGGTATAGCCTGTTGTGGTAGCGATGCCCTGAGACTGACCCTGTGCTCCTACAATCTGCAAAGTTTGTACGCGTTGTAGCATGTGTTCATATTTACATTAAATCTTTATAGGACTCAAACCTACAGACTTTACTTGACAGGTAGATGTTAACCATCAAGTTACTCAGAACATTGACAGCTTGTAAAATGTTAATGGCAGTTTTGCATGAAGTAGGAACAAGTACATGTTTGCATGTTTTGTAAGTGTAAATGCTTTGTGCATGATCTGCAGATGTGGACATCAGTTTTAACGTCACCCACGCTGAGAGTCGCATGAAGTTCTGCAACAAGATCTGGCAGTCCTTCAAGTTTATCTTCTCCAAGCTTGAGCCAGGGATCACAACTTGGGGAAGTTTCGAGGTGAGTTCCCCATCTCTCAGGTTTCTAGTTCCTCCAAGTAGATCAGTTTAGTTTTGTTTCAGGTTTGTGTTTTTAGTGTATACTTCACTCTTAGGTGAAGGAAAACAGTGTACTTTCATTCTTCTTCTTCTTCTTTGTTCGCACTGTCTGTCTATATCTGCAGTCCTGTCTCTTGGATAAATTTCACTGTTTTTTGTAACTCATGTATGGAACCATAGAGCTTATCTTCTTTAGTGGTTTCACTGGGCCAGTAATTATTTCTCAGTGTCTCGTAGTTGATGCAGTTCTGGAGGATATGTTCCACGGTTTGGGGCACCTGGGCACATGTACATAGATTAGTAGTACCAACCTTAAACTTTGTATACATATGACTTCAGAGTCGGCTGTGTCCTGTTCGGAGACGGAAGATGGTGACTTGTTCCTTTCTGTTTAGCATGTGATAGTCATCATGTGGTGGTGTTTGTGGCTTCCTGTAGGTTTTTATCATGCTTTTCTTCTGATTATAGGTGACTGGTATGTCTGGTTGCTCCATTTCAGTGCCCTCTTTGGCCAGATGGTCAGCTTTCTCATTGCCTGGTATCCCACAGTGGGAGGGAATCCATTGCAAAGTGACTCCATGTTGTAAGCCAATTTTTGACAAGGCATCCTTAAGGTCTGGTAGTTTGTTGCACTGAAGAGCCTCCAGTACTGATCTTGCATCTGTGAGAATTACTACAGGACATGTATCAATTCTGGAGTCTGATAGTTTTTCAACTGCAGCAATAATTGCCCTAACTTCTGCATCAAAGTTGTTGCAGTATTTACCAGTGGGTATGGAAATCTTGTCAATGGTGTTGTTTGGATATTCAATATATGCTCCTGACCCACCATTCTTTATGGCATTATGTGCAGATCCATCTGTATACACACGTATCCAGGTGTCACATGGATATTTGTCATCTAGAACACTAAGTGTGGCTGTTGATCTTACAAGACTGCTCTGCATCTCACCATTCTGCACACCTTTCACTTCAGTCTGAATAGTTATTTGTGTATAATCTGCTTCTTTCCATGGTGTATGCTCTGGTACAGATGATAATGGAGTGACTACAGTTGGAAGGTCAGGTATCAGCTTACGCATACGCTTGGCCTGATGAATGAAGCTGCTTCTTTTAAGCCGTCCTAATGCCAAGTTATTGAATCTCTCCTTCAGGGGATGGCTTACAGAGCTAAGGAATTTTTCTCCCATGGTCATGACCTTTGTGTCTCTACGTTCCTTTAGCGGTTGAACACCAACTATTTTCTGCATTTCTACTATTGGTGTGGACCTCATGGCACCTGTGATAATCCGTAGTGACTGATTTTGAACCTTGTCTAGATTATGCAGCGTAGTGTTTGATGCTGTGCACCAAGATGTTGAGCCATATTCTAAATGTGGTAGAATACTTTGCTGATATACGTTCTTGAGGATTCTTTCACTAGCTCCCCATGTGGTCCCACTCAATTTTCTTAATATGGCTAGTTTTCTTCTGGCTTTTGCTTCTGCACTGTTGATGTGTTGCTTCCAAGTCAGTTTTGAGTCAAGAGTCACTCCTAAGTAAGTGGGTTGGTTGTCCATCCTTAAGGGTATTTCATTTACAAAGATCTTACCTGCTTTCTGTTTTGATGAGAGGGTGAACAGAGTGGTGCTTGATTTCTCTGTGTTGATACTTACACACCATTTGTTTGTCCATGATGTCAAGATGTCTGCTGCTCTTTGGAGTCTCTGTGTAGCAACTGTCGCATATTCATCTGTACACCACATGACCAGATCATCTGCATACAGTGCTGTTTTGATTCCATAGGGAAGTTCCTTGACCAGGTCATTAATGAATACAAGGAATAGTGTAGGCGAAAGGACTCCTCCTTGTGGTACACCATGTCGCAGAAGTACTTTCTGGCTTTTGTGTCCATCCATTACTACTCTAGCTCTTCTATTGTGTAAATAGGACTTTATCCAGTTGTACAGTCTTCCATTCACATTGCAGTTTCTTAGTTTCCACAACAGACCTTTTTTCCATACTTTATCAAAGGCTTTCTTCAGGTCTATCCACGCTGCTAGTACAAGGTTTTTCTCTTGGAATGCATCCTCAATCTCTTGAGAGAGATAGGTCACTTGATCTTCCGTACTGTAGTACTGCCTAAATCCTGCTTGTTGTGGAACGAGAAGGTTTTCACTTTCTAGGTACCATTTTAGCCTCAGGTCAATGATGCGTTCCATCGTTTTGCATAGGCAGCTAGTGAGACTGATTGGCCTGTAGCTGGAGGCAGTATCACTGTTTTTCCCTGGTTTTAGCAGTGGTACCATGCTTGCTTCCTTCCAGATTTGAGGTAACTTACCTGTGCTCCAGCACATATTGAAAATATCCAACAGCTTTCCCATTGCTGCCATTCCCAGGTTCTTGATCATTTCATTGGACACTCCATCAGGTCCTGGTGATTTCCTTGGTTTCAGTTTACTAACTGCTAGATCTAACTCACTGCGTGTGATTGGTGCATCCATGACCTCCACTTTTCTGACTTGTTCCTCCTCTTTCTGTGGCTCGATGCGCACTGTACGCTCCTTCTCTGGATGGATATCAATGTTGCAGTCCTGTGCAAACATGCGAGCAAAGTGATCTGCTACCTGCTTACCTGTAAGAGTTTTCCCATCCTCTATTAGTGTAATCTTTGTACTTCTTCCAGTACTCTCATCATTTAACTGTTTGATTAGTTTCCACAGTTTCCTTCCATCCTTTTCAAAGTTTAGGGACTCTGTTTTCTCTCTCCAACTTTCCCGTCTGGCTTGCAGCTTTGCTCTCTGAAATTTGGCCTTAGAATGTTGGTAATTATTGTGGTGTTCTTGGCATGGTCTATTTTCTGCTTGCTTTCGAGCTGCTTCCACGTCATCATGGAGTTTTCCCAGCTCACTAGACCAGTATGGTTTATAGTCCCTGCGAGCTCCTCTGGGAATGGTTTCACGAGCGGCCTGAAGGATACAAGCATTGAATTCCTTCACTATGCTGTTAATATCCTTACCTTCTATGGACAGCTGTCCCACCAGGATACCTGTACGATGTCTGTACATTGTCCAGTTTGCTTTTTTATAGTTCCATCTGGGGAGAGGGTTACTGGTGTTAAGGAGTTCATTTTCTATTGTCAGGAAGACTGGTCGATGGTCGCTACCTCCAAGTTGTTTTCCAACTTCACGTGTAATGTTCCACTTCAGATCTGGAGTGGAATGCCAGATCTGGTGTTGATTTTGTATGCCAAGCCCTTGAGTAAAATGTTGGGGCATCCATTGGCTGGTTGATCAGGAGAAGTCCATTATCATCCTGCCAGCTCTCAACTTCCTCTCCTCTCTTGTCTATGTGGTCATAGCCCCAGCTCTGGGAATGACTGTTAAAATCACCACAGACCATCAGTCTCTCTTTGTGTGGGATTGTTCCTAAAGCAAGTGGGCGGTCATTAGGACAGTAATAGTTAAGGAGGTGGAAATCTGTATTACTACTTTTAGATGGATCATCTGGTATTCGGCTCCTTCCATGTACACTCCCACCTGACATGCGCTGATGTTATTCTTAACAAGTGTGAGTACTCCTCCTTTTCTTCTGTCCTGTCGGTCTGATCTAAAACACTGGTAGCCTCTGATTTTAAAGGCGGCATCTTTGGTTAGGTGTGTCTCCTGTATGCAGCATATACTTACCTGCTCTGCAAAAAGTATGTTCTCTAGTTCAACCTTTTTGCTATAGCCATCTCTAACACTGCTGACACCCTCAGCATTCCACTGCATTATTTTAAGTTCTTGCTTTTTGGCTGTTTTCTTCTGTTGTATTTTTTGGCCAGTAGCTCTACTCTCATGTCTCCTGACTCCACAAGACGAACTGAGAGGACCTCCAGTAGCATTGGGTGGACCCTTTCGAGGCAGGGGGCCCGGCACTGCACCTGCCTGGTTAGTCTTCACAGGGCGAGCACCATGTTTGAAAACTGTAGATATAGACATTTCATTAGCGATAATGCGTGTTACCCTGATTTTTGCGATGCGCCTTTTGGCTGGGTAACTCCGACTTCAGCACCTTTCCTTGCTAGGGCAGACTGTGGTCTTGCTCGGACTGCCATGAAGACAGTGTGGCTGGCCTGGCCAAAACTTTGTTTTCCAGCCTCTGGTGGCTGTACTTAAGCCCCTTCTCCATGTCAGATGGTTTGAGACAGTTCCACAAAGACACTCTGACTCTGAGATGAGGAACCTGATGAGTGCTTCAACGATATCCATTCCCCGCCACCTATAGTCTACTGGCTCTGTTTTGTTTACATCACTCTGATAGCCATTGTTGTAAAGACCCATAGGCTTGTCACGTCCTGGATTCATTGGTTTCACACCAGACTTCCCTCATCCCCGCCAGAGATCTCCATGTCCCCATCCGTCCACCAACCTGACATTACATTTTGCAAAAATAACAATTACAATTACAATTAGTGTTGATTGCTACAAGTTTCTGGGCTACAGAGGTAGGTCAGAGTTTTTAACACTTTGTTGACCACAGTTATTTACCCTGAAAAACCCCCAGTTCCCAGCCATTTTTCTGAAAAATGAACATTTTTGAGTGAACTTAGAAAAACATGCATATCTCTACTCACCCTTTAGGGAATGTAATCCAACTTGGTAGACAGACCCCAAGACCCTCTAGTACTTCTTGAGGGTGTGATATCTTGTGAAATAACTATCTGAATGCAGTGGAACTTGACAACTTTGACCACTTTGACAAAAAAATTTGTTTCACTCTTTTTCTCATTGACCAAGCACACTCTGCACTTGCTAGATGATGCTTTTTTAGTGCCTTCATCCTCAGGATTCACCAGAACATGATTATTTACTATTCCAGACAATCGCTGTTGTGCATTGTTGATATCATGCGAACAAATCTTTCGTCTTTCCTTCATCAGTCGAAAGCTGCTGCTTCGGTTTATACAACTCTTGAAATTTAGGCAAAAAATAATCCAGCAGAGGTTTTATTTTACTAATTCTACTTGTTTCTGGAAATGTTTGAGAGTTGTCAGAGAAATGCAGAAGTGTCAGAAGATGCTCAAATTTAGCTCTGCTCATTGTTTTTGAAAATATTGGTGTTTCCAGAAGAGGGTCTGTTGTTCAGTGTGGCTTCCTAGTCTGGCCCATCAAAATGATCAATCCAAAGAATTTGTTAATGTCTGAATGTGTTATATTTTCAGACAAAAAGGCAGTAGTTTGTTCATATGTTGTGTCTGTGCACAGTATACATTTTCATGATGAGGTAACAGTTTTAAAAAAATCATTGCCAAACACTGTACTGAAAATTTCCTCCATGCTGTCTTGTTTGTTTACATTCACTGAAACACCAGAATTTCCTATAAATTTTTCAAGAACTGGTGTAGAATCAATGTTACTCCACACACCTATATCACTGCTAACTATATCACATAAAAAATATGAAATACTTACTGTTGAAAAATCATATCCTGACTTCGAATCACAATCACACTATCTCTGGAATTTTCACTTCTGACACAGCAACACTGTGCCTAGTTATCGTATTTTTAATCAGATCGCCGTCACAGAAATCACTTTGAAACACATCAATTTCATTACTAGAATCATTAAACAGTGATTTTTATTCATTACTAGGGTAGTCTGACAAAAGATTCTGGGCATAATTCATTGTACTGTCACAGTAACATCGAGCGTAACGTGCTCCGCCATTTGCACAAAATGTCGACTTGGCGAAATCTCGTAAACACGTGTTTCCGACAGCTAAACTCGCGAGATTTCTATTTTTTTTTAAGTTACGAAGATTAAAAACAATATTTTATTATATTAACTTTGCAGTAAAAATACAAACAACCAAAAATTACTTTAAATAACACGCTAGAAACAGTTTAAATAAGACGACCATCGAATACGGCAAATCCGCCTTTCGGTCAACAACGCACGGAAACCAGAAATACGGATTTTCCCGTATTTGGTCAACAAAGTGTTAAGCAAACAGATCTATGTTCCCTGTCTCACAAACACTATGTTAAGATAAGTGTGCTCTTAACACAGTTGTTCCCAGGGGAAGTGTACTTTCATAATTTTGTTCTTTTTTTCTTGTATTATTCTTGAAAAGAAATGAATCGGCAGAGATGTGGTTTTGTTGTGTTATGCTTGAAAAGAAACTGGAATCAACAGAGATGTGGTTTTGTTGTGTTATGCTTGAAAAGAAACTGGAATCAACAGAGATGTGGTTTTGTTGTGTTATGCTTGAAAAGAAACTGAAATCAACAGAGATGTGGTTTTGTTGTGTTATGCTTGAAAAGAAACTGAAATCAACAGAGATGTGGTTTTGGATGAAGGTGCAGCAAATATCTGGACAGACAGAAAAACTGAGGTCCCCCAGAGAAGTTTCTGAGCAAAGAAAACTGGTTAAATAAGAAGACAGAAGTTAGAGAGAGGACTTATAATGAGTGGAAAATTCAAGAGAAAAAGGAGGAGAGAAAGGCCAGGAGAAAGATGTCAGCAGACTGACCAAGTGGCACAAGTGGCATGGAAGAAGAAAAACTATTTGATCTGATGAAAACACCAAGGATCAAACAAGATGGAAAAGCATTATTGCCATTACTGTCCAGCGCATCATGTGACATGTAATGAGATGGTTGAGTGATGGTTTTGAAACGTCTGTCATGTAGTTAGATAGTTGAGTGATGGTTTTTAAATGTCTGTCATGTAGTGAGATGGTTGAGTGATGGTTTTGAAACGTCTGTCATGTAATGAGATGGTTGAGTGACAATTTTGAAACATTTATCATGTAGTGAGATAGTTGAGTGACAGTTTTGAAACGTCTGTCATGTAATGAGATGGTTGAGTGATAATTTTGAAACATCTGTCATGTTGTGAGATGGTTGAGTGACAGTTTTGAAACGTCTGTCATGTAGGGAGATGGTTGAGTGACAATTTTGAAACATTTGTTATGGTAAAAATGGAAACCTGAAGCAGAGAGCGTATATTTTTAGTAAACTTTATGTTGACAGAAACTGTTACAAACAAGTTTATCTGTTGTATTTAAAAGAGTGTTGTTGCTAATTACAAACATATATTTTGAAATAAGCTTTCATTTTGTGGGGCATTCATTTTGAAATTATTGTATAAGCACTGTAACATTACACCAGAAGAAAAATTGTGTAGCTTCACTTCTTTTTTTTTTCTTCTAGCAAACATTGAAGTCTAATCAGAATTCTGGTGTGATTAATGATTGTTCTTATAGTTCTAAACAATTTACTTTTTTTTTTTTTTTCATTTCTTCTTGTATTCCACAATTTAAAAATATTTGTTGTCATGTACCTGCAGCTTTCTGGAGCCGAGGATGCTACAGATTTGTGGATTCTGAGCAGACTGAGTGACCTGGTCAAGTCATGTGACACAAACTTTCAGAGCCATGATGTCCACCTTGTAGCTGGCTCCCTGCAGCACTTCTGGCATCATGAACTTTGTGATGTTTACCTGGTCAGCATACCTGATTTTGCTTGTATTACACACCTCCATAGGGCAGTTTTTAAATCAAGGAGTAAACATTTTGAGCATTCTGATATCACAAGCGTAATTTCATAATCAGAACACTTCTAGATTACCCCATAATTCAAAACATTTGATACTCAAAAACTTGAAAAGACAACGAAATTCTTCATTACTGCAGCATTTTCTGAGATGTTTAGCTATGCCAGCTGCTGAGATTTTTAGCTGCAGCATGCGCTGAGATCCTCAGCTGTGGCGTCTGCAGAGATCTTTAATTGTAGCGTCTGCAGAGGTCTTTAGCTGCAGTTGTAGGTAGATTCACCAAAACTATTATTATACCTACAACTGGATAGAGATAAAATATACCAAGAGTGCACTTTGACAGGGAACTCCTCTTACTATACATCACTGTTCATAAAGCAAAATCTTAGCAGATGAGCACACTGACAACTTATATTGGTAGTAACTGTTTATGTCAGAATTCTGTTATAGTTTTGAATTCAGATCTATTTAGGCAATAGGTATTTATATTCCTACCTTTATCAGACAGCAGGTACCTGTACCAAAAATCTCATCTAACAGCAGGTACTTTTACAAAGAGATCTCATCTAACAGCAGGTACTTGTACCAAAAATCTAATAGCAGGCACTAGTGCCAGAAATCTCATCTGCTTATATAAAAAAAACTTGAACCGGACATTTATGTCACAGAGAAGTGGATATTTTTTATGTATGACTGAAGAAACTGATGAACAGTTCTCAGCAAAACTAACATCCGCTAGAGAACGCAGAAAAATGTTTCAGTTGCTCCGAGTAGTTTGGTGTTCAGTGACTGAGACAGCTTGAGCTTCTCGGTAAAAATGTCAATCTTTCACTCCCTGGACTTCGTAGCTATGTAGATCATTTAATAAATGTGTGTTTTGACTGTTTGCTACTGAGTCTTGTTGAAGGTGAGCTAGAAAACAGGTTTCAGGTGAGCTAGAAAACAGGTCTCAGGTTATAAAGTGTTCACAAACAATTTTTCTGCAGGAAGCTATCAAGCCAGTTTTTGTAAACCAGGACGAAAGCAGACAGGAAGCTGTCAAGCAGGTCCTTTCCTTGTGTGCACACACGTTCTTGCTGTCAGCTGCACCATTTATGCCTTTCCTGTGTGAAGAGCTTTACCAGAGACTGCAGCAGATTTGTACAAGGCGAGGAAGTCCTTGGCCTAGCAGCATCTGTGTGGCTCCCTACCCTGAACCGGAAGAGGTCAGAGAGAACCCATTATTTGAAAGTTTTACACTCGTAGCTTTTGTCTCCTGTGCTGTCAGTAAAGAGACTTGAAAACCTCTGCGATATAATCTCGGCAAAACTTCATCTTCAGTTTTTCTAAATTTTGTTTGTTCTTCCTTGACAGTGATTACAGATGTATTTTTTTATGTGTATGTTTGGTGTTATTTTGAAACTTATGGCTCATTTGTATATTTGGTGTTATCTTGAAACAATCATAGCTCCTCTTTGTGGGTATGGTACAATAATAAAACTGATATAGTTCCTTTGTTTCTGCAGTACTGCTGGCACAATCCTAAAGTGGAGGAGAACATGGAGCAAGTTCTTTCCATTGTCCACCAAGTTCTGAAGATGAGGAGGGACTACAATGTCCTGGGGAACAAGGCAGAGAGTGAGGAGACTGATTTTCTGGCCCTGGCCAGCTGACATTTAGAAATATCACAGATTTAGTAATTTAGAAATATCACAGATTTAGTAATCTCTTTGTCTTGCATGAGTTGGCACTGGCTAGGTCAGCGAGAACTCCAGATCCTGGCTCCAAGTGGCACAAAAGCTCTGTCACTAATAGCTGCTTCTTCCTCACTTGTGTAATGTTAGTGAAGTGGCTAAAAAGGTTAAGTTTATCAGATCAGGCCAAGACCCTGCTCTTCCATGCTGTGCTTCCTAAAACTGTCTCTTGTGTTTCTTAAGCTTGATCTTTCAGGTAGGGATCAGTGTGGTGGAGCCTGCACAGAAGCTTGTTGTTTTGTTTTGCTCAGAGAATAATCTCATACTTCATCCATCTTGAAACATGTCTCAACCTTTTTAACACAGTGAGCACCGTCCACAAGTAAAATCTAGTGTGGGAGCACCATAACATATAATTAAAATAATAATAATAAATTAAAAATGCTCACCAGGTTAATGAGATCCTTGAGCTTGAATGTTGCTCAGAATTGCAGAGATGTCCAAAGAGAAGTTGCCTGTAGCTACACATAAACAGTATTCCAGGTGCGAGTCTGTTAAGCTGATCATGCTTTCATCTTGAGGTATTTCATGAGTGAAACAGCTTTTTCCCCCAAGTAGGTCATCCTGAACATAGCCAGACATTTTAAAGAAACACTTCAAAGAATTTGGAACCTTTTTGTATCTTCTGCTCCACAAAAGGCTATGAATTTCTCCTTTTCGAACAAATATTTCAGCGCCAAGGAAGACTGGAGATCTATCAATTTAAGTTCTGCACGAGCAACCATGTCGTTCTCTAGAATTATCCCGATTTTCCTGATTAAGTCCACATTAAATCGAGAAGGGTTATACACCATATTAAACAACTGTTTATTTTCTTCCAAAATATGAAAACGTCTATCAGATTCGTTCAAAAGATCTTGAATTGCAAGCGGGACAATTTTAAGACACTCTGACTGTGCTCGACTGAGACTCAACAATGTGTGTGCAAGTTCCGAGAATGTTGCAGTTTACTCTTACTTGCTGTAGACAGGAACCGTTCTAATTTTGGTGGAAATGAAAGTTTAATTTCTTTCACTTCACAAATTGTGTTGTTCTCACCCTGAAGCTGCTTGTTAAGCTCGCTCAGACGCTGAAAGAGATCAACCATGAAAGCCGTATTAATACTGAAATCATCCTCGAATATTTCAGGAAATTTTCCTGCAAACCTTTTTGAAGAAATATTTGCTTTGATTTCTTGGAAAACTTCCCAGACACTCGTAGCAGCATCGCCATGACATAACCAGTGACAGCAGCATCGCCATGACATAACCAGTGACAGCAGCATCGCCACGACTTAACCAGCGAATGTCCACATGAAGAATTAGTTCTGAATATTGCGGTGATAAATCATGCAAGAAGACTTTCAGCAAATGTTTGTTAAGGGGTTGTGCAAAAAAGTTGATCAGTTTAACTCTTTCCGTGCCTCAGGAAGAAACGCGGACGTTCAGTTGGGTGCCGGATTAAAAGCACGGGTCTTGATATGTATAGGGGGGTATAGTTGTAAAATTGAATGAAACACAGTACTTTCATGTACTTCCATGTAGTTATTAAGTCTCAGTGTATGAAGACTTCATAAATGCAGAGTTTTTTAGGAAAAAAGAAGTAATGTGATGTTTTTAGACAATGATTGTGTCCAACTTACCATTGGATAGGTCTACAGGTACAATACGTACCATCTGAGATGCGTAGATGTACCTGTTGATGTCGTATTGTGATTCAGTGTTGCATTATCGGTAGAATAACATCTGAAATAACCTTCTAACTACTTCTCCAGTCATCTAATATGTCTAGATCTACTTGGGATACATTCAGGAGCAGTGGGGTGGTCACAGGCCATGTCCATACCCCTATCTACATCATAAAAAATTGATGTTTCTCTTCCTTTTTCTCGATCAGCATCGTTCGTAACTAAGTACTCTTTCACCATTTTGAAAAGTGTCACCAGAAACGTGGACGAAATATGTACAATCTAAATGTTACATCAGTTGTTTTATCAAAACAAACCAAGAGTCGCTATATCAACCCTACGTACACATTGGGAAACAGGAAAGTTCGCTACAGCGCCTCAGGCATGGAAAGAGTTAATGAAACAAACCAACCGTCACTAAAGTGACTAAAGGCACCATATGAGAAACCGGAACCATCGCTTAGGTGACGAAAGGCCCGGGATGAGTTAACACTTACTTTGAAGTGCTCTGAAATTTCAGGAGCAGGTTTCACATGGCTAGCTAGGTTTTCAATATGAATTAAGCAATGATAGTGAATGAGTGGAGGAAAGACTGAGGAATCCTTTGTTTTTACCAACCATTGATGGTGCGCCGTCTGTAAGCACACATACTAGCTTTTATATGTCGATGACATTGGAAATTAGCAAATTGGTAATGGCAGTGTAAATGTCTTGACCCGTAGTTGTACCTTAAAGTGGTAAAACTGTCAAAAATAAATTATCTATAGTTCCATGATCATTTACACCACGTACAAAACAACATCAGTTGTGCAGTTGATGATATATTTGATGATTCGTCAACAGAAAGTGAAAAATACATACATTCAGACAGTTTTAACAAATTTTTCTCCTTAATTTGGGCCGCAGTGAGGTCAACTCGTCAGCAATGGGGCCATTACTAAGAAGCACATTTTTTGCAGCGTTAATAAGAACATGTCTGTACTTGTCAGGTGTACTCTTTGCCAGAGTGCTCACTCTTTCTCAGCTTCCTCACTTGAAAATGCTATGCCATGCTTGATAATTTTATGAGACACTGATATAGACACCTCGATTGAAAGGTTATTAACATCGCTGCCAGATAAAAAGCATTTCTGTTGATGCTTGAGTTGTGATTTGAGCTCTTCTCATTTACATATTCTTGCACCTGACCCAGTGGGACACTCTTCGGCGAGCACACTATGATGTGTATTGTGTTTTTGACAATTTGCTTTTCTGAATCCCAGTAAAGAAACATGGCACAAAAGAGAAATCGCTTGTGTATTGTCGTCGTTATTTGCAACAAGAAATTCCTTTTCCCAGTTCTGAAGAGAATAATGTTTCTTTATTCTTGGTTCGCTGTGTGCTGGTATACTAGAACCTTCTTTAGATGAAGAAGCTTCCAAGATGTTCAAATCTTCTAAACTGTGTTTATGCACAATAAACCTATCCATGACGTATATTTTTGGCTTTTAACGTAATGTAACAAGAAATTTGACTGCCCCATTAAAATTGTCACAACTGAACTGAACGTGTGAACGTTTTATTTCAACACTGCAGTCTTGATCATTTTTATTAAAAAAGTAACCACTTCAAAGCCAGAACTAGGACACTCCCGATTTCTCTCCCCATTCTCGGATCCTCAGCAGAAAATGGCAAAAGTCCGCGCTGAGGGGATCACAAACAAACAATAGGACGCCCCCGATTTTCTTAGACTATGTCATATCTACGGCTGAAAATCCCTCTTTAAAAAAAACCCCATCAAACAAGGGTTTGCTGGCATCTACATTCACCTTCAAAATTCAGAGTTTGGGAAAAATGTTTTGTGTAGGGAAGGTGCTCACGAGCAGTTATTTACTCTAGAAGCAAGAGCACTGTTTTTCATTTAAAGAGCACTAAGGTGCTCGTGAGCAGAGGGTTGAGAATGCCAGTGTTAGAGAGAACCTCATAGCAATGTTGCCTGCACAACTCAGGTATTTGCTGTAGAACTAAAGTTTTCATCGCAGAAATCAAGTTTTCACTGTAAAATTTGTTTTTATCAATTTGCTGCATAAATCAAGTGTTGCATGCCAGACTCAAGTTCACAGTTAAAAGAGATGCAGCATCAACAGCTGACATTTTGATAGAGGGTTTTATCTTTCTAATCACTGTTAACATACCCAGTTTTAATATGTGCTGGGCATTTTGTTATCTCTGGAATCTTATAGACCTGCTGGACATTTTGATATCTCTGGAATCTTTATAGACTACTGGACATTTTGATATCTCTGGAATCGTTATAGACTGCTGGACATTTTGATATCTCTGGAATCTTTATAGACTGCTGGACATTTTGATATCTCTGGAATCTTATAGACCTGCTGGACATTTTGATATCTCTGGAATCTTTATAGACTACTGGACATTTTGATATCTCTGGAATCGTTATAGACTGCTGGACATTTTGATATCTCTGGAATCTTTATAGACTGCTGGACATTTTGATATCTCTGGAATCTTTATAGACTGCTGGACATTTTGATATCTGTGGAATCTTTATAGACTGCTGGACATTTTGATATCTCTGGAATCTTTATAGACTGCTGGACATTTTGATATCTGTGGAATCTTTATAGACTGCTGGACATTTTGATATCTCTGGAATCTTTATAGACTGCTGGACATTTTGATATCTCTGGAATCTTATAGACTGCTGGACATTTTGATATCTCTGGAATCGTTATAGACTGCTGGACATTTTGATATCTGTGGAATCTTTATAGACTGCTGGACATTTTGATATCTCTGGAATCTTTATAGACTGCTGGACATTTTGATATCTCTGGAATCTTTATAGACTGCTGGACATTTTGATATCTCTGGAATCTTTATAGACTGCTGGACATTTTGATATCTCTGGAATCTTTATAGACTGCTGGACATTTTGATATCTCTGGAATCTTATAGACTGCTGGACATTTTGATATCTCTGGAATCGTTATAGACTGCTGGACATTTTGATATCTGTGGAATCTTATAGACTGTTGAACAATTTTGATTTATCTGGGTTTTATGGGGACTACTGGACAGTTTTGATGTATCTAGGGTCTTTATGGACTACTGGACAGTTTTGATGTATCTAGGGTCTTTATGGACTACTGGACAGTTTTGATGTATCTAGGGTCTTTGTGGACTACTGGACAGTTTTGATGTATCTAGGGTCTTTATGGACTACTGGACAATTTTGATGTATCTAGGGTCTTTGTGGACTACTGGACAGTTTTGATGTATCTAGGGTCTTTATGGACTAGTGGACAGTTTAAATATTTGTAGACTGATGATATCATGCCATGACTGTGTGTATTAAAACTTGACAATATTGAGATCTCTGCTTGAAGAGCTCTATAATGATCTTGCAAATTTTAATCTTTATAAAGATGTATTTGATATCAGAGGACTCTGCATTTTTTAAAAAGAAATAATTTTGTTTTGTTTTATTAGTTTATCTTCAGACGGAGAATGCCCAGATTAAAGAGGCTATTTCTGGACACATGACTTGCCTGCTTGCACTGTCACGGAGTGTTTGTGCCACAGTATTGGGGCCAGATACTTACCAGCCCGCCGGGTGTTCATCTGTTGAAGTGAATCCCAATATAAAAGTGTTTTTGAAGTTGAATGTAAGGAACTTGGTGGCTTATGGATCTTTCCTTTTTTTTTTTTTTTTGAAAAAAGTATAGAGAGTAAAGAAAACGCATAAAAGTTTTTGTGTTAGATTAATCCTCATCCCAGCCTGGAGTAAACCAAAGATTAGTTAGTCAGGATAATCATCCTTACACTCTGGGCAGGTTAGTCAGGATAATCATCCTTACACTCTGGGCAGCTTAGCCAGGATAATCATCCTTACACTCTGGGCAGGTTAGCCAGGATAATCATCCTTACACTCTGGGCAGGTTAGCCAGGATAATCATCCTTACACTCTGGGCAGGTTAGCCAGGATAATCATCCTTACACTCTGGGCAGGTTATCCAGGATAATCATCCTTACACTCTGGGCAGGTTAGTCAGGATAATCATCCTTACACTCTGGGCAGGTTAGTCAGGATAATCATCCTTACACTCTGGGCAGGTTAGCCAGGATAATCATCCTTACACTCTGGGCAGGTTAGCCAGGATAATCATCCTTACTCTCTGGGCAGGTTAGTCAGGATAATCATCCTTACACTCTGGGCAGGTTAGTCAGGATAATCATCCTTACACTCTGGGCAGGTTAGCCAGGATAATCATCCTTACACTCTGGGCAGGTTAGCCAGGATAATCATCCTTACTCTCTGGGCAGGTTAGTCAGGATAATCATCCTTACACTCTGGGCAGGTTAGTCAGGATAATCATCCTTACACTCTGGGCAAGATTTCTTGAGTGTACAGCAACTGCTGAGAACATGTCATTGTTGATTTATTGTTTGTCTTGTTCACTTGACCGTGTGTTCATGGCAGCATCACCATATTTGATTCACTGCTGCTTCATCCAGGGTAGATATCATGTCTCATTTGTGTCAGAATCTCCTCACCTTGTCTGCAGAAGGAGAAGGATGTCATGTATCAGAAATCACATGTCCTACTGGCCTCCACAAGTCACTGCCTGGAAGGAAAGCAATGGTAAACTACCTTCTGGAAATATACCAAGGAACCCAAACAGCAATATAAATGCCTTTGAAGATAAATGCTACAGAAGAGTGCTTCAAATATCGTGGACACAAAAAAGAACAAATATATCCATACTACAAGAACTTAATTTTGAAGAAGGTTGGTTAGTAAGGAAGATTAAACAAAGAAAACAAATATTTTGGACATTAAACATCATGAGAATTTAGAGAAGACAGTGTTGGAAGGGTACATAATGGGAAAAAGAAAGAAGAAGACCAAGGCAAAAATGGCTGCAAGACATCGTTGATGATCTGCAAATGGACACATCAACAGCAGAGCATTTTGCTTACAACTGAGAGACCTACAGGAGAGTTGTTAGGGAGGTAGAGTTCCACAAGGGATATGCAGGTGACTGACTGACTGGCCTCCACAAGGATGTCATGTGTCAAAATCTCTTGTCTTACTTGGCCTCCACAAGCATGTCACATATCAGTATCTTCAGACCCATTAGCCTCCACAAGGATGTCAACGTTTATTAAGGAAAGCACAAAATGCAATCCAGTGTTTTGACAGCTACTGTAAAGTTCAAAGTAAAAAATGATGAAGAAAAGTAGATAAATTGAAATGAGAAAAATGTGAAAATAAAAGCTAACTTGAAGTGCCTGAGACCAGATGATACGTGGAGCTTTGGGCGAAGCTGTTACACAAAAACTAGAACTAAAGCAGAGAATAATTCCAAGAGTAGGGATGACTGGAGAGCCTTTATCCATGACCTATGCTCTCAGGGGAGTGAAAGGTGATGATGATGATGATGAAAGCATAAATACCTTTCTTTTGTATTAGTATCCAGTATTAGAGTAACATCAAATAAAGACCAAAAGCAAAGATGGGCTGAACACTTCCAAGAAATACTCAATCGACCACACCCAAAAGAATTGTTAAACCTTGAAACTGACTTACCAGCCCCACAACTAAATGTCAATCTAGATGAAATTAAATTGCATGAAATTGAAACAGCAGTGAATTTAATGGCTAACAACAAAGCTGCAGGTGAAGATGAAATAACAGCCGAGATGCTAAAAGCTATCAATAGTGACAACATGAGACAACTACAGAGAATGTTTAACAAGATTTGGAAAGAAGAAAAGGTCCCTTCTAATTGGAAGAAGGGAATCATTGTTAAAATACCAAAAAAGGGCAACCTTAGTGACTGTAACAACTGGAGAGGAGTAACCTTAATATCAGTTGTGTCAAAAGTATTTTGCAAGGTCATTTTGAATAGACTCAAAGATATAGTGGATACTGCAATGAGAGAAGAACAAGCAGGATTTCGAAAAGGGAGAAGCTGTCTCGACCAGATCTTTACTCTCAGAATAATACTTGAAGAACATATTGAAAAGCAGAAACCATTAATACTGAATTTCATAGGTTTTAAGAAGGCATTTGATAGCATACACAGAGATTCATTATGGAGAATTTTATGTCTATATGGAATACCATCTAAAATTGTCAACATCATTAAGGACTTATACAATGGATATGGTTGTGCAGTCAAGACAGAAGAAGGGATGAGTGAATGGTTCCAGATTGAAACAGGCGTGAAACAAGGATGTATACTGTCTCCTTTACTTTTTGGGATTACAATAGACTTCATAATGACAAAATGCTGCACAGGTAACACAGGTATTGACTGGGTACATGGGACCCAACTAGAAGATCTTGATTTTGCTGATGACATAACTCTTATCAGTAATAATGTGAATTCCATGCAAGAAAAAACAGATAGCCTATCTTCACTGGCTAGCAAAATAGGACTTGAAATTAACAAGGACAAAACAAAAATAATGAAAATTCCCATCAATCAAAATGGAAAAATACACATAGAAGGGACAGATATTGAAGAAGTCAATCAATTTGCATACCTTGGCAGCTACATAGACCAGGATGGTGACACTAGAAAGGAAGTTAGGATCAGAATTGCAAAAGCAGCATCAATCTTCAAGAATCTTGAGAACATATGGAATTCAAAAGTTATAAGCACAAAAACCAAGTTAAGACTATTCAATTCAAATGTAATATCCACCCTCATTTATGCATGCGAAAGCTGGAAAACAACTAAAGAAATAGAAAAGAAATTAGACTCTTTTGAAAACAAATGCCTAAGGAAAATACTCGGCATCAAGTGGAATGAATTCAAGAACAATGCAGAGATAAGACAGATGACTGAACAACAACCAGTCTCACGGGTGATCAGGAAAAGGAGATGGACATATGTTGGTCACTTGATGAGAAGAAATGAGCAGAGAATCCCAAAACAAGCTATCAAGTGGAACACAACAGGCCGAAGAAAAAGGGGCAGACCGCGTGAAACTCTGAAGAGGACATTATTAAGAGAGGCTAAGTTAACAGGCATAAAATCCTTTGTTGAGGTTGAAAGACTCGCCGAAGACAGGAAAAATTGGCGAACTACTTTGCGAGCCCTATGTGACGTCTAACGGCACGGGAAGGATATAAGATATAAGATAAGATTAGAGTAACGACTCTTTTGATCTTAGATGACAGTTCTGGAGCAGGTAGACGTTCGTTGTTTGTGGAAGTTGCCAGCTTCATTTTGCTGGACAGGTTCTGTCATATCAGATTCTAGCAGCGTTAAGATTTATATAATCTGTCATATCAGGTTCTAGCAGAATTAAGATTTGTATAATCTGTCATATCAGGTTCTAGCAGCGTTAAGATTTGCATTATCTGTCATATCAGGTTCTAGCAGCATTAAGATTTGTATAATCTGTCATATCAGGTTCTAGCAGAATTAAGATTTGTATAATCTGTCATATCAGGTTCTAGCAGAATTAAGATTTGTATAATCTGTCATATCAGGTTCTAGCAGCATTAAGATTTGTATAATCTGTCATATCAGGTTCTAGCAGCGTTAAGATTTGCATAATCTGTCATATCAGGTTCTAGCAGCGTTAAGATTTGCATAATCTGTCATATCAGATTCTAGCAGCGTTAAGATTTGTATAATCAATCAGGGTAACAGGAATATTGCTCATGTCACAAGCTCCAGTATGTCTGTGATTGTTGCTAGTTTATCAGTACCGCACTGTTCCTGATTTTGTATAGATACCACGGGGATGATTCTCTCACTCATTCATTCCCAGGAAGGCTGTGTGGACATTGAGAAAGAAAAGATGAGAATAAACCAAAAGTTGAGTAAACTGGAGAGCTACAAAGAGCAGCTGTTGGTAAAACTTGACAAGCTGGAGTCCAAAGGAATGGGGGATGTTGATAAAGCCATCAAAATTAAAGAAAAGGTAAGTATCACTTTCTCAGATGCTGGTAATGTTTTGTGAGCAGTGAAGGTTGGTGTAATATTTGATCCATTCAGCTGGTATATGGAAAAAGATTACTGGCAACGTGTTTTATAGTTGTTTGTGATTTGTTTGAAATTTTTTATCTTTTTTTTTTTTTATGAATGAGAATTTTAGAGAGAGGGAGAACTTGGGAACATGGAGAACTTTCCTTGAGGTGTGGTGCGGTTGTCAAGGTCAGCTGTGATCTAACTTAGGTCCTTGTGCATCATGAAATAGCCAGTTAATCAACTTATTAATCAGCATATACCTCATGTTTATGGTGTGTTTGGAGAAGCCACCTTCTTGGCTTCAATCTGGGCAGCCAACAATCTTATGTTTATTTGGGTTGATGTGTCAGAGTTGACCAGCTGGTACAGTTATTTGGGTTGATGTGTCAGAGTTGACCAGCTGGTACAGTTATTTGGGTTGATGTGTCAGAGTTGACCAGCTGGTACAGTTATTTGGGTTGATGTGTCAGAGTTGACCAGCTGGTACAGTTATTTGGGTTGATGTGTCAGAGCTGACCAGCTGGTACAGTTATTTGGGTTGATGTGTCAGAGTTGACCAGCTGGTACAGTTATTTGGGTTGATGTGTCAGAGCTGACCAGCTGGTACAGTTATTTGGGTGAACATAGCTGAGCTAATGGTGTGATTATCAGAATCATCTGGAGAGAACACAAGCTTGAGAGATGAAAAAAGATGGTTGAACAGACTGGACAGTTGTAGCAGATAGTACCACAATATACACTTGCAGAAACCTCAAGAAGCTGGTTGTTACAGAATCAATATTTTGTATATCATGTATCATTCATCATTTTTATGTAGTACACTACCAATGTGTATCTTTGTGTAAAACAATTTACATACTACATCCACAGCTGACATCTGTCAATGATGAACTGCACAAGTTATCAGAAATGATGATGACAGTGTCCAGTAGTGAAGACAGATGATAATAACTTATATGATAACTTTTTTGTGTTCTGTACTGTAAACTGATGAAAGCTGATAACTCACTTGATGACTTTGTGTGAAGGACAGAAATTGAGAACATAGTTTATTATGGGGATGAATGGTCGGATTCAAATATCAAAAGATTATTTGGAAAAGTCTGAAGTTTTAAGAAAAATATCTCCATTGAGTTTTAGATGTGAGTAGAGGAGATGGACTTGGCTCAGTTTCGTACTTTCATGTGAAAACACAGCAGCCTTTACTTATCAAGTTGTCAGTCTCAACAGAGTTTCCTTTCTGGTCCTTCATGCTTTCATTATTCAGTTTTGTGTGGATTTTGAACTTCAGATCTATTTGTTTTTTTTTGGAGTGCTAATAAAATTTAAAATGTCAAATGAAAGTCATGTCATGTTGGTAAGAATACTGGAAAGGGAAATTACTGATAAAATTATCTGACATTTCAGGTTCTAGCAGCGTTAAGATTTGTATAATCTGTCATATCAGGTTCTAGCAGCGTTAAGATTTGTATAATCTGTCATATCAGGTTCTGGCAGGGTTAAGATTTGTATAATCAATCAGGGTAACAGGAATATTGCTCCAGTCTGTCTGTGATTGTTGCTAGTTTATCAGTACCGCACTGTTCCTGATTTTGTATAGATACCACGGGGATGATTCTCTCGCTCATTCATTCCCAGGAAGGCTGTGTGGACATTGAGAAAGAAAAGATGAGAATAAACCAAAAGTTGAGTAAACTGGAGAGCTACAAAGAGCAGCTGTCGGTAAAACTGGACAAGCTGGAGTCCAAAGGAATGGGGGATGTTGATAAAGCCATCAAAATTAAAGAAAAGGTAAGTATCACTTTCTCAGATGCTGGTAATGTTTTGTGAGCAGTGAAGGTTGGTGTAATATTTGATCCATTCAGCTGGTATATGGAAAAAGATTACTGGCAACGTGTTTTATAGTTGTTTGTGATTTGTTTGAAATTTTTTATCTTTTTTTTTTTTTATGAATGAGAATTTTAGAGAGAGGGAGAACTTGGGAACATGGAGAACTTTCCTTGAGGTGTGGTGCGGTTGTCAAGGTCAGCTGTGATCTAACTTAGGTCCTTGTGCATCATGAAATAGCCAGTTAATCAACTTATTAATCAGCATATACCTCATGTTTATGGTGTGTTTGGAGAAGCCACCTTCTTGGCTTCAATCTGGGCAGCCAACAATCTTATGTTTATTTGGGTTGATGTGTCAGAGTTGACCAGCTGGTACAGTTATTTGGGTTGATGTGTCAGAGTTGACCAGCTGGTACAGTTATTGGGTTGATGTGTCAGAGTTGACCAGCTGGTACAGTTATTTGGGTTGATGTGTCAGAGTTGACCAGCTGGTACAGTTATTTGGGTTGATGTGTCAGAGCTGACCAGCTGGTACAGTTATTTGGGTTGATGTGTCAGAGTTGACCAGCTGGTACAGTTATTTGGGTTGATGTGTCAGAGCTGACCAGCTGGTACAGTTATTTGGGTGAACATAGCTGAGCTAATGGTGTGATTATCAGAATCATCTGGAGAGAACACAAGCTTGAGAGATGAAAAAAGATGGTTGAACAGACTGGACAGTTGTAGCAGATAGTACCACAATATACACTTGCAGAAACCTCAAGAAGCTGGTTGTTACAGAATCAATATTTTGTATATCATGTATCATTCATCATTTTTATGTAGTACACTACCAATGTGTATCTTTGTGTAAAACAATTTACATACTACATCCACAGCTGACATCTGTCAATGATGAACTGCACAAGTTATCAGAAATGATGATGACAGTGTCCAGTAGTGAAGACAGATGATAATAAACCAAAAGTTGAGTAAACTGGAGAGCTACAAAGAGCAGCTGTCGGTAAAACTGGACAAGCTGGAGTCCAAAGGAATGGGGGATGTTGATAAAGCCATCAAAATTAAAGAAAAGGTAAGTATCACTTTCTCAGATGCTGGTAATGTTTTGTGAGCAGTGAAGGTTGGTGTAATATTTGATCCATTCAGCTGGTATATGGAAAAAGATCATGTGTGCATCATGAAATAGCCAGTTAATCAACTTATTAATCAGCATATGCCTCATGTTTATGGTGTGTTCGGAGAAGCCACCTTCTTGGCTTCAATCTGGGCAGCCAACAATCTTACATTTATTTGGGTTGATGTGTCAGAGCTGACCAGCTGGTACAGTTATTTGGGTTGATGTGTCAGAGCTGACCAGCTGGTACAGTTATTTGGGTTGATGTGTCAGAGCTGACCAGCTGGTACAGTTATTTGGGTTGATGTGTCAGAGCTGACCAGCTGGTACAGTTATTTGGGTTGATGTGTCAGAGCTGACCAGCTGGTACAGTTATTTGGGTTGATGTGTCAGAGCTGACCAGTTGGTACAGTTATTTGAGTGAACATAGCTGAGCTAATGGTGTGATTATCAGAATCATCTGGAGAGAACACAAGCTTGAGAGATGAAAGAAGATGGTTGAACAGACTGGACAGTTGTAGCAGATAGTACCACAATTATACACTTGCAGAAACCTCAAGAAGCTGGTTGTTACAGAATCAATATTTTGTATATCATGTATCATTCATCATTTTTATGTAGTACACTACTAATGTGTATCTTTGTGTAAAACAATTTACATACTACATCCACAGCTGACATCTATCAATGATGAACTGCACAAGTTATCAGAAATGATGATGACAGTGTCCAGTAGTGGAGACAGATGATAATAACTTATGTGATAACTTTTTTGTGTTCTGTACTGTAAACTGATGAAAGCTGATAACTCACTTGATGACTTTGTGTGAAGGACAGAAATTGAGAACATAGTTTATTATGGGGATAAATGGTCGGATTCAAATATCAAAAGATTATTTGGAAAAGTCTGAAGTTTTAAGAAAAATATCTCCATTGAGTTTTAGATGTGAGTAGAGGAGATGGACTTGGCTCAGTTTTGTACTTTCATGTGAAAACACAGCAGCCTTTACTTATCAAGTTGTCAGTCTCAACAGAGTTTCCTTTCTGGTCCTTCATGCTTTCATTATTCAGTTTTGTGTGGATTTTGAACTTCAGATCTATTTGTTTTTTTTTGGAGTGCTAATAAAATTTAAAATGTCAAATGAAAGTCATGTCATGTTGGTAAGAAGACTGGAAAGGGAAATTACTGATAAAATTATCTGACATTTCAGCTTGTTGTGGTTATGGAACTTGTGATTTTTTTATTTCTTGTTCTTTTTTAGTTGAGCAGATTTCAAATTTTGTAGGATACTTTATCTGTAATGAGTCAAAGCTCTAAGAAGCTGTATCATAAACATAGGCTCTGTAGGCTAGTATAAGTTTATGTAGGGCCACACCTAGAGCAAGGCTGTGCAGAGCGTCAACTTCTTGGACACGCCTAGAACAAGGCTGTGCTGAGAGTGAACTTCTTTGACATGCCCAGAGCAAGGCTGAGCTGAGAGTGAACTTCTTGGATATGCCTAGAGCATAGAGCAAGGCTGTGCTGAGAGTGAACTTCTTGGATATGCCTAGAGCAAGGCTGTGCAGAGAGTGAACTTCTTGGATATGCCTAGAGCATAGAGCAAGGCTGTGCTGAGAGTGAACTTCTTGGATATGCCTAGAGCATAGAGCAAGGCTGAGCTGAGAGTGAACTTCTTGGATATGCCTAGAGCATAGAGCAAGGCTGTGCTGAGAGTGAACTTCTTTGACATGCCCAGAGCAAGGCTGTGCAGAGAGTGAACTTCTTGGATATGCCTAGAGCATAGAGCAAGGCTGTGCTGAGAGTGAACTTCTTGGATATGCCTAGAGCATAGAGCAAGGCTGAGCTGAGAGTGAACTTCTTGGACATGCCTAGAGCAAGGCTGTGTTGAGTGATCATTTTATTTCTTCCTCGCACAATTTTTTTTTTTCAATAGAATAATTTCTTGTGGATGCAGCAAATGAAAAGTAATGCGGACAGTTATCGCTTCCAGATGTTGACAGATCAGGAAATTTTTGACAGCGTTCAGAGATGATGATACAAGGAAGAGAGACTAAAATAACTGAGGTCATTCACATGTCTTGAAGCTTCTAGCTACCGGACAGTGGTAAGACATGAGCACCACATGAAGCTTCTAGCTACCTGACAGTGGTAAGACATGAGCACCACATGAAGCTTCTAGCTACCTGACAGTGGTAAGACATGAGCACCACATGAAGCTTCTAGCTACCTGACAGTGGTAAGACATGAGCACCACATTATCTTTCTGTGGACTCTGCAGCTAGTGAGAAGTATCACATGCTGAGAATTGTTAGTCTTCCCTATAGTAACAAGTATTTTTGAAAAAAATAAAAGATTTTAAATTATTTTTCATGTCTGATGTAAAGTTTTTATTGTATGTGGTTCTTCAGTCATCTTTGATCATGGGTTGATTTTCCTGAGATTTAGGGCAAAGTTGTTGTAGATCTTGCCTCAAAATGCTTCACATATCCTGGAAAATCAGATCAAGAAGTATATGCACAAAGATATAATCTCTAGAAATGATGACAAACATGAGTGAGTGGCTAGCTATTAGATGAGCGATGAAAGAACAAGGTAGAAGATATAATTTATAACAAGCTTAGAAGACTGATGTGCCAGTTTGTATGATTGATGATGTAAGAGTGATAAGTTAACATGCCGAGTTTTAATATTGTCCAGATTTCTGGACGACTGAAAAGAACAATTGCTTGTCTGTCCAGTAAAATATGTCAGTTACAGAAAATTGTTGTCATTTTTGAAGGAAGTTTAAGGAAATGTCTGATGTGGGCAACATTGAGGGTGTCTGAGCGTGAGAAAATGTCCTTTATTTGAAGAATTTCTGGGACAGATGAAGTATATGAAGAACCTCAAGTTACAACATAAAGAGTGATGTAACAGCATGTTTGCACCTTGTTGTTTCACTGGTTATCAAGATACAACAAAGAACATAGTAAGAAAGGGGTGGGATAGACATCTCTTGCCCGCTTATGGGGTGGCAGGATTGACAGACTGAACACAGGCTAGGGTACACTGGTGAGAAGCTGAAGGAAAGATACACAGTTTAGTTAGAGATCTGGTCTTGACTGCGCAGGCTGTTGTTTGGCTGAAGCAAGATTCTGTGTGAGAGAAGTGCAGTCTTTGTTGTACCATCAATAAACAGCTTGTTGTGTAGATCTGATCAGCTGAACTTTTCGCACGAGTTGTATGCTCTGGATGAAGGTTGTTTCTGGTTTGTCTCAGTTGACACACTTGATGTTGTAACCATCCGTGTGACAGAACCTGACCAACCATAACAGACAACACACACATTGGTAGATTGATAACAAGGACTTGAGCACACATTGGTAGAATGATAACAAGGACTTGAGCACACATTGGTAGAATGATAACAAAGACTTGAGCACACATTGGTAGAATGATAACAAGGACTTGAGCACACATTGGTAGAATGATAACAAGGACTTGAGCACACATTGGTAGAATGATAACAAAGACTTGAGCACACATTGGTAGAATAACAAGGACTTGAGCACACATTGGTAGAATGATAACAAAGACTTGAGCACACATTGGTAGAATGATAACAAAGACTTGAGCACACATTGGTAGAATGATAACAAGGACTTGAGCACACATTAGTAGAATGATAACAAGGACTTGAGCACACATTGGTAGAATGATAACAAGGACTTGAGAACACATTGGTAGAATGATAACAAGAACTTGAGCACACATTGGTAGAATGATAACAATGAATTGAGCACACATTGGTAGAATGACAGCAAAGACTTGGGCACACACTGGTAGAATGATAGCAAGGACTTGAGCACACATTGGTAGAATAACAGGGACTTGAGAACACATTGGTAGAATGATAACAAGGACTTGAGCACACATTGGTAGAATGATAACAAAGACTTGAGCATACATTGGTAGAATGATAACAATGACTTGAGCAGGTTCCTAAATTATTTTTTGTGTAGATGTTCCATAAAAGTTTGCTCTGGTCTTAGTTATTATGATCATACAAACAACTTTCTTGACATTTCCTTGGGGAAAAAATATCATCAGGTGCCATGCTGACTGGCGTTGGCTATTGCTTCTCCATAGTACACGATCCTTCATGCAGGCCATCAGCTCAGTTGGTGATCACCTCTCACACCATCCTATCAGACTATCCAATATCATTTCTCTTGGTCTTCCTCTTGATCTTCTTCCTTCTATTTTTCCTGTTGTTATAATATTTTAAATGCCCCCTCTTCTCATTGCATGTCCTATGAAAGTACATTGTCTCTCTCTTATCTTTTTGACAAGGTTTTTTGTCTCTCCAGCTCTTCTCAAACATTCTTCATTAGTTATTTTTGCTGTCCAGGGGATTCGCAACATTCTTCTAATAAACCACATTTCTGCTGCTTCCAATGATTTTTGTGCAGACCTGCCTATTGTCCATGATTCTCTTCCATATAACAAGATAGGTTCAATATAGCATTTTAGGATTTGTTTTCTAACATTCATTGATAAGGATGTGTTGGATAATATGTTTCTCATTCTCTGAAATGCAGTCTTTGCTTGGCCTATTCTGTTCCTAATTTCTGTTCTGCATTTCCCATCTGAAGTTATTACTGCTCCAAGGTATTTGAATTTCTGCACCTGCTTTAGAATAGTTCTGTTTAATTTTATACTGCATGCTGGTGGATTCTGTTTCTTAGACATAACCATAATCTCTGTCTTTTTGATGTTCAAAGTAAGGCCTTTCTGTTCACTTTCTTTGGTGACTTTATCCAAGAGATTTTGCAGGTCTTGTTGGTTCTCAGCTATCAGTAATGTGTCGTCAGCATACCGAAGGTTAATATTGTATCCTTCAATTTTTATGCCTGGTTCTGTGATGATCGTTCTTAGAATATTCTCGCTGTACAGAGAAAAAAGGTCTGGAAATAGTACACATTCATGCCGCACCCCTTGTTTTATAGGTTGATATTTTCCAATTCTATTTTCAACTCGAACTGCTGCTTCTTGCTGCCAGTATAGATGTTTTACAATCCTCAGGTCTTTGCCGTCTATACTGATGTCTTCAAGTATTTTAATAATTTCATTATGTTTCACCTTGTCAAATGCCTTGGTGTAATCAATGAAGCATAAGTAGAGATCTTTCTGTACTTCTAAATTTCTTTTTGTTAGTGTTCGTAAAGCATAAATGGCATTGTGTGTTCCCTTTCCTTCAACAAATCCAAACTGTTCATCTGCTATTTCCATTTTTATCTTTTTCCTTTTCTTCTCATAATAATTCTCAGAAGTAACTTTGTTATGTGACATGAGAGGCTGATAGTTCGGTGGTCATCACATTCCTTTGCACCTGGTTTCTTTGGTAGTGCTATAAACGTGGATTTAATCAGGTCACTGGGAATATAACCACTGTTATAAATGTCATTCAGTAACTTGGCTATTGTTTTTATTCCTGTCTCCTCTAGTGCCTCTATTTCTTCTATTGTTATATTATCAGGCCCAGTCGCTTTTCCTTTCTTCATGTGTTTGATGGCATCTATGATTTCATCTTCAAGTATTGGTGGTCCATTACAGTTTTCAGTATCTGGTGTTAATTCTGGTCTTTCTCTTCCATATAGCTCACCGATATACTCTGTCCACCTGTCCACAATGTCTTATTTTCCCATTGACATTTTACCTTCTTTTGATTTCAGGCATCCTGTGGTATATTTTGTTTTCCTGCCTGCGAGTTCACTAATTCATTTGTGCATGTTTTTGCTGTCTTTATTATGAGAGTCCTCTGTTTGTCTGCACTGTTCATTTAACCACACTTCTTTTGCTTCTCTGCATTTGTGTTTTATTTATTTATCTTGCTATATTTTTCTTGGTTATTTTTACTCCTCTTCCTCTTGTCCATCAGTCCTAAGATGTCGTCTGTCATTCATTTATTTTTAGGGGCTTCTTTATTCGGTGGTATTATCTCCTTAACAGTTTGGTGGATAGAATCTCTTAACATTGGCCATTGTTCATCTATATTATTTATCTTTGTTATTGCATTGAATCTATTTGTTATAATAACTTTGTATTGTTCTCGCAGTTCTTGGTCATTTTTAAGGAGTTCTGTATTCAGTTTGATGTTTCTCACTTTTCTGCATGAGTTCTTTATCTTTATTCGAATTTTTCCACAGAGTGGGTCATGGTCACTATTGCAGTCAGCTCCTGGCATGGTTTTTGTTGTCAGTAATGCATTCTGGAATCGATTGTTGATTAATACGTAGTCTATCTGATTAAAAGTCTTTTTGTCTATTCTGCACCACATTGTCAGTCTTCGAGGATGTTGTTTAAACCAGGTGTTTCCTACAACCATGCTGTGTATTCTTGCCCATTCAATTAATTTATAACCTCTGTCATTCCTCTCCCCCAGTCCATAGTCACCAACGATGTCTGAAGTTCTTCCTTTACCAACTTTGGCATTAAAATCTCCCATGATTATAAGTAACTTCATGTGACTTTTGTGTTTTAGGGCTGTCTCTATGTCATTATAAAACAGTATATAGTTATTATAAAATATTGTTCGTCCTTTCAGTTGGGCTAGCAGGACTTGGTCCATGATGTTCAAATATCCTACAAAAAATATGTTGAATTTTATTTATATTCTTGTGTTTATTTGCAGTTAATTGCTGCTTAACAAATAGGGATTCTAACAATGACCAAACCCAGTCTGAAGTAGTTTGATATCATATTTTTAAGAAGCTACATTTTATTTTTATGAAAAAAAAACTTGCTAGAAACCTGTCTTAAGACATGACAGTGTTTCATGGTAGTGTCTTTTCCTGTCATTCTGTTCTACGTACTGATCTTGCTCTGTTTACGCTGATGACCACAGTGAGAACATATCCTCATATTTTATCACTTACTTAAAGCAGGGAGCAATTTATTATTTTTTATTTATATCAAGAATGAACATTTTTGTCCTGTAAATGATTTTCCAGAATTGTTTGTTCTAGAAAACATGTTCATCACATTCAAGACAATCATTTTAATACACATGCAGTAAGAAACAAAATATGAAAACATAATAATATGTACATCAAATGTCACATTTTAATGTCTAGAAACATGAACAATTCAAAGAGTATATTTTTTTTTTCATGTTTTCTTTGAAAAGTTAATTTTGAAATAAATTTGTAAACATAATTCTGAGACCAAAGGCTGCTGAAGCAAGTTAACAAACATTTCTTGTTTTAGTTCTTCACAAGCAGAACTGTTTTAATACTGTTATTGTAATCACAAGACTAATTTGCATGGAAGACAAGGCACGGAGGAAGAGAGAGTTTTGCTGAGGTAGTAGTTTTATCACAGACTTCCACCATGCATGTCAGGAGACCACAGACTTCCACCATGCATGTGAAGAGACCACAGACTTCCACCATGCATGTCAGGAGACCACAGACTTCCACCATGCATGTGAAGAGACCACAGACTTCCACCGTGCATGTGAGGAGACAAGTGTTGTATTCCAGACAAACAAAATTACAAGGCTAAATGTACTGTAAACTCCGCAATATTCACTCGCTAATAAAGAAAAAATCCACTGTGCCTCACATATCATGTACTTTCAGTGATTGTCAAATATAAAGAAAAATGTGTAACCTGACATTATAATTACAAATACTAAACTTTTCAACAAATGGAAACATAACAGAAATTATATCTTTGTATCCTGAATTAATTTCCCTACAACTTTTTCATTATCTTTTTATGTCATAATGTAGTTTTTGGCGAGCAATGAACATAGAAATAAAAGAAATTAATTTTTTATACTTTCATTTTTTTTTTTTAAAATGTGGAATCTACAAGTACAAATAAAAAAAAAAAACTCGTAAGTTCTCTGAAAAAATGGCCAATTTTGTTTGACCGGAAAGAAAGTAAACTCTGCACAATGAAGAGCAAAGTTCCAGAGTGCTGGCTCTTTACTGGTTGTTGACAGAAGGTTATTACATACATCCCTTTGAGTACCATCCAGAATGATGTTTGCATTTATGAAATATTACGATATAAATAAAGCAGTACTTATGAGTACCTCCAGGATACAAAAGGGTTAATTAATAAATAGTGAAATACACATTTCCTGAAAAATGTTTCACAGTTGTTCATACATAAGCAACAGCAGGCTTTCATATGTTCAGCAACAACAAAACAGTTCAGCACACTGTTTTCTTAGTCTGCATTCAGAGAAAATCAACTTTGCTGAATGTTTGCCTTATTGTTCTGATGTGTCCAGAGTTGTATATTATATGTTACAGCTGAGAGTTTGCCTTATTGTTCTGATGTGTCCAGAGTTGTATATTATATGTTACAGCTGAGAGTTTGCCTTATTGTTCTGATGTGTCCAGAGTTGTATATTATATGTTACAGCTGAATGTTTGCCTTATTATTCTGTATGTGTCCAGAGTTGTATATTATATGTTACAGCTGAATGTTTGCCTTATTATTCTGTATGTGTCCAGAGTTGTATATGTTGCAGCTGAGCGTATGCTTTATTGTTCTGATGTGTCCAGAGTTGTATATTATATGTTATAGTGGAGTGTTTGCCTTATTATTCTGATGTGTCCAGAGTTGTATATGTTACAGCTGAATGTTTGCCTTATTGTTCTGATGTGTCCAGAGTTGTATATTATATGTTATAGTGGAGTGTTTGCCTTATTGTTCTGATGTGTCCAGAGTTGTATATGTTACAGCTGAATGTTTGCCTTATTGTTCTGATGTGTCCAGAGTTGTATATGTTGCAGCTGAGTGTATGCCTTATTGTTCTGATGTGTCCAGTGTTGTATATTATATGTTACAGCTGAGAGTTTGCCTTATTGTTCTGATGTGTCCAGAGCTGTATATTATATGTTACAGCTGAGAGTTTGCCTTATTGTTCTGATGTGTCCAGTGTTGTATATTATATGTTACAGCTGAATGTTTGCCTTATTGTTCTGATGTGTCCAGAGCTGTATATTATATGTTACAGCTGAATGTTTGCCTTATTGTTCTGATGTGTCCAGAGCTGTATATTATATGTTACAATCTTTGCCTTTCTTCATATTCTCCTTTAGTGTAAGACACTGCCAATGTCAGTCTAACCAAGTACAGCATCACTTCTGTAATAACATGACTATACATTTGTAACTCATAACAAACAACAAGTGAAAGTTGCAACTCACAACCGTTAAATATAACACTCAGAGTGCTTAAAAAACACAGTTATTTTGCAAAGTTGTATTTATTTTTATAAAAGTATAAAAGTCATCTACAACAGCACTGAGTTTTATCACACTGGTTTATGTCCTTGGTGTTTCTATCCTCTGTTTATCATAGAAATTAAAATGCTAAAACTACTCAGCAACTGATGACATAAGATCAGCTACTGATCGCTTCATCACCGTCCATCAAGGTTCTTAAGTTCTTTGTCTTCTTCAGATGTTCTCAGACATCAACTTAGAAATCATCAACTTGGAAACCTCTGAAGAATACAGAAGTCCAACTTAAGTGCTGACGCCAACAGTTTTCTCTGGACTGGCTATGCCGATGGCCATATGTGCCTTCTTTGTTCCTCAAATGCTGTGACATTTTTGCAGCAAATACTGGGCCTCATTTTTTCCAGTGTCAAATATGGCGACCTAGTCTGCTGGGGCCTGAGCACAATCTGAAAATCCTGACATGATGATAGGGTCATTTCTCTAATACCTTGGTTTCTCTCTTCCCCACAGTCTGAAGATCCTGACATGATGATAGGGTCATTTCTCTAATACCTTGGTTTCTCTCTTCCCCACAGTCTGAAGATCCTGACATGATGATAGGGTCATTTCTCTAATACCTTGGTTTCTCTCTTCCCCACAGTCTGAAGATCCTGACATGATGATAGGATCATTTCTCTAATACCTTGGTTTCTCTCTTCCCCACAGTCTGAAGATCCTGACATGATGATAGGATCATTTCTCTAATAACTTGGTTTCCCTCTTCCCATTTTGGTATACTTTTGATCAGTGTTTGGCTTTGTCATATGATATACTTCAGTCTAGTTTCTGGAGATCAGTGTTTGGCTGTCATATGATATGCTTCAGTCTAGTTTCTGGAGATCAGTATTTGGCTTTGTCATATGATATGCTTCAGTCTAGTTTCTGGAGATCAGTGTTTGGCTGTCATATGATATGCTTCAGTCTAGTTTCTGGAGATCAGTATTTGGCTTTGTCATATGATATGCTTCAGTCTAGTTTCTGGAGATCAGTGTTTGGCTGTCATATGATATGCTTCAGTCTAGTTTCTTGGAGCTGTCTGGCATTCCTTGCCCTGTTCTCTGTGAGTTAGTACCCACTGCACACTAACTCCTTGTCATGGAGGAAGAGCTTGCATGTCCCAATGGCCTCCATAACTATGTCACTGGTATTAGAGCTACTGGCAGTTCTTCTAAAAGCAAGACAGGCTGAAGGGTAGGGAGCAGATTAAGAGATGAGGAAAGCTGGTGACAGTCAAAGCAAGAGGAGCAACCTGACAGAAACACTAGCTAAAAATGGATTCTCTGGGATGTAGACTAACAAATCAAACAACACAATTCATTTAATTATGATATTCCACGGGCGCTGCTAGGAGGTAGAATAGGTTCTTAAATATAGTTCATCAACTCTGGCGGACTACTGGTAGCAGGTGATCTGAAATACAAGGATGTTACTGGTATTCTATCACCACAAACTCATAATATTCTTCGTTATTTTAAGCTGCAGACACACCTTCAACCTATTCTGCCATGTTCACTACTTCAAAGCCAACATACATCATGTCTCAGGAACTGTCAACGCAGTATGTGAGATCTTAAAATATGTCCATAGTAAAAGTAACATGTTTACACATAAATTATGTCAAAATGAAGGACTGGACACATCATGACTATAAATACCTACTGGCACAACGCAATAACTGATGAATTAGGTCACAATTTAAGCTGGATGTCCAGGTTTCATGCTGCTAGGAATGACAGCAGGGGCTTGTCCCCGCCCCAGGAATGGTAGGAGAGAATTAAAGCTCGCTTGTGGCCCCGCTCTCCTTGAGAGATCTATGAACGGACCCTGCAGAAATGTGCTGTTGGCTAAAGGCTGAGAAACACTGGCGGCAGCACCCGAACCGTACAGCAATGAAAATGGTGGCAGAACTTGCTGAGAACACGTGCTGCTTGGTAAGGTTATAGAAACAGTACTTGGAGTCAATGATGTAAGACTGGCTTGCTGTCCTGTAAATGCCGGGCACGTAGGATTCATCAGTCCTGCAGCTTGTGAGCTGGAGATGTTTTGTGGCACTGATGGTCTTAAACCTGCATCAGTCATTCTGCTATTGGAGTTATGTATCTCCTGCGACAGTGGGTTTCCTAAAAGTAGCTGCTGATTCTGTGGCAGGCTCTGACCTTGGGGGGTGGGGTGGGGTGGGGAAAGGAAGAAAATGGCAAATGTGAGTAGAAGAGTGAATTATACATGTACTTGGAGAACCAGTGTTTAGATAAAGCTGCTATCTCTGATGTTTATCAAGCACAGGCATTTACACCTTGGCAGCTACACAGATCAGGATGGAGACACCAGAAAGGAAGTTAGGATTCACATTCAAAAGCAAGACTGACCTTCAAGAATCTTGAGAACATATGGCATTCAAAAATTATAAGCACAAAATTCAAGTTAAGATTATTCAATTCAAATGTAATATCCACCCTCATTTGTGCATGTGAAAGCTGGAAAACTACAGAAATTAGACTCTTGAAAACAAATGCTTAAGCAAAATATTTGGTATAAGGTGGAACAAATTCAAGAACAATGCAGAGATAAGACAGATGAGGAAACAACAACCTGTCTCACTGGTGATCAGAAAAAGAAGATGGACATATGTCAGTCATGTGATGAGAAGAAACAGTCAGAGAATCCCAAAACAAGCTATAAAGTGGAAAATACCAGGATGAAGAAAAAAGAGGTCAATCAAGTGAAACTCTAAAGAGGATATTGTTAAGAGAGGCCAGTTTAGTGGCCATAACATCCCTTGATGAGGCTGAAAAGCTCGTGGAAAATGGAAAAACTTGGCAAACTACCATGTGAGCCCTATGTGACGTTTAGCGGCACGGGAAGGATGTAAGACAGACACTCATTTATAGTGACCTCTAAACAGCTCAATGACTGTGCCCTATCTCTGTGAGCTAATGAAATAAGACGGTGGGAATTAGTGTCAGATGAGCCAGGCATTTTCTTGATAGTCCTGCCCACATGAAACAGATGTAGCAGGATACGGGCGAGGTCCAGTCACTCAACTTACTATACTGAGTGCAGCACACAAGACAGATGTCATGTAAATACAAGATATCTATTTATTTTAGTGGAGGATAACACAGAATGATACGACTGAGAAGCTTGCAGAGAACAGAGACTCATAGTGAGACACACTGTGAGCCGTACATAACGTCAGATGGCATGGAAGGATGTAAAATGTAAATGTAAAATGTAAAAACTACATAGAATGACACAAATACGATGTCACACATATTGAAATCAAAACAGGACAAATTTTCCACACCAACCACTCATTTGTTCATGCATTACAAACAAGGAAATATACATTACAGACACGGTAATGAACATTACAAACAAGGAAATATACATTACAGACACGGTAATGAACATTACAAACAAGGAAATATACATTACAGACACGGTAATGAACATTACAAACAAGGAAATATACATTACAGACACGGTAATGAACATTACAAACAAGGAAATATACATTACAGACACGGTAATGAACATTACAAACAAGGAAATATACATTACAGACACGGTAATGAACATTACAAACAAGGAAATATACATTACAGACACGGTAATGAACATTACAAACAAGGAAATATACATTACAGACATGGTAATGAACATTACAAACAAGGAAATATACATTACAGACATGGTAATGAACATTACAAACAAGGAAATATACATTACAGACACGGTAATGAACATTACAAACAAGGAAATATACATTACAGACACGGTAATGAACATTACAAACAAGGAAATATACATTACAGACATGGTAATGTATATGACAAACAAGGAAACATACATTACAGACATGGTAATGTACATGACAGACATGGTAATGTACATGACAAACAAGGAAACATACATTACAGACATGGTAATGTACATGACAAACAAGGAAACATACATTACAGACACAGTAATGTACATGACAAACAAGGAAACATACATTACAGACATGGTAATGTACATGACAGACATGGTAATGTACATGACAAACAAGGAAACATACATTACAGACACAGTAATGTACATGACAAACATGAAAATTTGACAATAAAATGTTTTTAGAACTTTATTTTTGTAAAATCTGCCACTGACTGGTATCAAATAATATGAGTGGTACCAGATAACATGAATGGTAAAACATAACATGAGTGGTACTGTATAACATGAAAGGTATGACACAACATGAATGGTAAAACATAACATGAGTGGTACTGTATAACATGAAAGGTATGACACAACATGAATAGTAAAACATAACATGAGTGGTACCAAATAACATGAAAGGTATGACACAACATGAATGGTATCACTGTAACAGAATGGGTCATTTACACCTGCTTGACCACAGCTCAGCTGTTTAAGTGAGCATGGGGAAGTGATATCTCCGTGTTTTGACTGACTAGTCAGTCATGGGATCTGACCTTGTGGGGTGCACGAATGGTTAGTTCTGTTCTGGATGTTGTAGAGAAAGGGGAGTTCTGTTTGAAATGCTGGACCGGTAGGTTGTGTGTTAGGGTTGTTCGGGACATCTGCTAAGATGGTGTACTTAGTAGTGTAAGTTTCTGACTGCTTGTCCTTTTAAGGACAAAAACATGTGTTAGAGTTGTTCTGAAATTTTGCTAGAATGGTTTGATTAGTAGTGTTAGTTTCTGATTGTTTGTCTTTTAAGGACAAAAACATGTGTTAGAGTTGTTCTGAAATTTTGCTAGAATGGTTTGATTAGTAGTGTTAGTTTCTGATTGTTTGTCTTTTAAGGACAAAAACATGTGTTAGAGTTGTTCTGAAATTTTGCTAGAATTGTTTGATTAGTAGTGTTAGTTTCTGGTTGTTTGTCCTTTTAAGGACAAAAACATGTGTTAGAGTTGTTCTGAAATTTTGCTAGAATGGTTTGATTAGCAGTGTTAGTTTCTGGTTGCTTGTCCTTTTAAGGACAAAAACATGTGTTAGAGTTGTTCTGAAATTTTGCTAGAATGGTTTGATTAGCAGTGTTAGTTTCTGGTTGCTTGTCCTTTTAAGGACAAAAACATGTGTTAGAGTTGTTCTGAAATTTTGCTAGAATGGTTTGATTAGCAGTGTTAGTTTCTGGTTGCTTGTCCTTTTAAGGACAAAAACATGTGTTAGAGTTGTTCTGAAATTTTGCTAGAATGGTTGATTAGCAGTGTTAGTTTCTGGTTGCTTGTCCTTTTAAGGACAAAAACATGTGTTAGAGTTGTTCTGAAATTTTGCTAGAATGGTTTGATTAGCAGTGTTAGTTTCTGGTTGCTTGTCCTTTTAAGGACAAAAACATGTGTTAGAGTTGTTCTGAAATTTTGCTAGAATGGTTTGATTAGTAGTGTTAGTTTCTGGTTGTTTGTCCTTTTAAGGACAAAAACATGTGTTAGAGTTGTTCTGAAATTTTGCTAGAATGGTTTGATTAGTAGTGTTAGTTTCTGATTGTTTGTCTTTTAAGGACAAAAACATGTGTTAGAGTTGTTCTGAAATTTTGCTAGAATGGTTTGATTAGTAGTGTTAGTTTCTGATTGTTTGTCTTTTAAGGACAAAAACATGTGTTAGAGTGGCTATATAGTTTTGTAAGTTGATTTGTCCCTGTGGACATGGAAAAGATTCATGATAGAAGGTGTGTTGGGGTTTTTGGTGAATATGAAGTTAGCATGTTTTTGATATTGTATGTTAGTGTGAGTATGCCATGGGCCAGACCATTTTTCTGTACTCATGTTGACTGTCTCATCAGTTTTCCAGCTCACATCCATCTACAACATTCATTTACAAATGGGGATTTCATCATTAAACTTTTATTGATCTTTGCTGTTGCCAAATCCTGTGCTCTTTGGTTTCATCTGTGGTGTTGAGTTGAGCTGTACTTACATAAACTGGTCATGTTGGTGTACTGAAATGTGGTGTAATGTTTTGTCCTGGGTGGATGTCTTGTTGCCTGGAGTATATCAATGTAACATCTGTTGTGTCACTTGTAAGCAGATAGGCAAATCTGCTCTGTGAACAGTGATGCTATGTAGCATAATGAATGAAGAATACTGATTCATTACTTCAAGTCTCAGTTGTAACACATACACATACTAGCACAGTACAGTACGGGGTGTGGGCAAGACTTGTACACCACATAACATGAATAGTATCAAATAACATGAAAGGTATCACACAGCAAGAATGGTATCACATAACATGAACATATAAATCTGTTCTGCTTCACTTTCTCAAGGTTGTTAGAACATGCTTGGTAAGATGTGAATCTCACAGTCAGTATTTGAAAACCTGCCCACCACTATTTTTGCTTATAACTGAGAGGCCTACAGGAAAGCTGTTAGGGAGGTAAAGTTCTGCAAGGGACATGCAAATGACTTTCAGATACAGCGATGTTTGGTCAAAGATCAAAAGTTACACTATTCAAAGCTGGCTAATAATACAGCAGGAAACAGTGTCCAGGAAACTGAAAACTCTCTCACAAATCCTGTCACATTTTTTCACTTACAGTTGTAATGGTTAAAATTACATCTGTCTTAAGTCTAAATTGAAGGGTTAGGGGGAAAAAAAAAAAAAAAGATGTTTCTGAACTGGTCCACCTCTGAGTAAGTTTACCTGCAGACAGACTGACCTTGACCTGTTAGTTGAGGCAAAAATCTCTACATACCTGGATTCTGGAGGAGATAACTCTGAAAAAACTGAGACTCCCTTAATAAATCTGCATACTTCTGCTGCTGCTCTAGGAGGAGTTCAAGAGGCAGGCCTCTCCCAAATCCTCTGGGGAGAGTTCTAGCACCTTGTCCCTCTGTTACTCCAGTATCTGTCATGGGACCAAAGATTGAGCAAAGTTTCAGTTTGGATGAGAGTGAATGTGGTTTATCTATCACAGAATGTCACATCAATGTTTCAATAACAACAACAACAACTCATAACAATTCTGGATTCAAACAAGTAAAAAAGCTGGCAATTTTCCAGAGGAAGGAACAATATGAGTGGACTGGGATGGTGGTGGAGTCTGCTAAAGAAGTACAGAACACATCCTGCTCTTTAGCTGGACTCTGGGAGTGAAAAAAATAGCTGCCATGATCGTTCTCAAGCTGACACAATGCTATGCCTCAACATCTTCATAGCACCGGCTGCAAAGAACATCAGATCACAATTACAGAGAGAATGACTTCTTGTCATGAACTGGGATCACAGCCAAAGACTGTCTCTGGTGTGTTCTTACACAAGGGCACAAGTGCCTGGCTAACTGGATGGATATAATCATCTTCACGGTGGTGGAGCGTGCAGGAAGATGCCATGTGCTGATGACTGAAGGAAAACAGGGGCACTATAACATACATACCTAGGTGCCTCTATGACATGACAAAGCTGTGTTTTTATCTTGAAGGAAGTGATGAGCTTAATATCTCAGACTTGTATTAATGTACACAAGATTCTGCTTTCATCTATATTTCCTGTCTCCAGCAGACACACATATCATTCATCTACATGGGATTTTCTCTCACCCATATTCCATTTCCTACACTTGGTACATGTTCAAGCTATTTTATATCAATCACATCCAACCCACATAAACTGAAATTTCTTTTTCAGAAAATATTTTTCATTTCTGAAGCCCTGTTTTAATGTGTTGTGGCTAGTTCTACAACTCAGAACTTGTGTTGACAGTGAACAAAGTGAGCTTTTATTGAACTTCTCTGATTTGACAGAATTAACACCTGCACATACCTGAACACAAGCCTGGACCTATAGCGCTCTGGGCTGCCACGGTTACTGGATGTGTATTCTGCTGAGTCATCAAGGCTGTCAGATGTGGTTGAGCAAGCAGGTGACTGCACGTTCCTCGCCCTAAACTTGGCAGAGGTAACTGCTGAGACCAATGTAAAGAAAGCAAAAACAAAGCTCAAGATTCATGAAGATAAATAAAAGTATGACTAGCTGAAGCTATTCAAGAGAGCTTTTTCTTCACTGCCAGTCTCTGAGAAGCCACAGAATCACTTCTATTGCTGCTTGTTTGTTGCCATGCATTGTATGCTACTCCAGCATTATGTTTCACTTCAATATTCTCATATCTTGTGTCTTCTTGTGTTGAAGTTTTACAGCACTCATCATCATCATCATCATGCTGCCACTGTGATCAAAGTGTCCCAGTCAGTGAAAACGATGTGTGAAACTGTTGTAATGCCTCATCATCATCATGCTGCCACTGTGATCAAAGTGTCCCAGTCAGTGAAAACAATGATGTGTGAAACTGTTGTAATGCCTCATGAGATTCTGGACAAAAGCACTCAGAGATTTGTGTTTGGATTACAAGGATAGTGATCCTAAGACAGAAGGTCTTTCAAAATTCACACTATTTGTACCTGTACAGAATTTTTTGTATGATCTGAAACTCTTAACCTGGCATGAGCCTTTTAAACAGTTTTTAAAAAAATTTAAAACAAAAAATAAACCACAATTAAATGGTTTTGTTCGGAGGTCAGGATTCAGTCAGTCATTTGCATGTCCCTTGCGGAACTTTGCCTCCCTAACAGCTTTCCTGTAGGCCTCTCAGTTGCAAGCAAGATGCCCTGCTGCTGATGCATCCATTCACAGATCATCAACGATGTCTTGCAGCCATCTTCGCCTTGATCTTCCTCTCTTTTTTCCATCATGTACCCTTCCAAGACGGTCTTCTCTAGATTATCATGACGTTTAATATGTCCAAAATATTTAAGTTTTCTCTCTTTAATCTTCTTTACTAGCCAACCTTCTTCAATATTAAGTTCTTGTAGTATGGATATATTTGTTCTTTTTTGTATCCATGATATCTGAAGAACTCTTCTGTTGCATTTACGATCAAAGGCATTTATGTGTTCCTCAGCTGTTTTGTTAAGTGTCCAGCAGGTCTCACAGGCATATGTTGCGATGGGAAAGATACATGCTCTTAAAAATCTTATTTTTATAGTTCTGTCTGTTCCTCTCCACAGATTCTTTAACTGTTTTACTTTCTGAAGAGCTATAGATGTCCACCTTTTAATTCCCTCATTGTATCTCCTATTATTAGTTAGTAGTGATCCAAGATATTCAAAATTCTCCACTTCTTCCAATTTTTTCTCATTGATACATATATCAGCTACCTTATTTGTTGTGTCAGCTGCCATCAATTTAGTTTTCTTTGCAATAAGGTAAAGGTTTTGCTCTTCATTATTCTTAAAGACTGACATAATTAGTTTTTCCATTCCTTTTTGTGTTGTGGACAGTAATACTGTGTCATCAGCATATCTAATCTCTGGTATTTCATAACCTCCAATTGTAATGGCATCATATTATCTTCTCTAACATTTCTTATATTTTCAATATACAAGTTAAATAAGTAAGATGAAAGTATGCACCCCCGATAGACCCCTTGTTTTATATCAAACCAAGTTGTTGTTTCTCCATTTATTCTTACTGCTGTTTGCCTAGATACAGCAGTGATATTATATGCATGTAGGAAACTCCTACTGACAACTTCTTCAGATTATCAGAGGAAGTACCCCCACCCCCACAGACAAGTGTTTTGGCCCTATTAAACTCCTGACACTCTAAGGGGGGTGGGCTCCTCTGGGTCATGACTCCCAGAGGTCTTGTGAGTTGTTGCTTTTTTCATCCCGGAATTGAGTCGGCACTGCACTTTCAAGTGCGTCTTTAGCGATTTAGCTACGGAGGACTGGTATTGGTTGTGGCAAATGACATTCATGTTCTCAATACTTGTTTCACACATGTGTTGGAAATCTCATTTTTTTACATTATTTCCCAAAGTTTCCGGTGTTGTACACAATCAAATGCCTTTGAATAGTCTATAAAATATAAATAAAGACTCACATTAAATTCTCTGCATTTCTCTATTATTGATCTTATGTTGAATATATGATCTCTTGTTCCTCTTCCCTGTCTAAAAGCAGCTCGGACAATATTGATTTCTCCTGCTATTCTCTTATGAAGTCTACCCACTATGATTTTTAACAGAATTTACTGGCATGACTAATCAGGGCAACAGTTCTGTAGTTTGTGCATAATTTTAAGTTACCCTTTTTCAGCAGTATATAGTTCTTTTCCATTCTTTTGGCCAAATACCTGAATGCCATATCTTTTTACATAGTGTAAGATATATCGGAGTACATTCCTTTCCTCCTGCTTTAATAAGTTCACCTGTTATCTCATGACATCTCGGTGATTTACCATTTTTCAGATTCTTTATTGCCCATAAAACTTCTTCAATTGTTGGATCGGGTTCTTTCTCCTCCAATAATTCACACTGTTCATTTCTGCCTTCACAGTCAGCTGTATCATACATTCCTCTGCAAATATTCCTTCCGTCTTTCTAGAATTTCCTCTGTCTCTGTCAAGGTCTTCCCTATCTTGTCACAAATAGCATTTAGCATAAATGTGATATTTCTCGTCAGTGTCTTCATTTCTTCAAACATTTCACTATCTCTTCTACACTTTTTATGTCTTTCTATTCTTTCACAACAATATTGTATGTATTGCTTTTTGTCTTTTCTTTTTATGTTTCTTCTTATTTCTTTTGTTAAAGATTTATATTCCTCCTTGTTATTTGTCACTTTCCATTTCGTCTTCATTTCTATGTGTTGTCAGTTCTTAACTTTATATTTCAGCAAATGCCTAAAATAGACACTATGCCATTTCTCACTAAAACATTGTGGTGTGAATTTTTATTATAAAAAATGTTTGAGAGCCATGGATGTTGTTTGGTTGGTTTAAAACTCCATATTACAACTGCAATTTATAGAACTGAAAATAGGACAGGCAGAAAATGTATAAAAGTGAAATAATACTGGGAACAATGGAAAAAAATATAACAGATTGTGGATGGGAGAAAGAAATGTGAACACTGTACCTTGTGTGATATATTCAAGTGATTCATTAACAGACTGTTTAACTGTATCTGTTGTTGTAAGAGAGCTTTTATATCTGCTGGCTCTGACTGGCATGACTTGGGTGATGTGCTAGGAACACTTCCATTTGACTTTAGCTTTGATGGAGCAGTCTGTACACCTGCAGCAATCTGTACACATGGAGCAGTCTGTACACCTGTAGCAATCTGTACGCCTGCAGCACTCTGTACACATGAAGCAGCCTGTACAACTGCAGCACTCTGTACACATGGAGCAGCCTGTGTTACTGGTGGAGTCTGTACTCTTGGAATAGCCTGTTCTCTTGGTGGAGTCTGTGTGACTGGTGCAGTTTGCTGGCTTGACTTTGGTCTAGTAGGCTGATCTATAGCCTCTGGCTTCTGTAGGATATTTTATATAAATGGGTTAATGTACTGTTTTCTACTTTAAAATACAATGGTGCCTACTATGCATTGCCCACACTTTTATTTGGTGATATCATTTTAGATAGTAGTTACAAGAAGGAACCATAGCAGAAAAATACTATTAAAATGCTGCACCAGCTAATATCTGTAACTTACTTATATCCTTCCCTTGCCTTTAAACGTCACATAGGACTCGAATAGTTGTTTGTCAAGTTTTCCTGTTCTTGGTGAGTTTTTCCAACTTCATCAAGGGATGTTATGCCCACTAAACTGGCTTCTCTTAACAATGTCCTCTTTAGAGTTTCACATGGTCGATCTCTTCTTTCTTCAGACTGTTGTGCCCCACTTGATAGCTTGTTTTGGTATTCTCTGATTGTTTCTTCTCATCACATGGCCTACATATGTTTATCTTCTTTTTCTGATCTCCCATGAGACTGGTTGTTGTCTGGTAATCTGTCTTATTTCTGCGTTGTTCTTGAATTTGTTCCACTTTATACCAAGTATTTTCCTTAGGCACTTGTTTTCGAAAGAGTCTAATTTCTTGTCTATTTCTTTAGTTGATTTCCAGCTTTCACATGCATAAATGAGGGTGGATATCACATTTGATTTAAATAAACTTAACTTGGTTTTTGTGCTTATAACTTTTGAATTCCATATGTTCTCAAGATTTTTGAAGGACAATACTGCTTTTGTAATTCTAATTTCCTTCCTGGTGTCACCATCCTGGTCTATGTAGCTGCCAAGGTATGCAAATTGGTTTACTTCATCAACAACTGTTCCTTCTACATATATTTTTTCTTCTTGATTAATGAGAAGTTTCATTATTTTTGTTTTGTCTTTGCTAACTTCAATACCTATTTTGCTAGCCAAGGAAGACAGGGAATCTGTTTTTTCCTGCACTGATTTCACATTGTCACTGATGAGAGTTATGTCATCTGCAAAATCAAGATCTTCTATTTGGGTCCCATGTACTTAATCGATGCCGGTTTTACCTGTACAACATCTCTTCACTTATAAAGTCTATGGCATTCCAAAAAGCAATGGAGATAATACATCTTTGTTTCATGCCTGTTTCAATCTGGAACCATTCGCTCATTCCTTCTTCTGTCTTGACTGTACAAACATATCCGTTGTAGAGATCTCTGATGATGTTGACAGTTTTAGATGGTATTCCATATAGACTTAAAATTCTCCACAATGAGATTACTTGTACACTAATATGAAAAATACTCGAAAATCTCATCATATAAATAATCCACAAATGCCAACTACAAATCTGCAAATGATTTAATACTATATGTTAATATTTACAAAAACATAGCACTAGCAGCAGCGGTGGTACATGTACATGTTCCTGCTAGCTAGCTCTTGGCACTTCATGTCAAAGTGAAGAATTTGGCTGTTCTTTGTAGCTGTTCAGCCCTGGAACACAGACAGTTGTGAGCTGTTGGGCATCTTGGAAGAAGTTTTACTCACAGTTCATCTAGTTCAGGGCATTTAAGAAGGAAAAGTTCAACTGTTCTCTCCTCATTAAAACAACATCCCCACTCTGGGTTGTGGTTTTTCTTGATTTTGTTTGGGTGTATGTTTTCTGGTTGTTTGTAGTCTGAACATGATGCTCTGCTTTTGTCTGTTTAGTTTGTATGATTTGTCATATGGGTCAGGTTTTATATGCATCTTTCCCATCGCAACATATGCCTGTGAGACCTGGACACTTAACAAAACAGCTGAGAAACACATAAATGCCTTTGAATGTAAATGCTACAGAAGAGTTCTTCAAATATCATGGACACAAAAAAGAACAAATATATCCATACTACAAGAACTTAATACTGAAGAAGGTCGGCTGGTAAAGAAGATTAAAGAGAGAAATCCTAAATATTTTGGACACATTAAACATCATGATAATTTAGAGAAGACCGTCTTGGAAGGGTACATAATGGGAAAAAGAAAGAGAGCAAGACCAAGGCGAAGATGGCTGCAAGACATGGTTGATGATCTGCAAATGGATGCATCAGCAGCAGGCTATCTTGCTCACAACCGAGAGGCCTACAGGGGGGAAAGTTCCACAAGGGACATGCAAATGAATGAATGAGTATGGATATATTTGTTCTTTTCTGTGTTTCATTACTAATTCTAAAATGCCACTGATGTGATTCAAACCTACAATTTGTATCACACATGATTTTTCTGTCATTATGCACAATACCAAAATATTACAAAAAAAAGCACCCACCTGATGAGCACTGGCATTAACCTGGGTGCTGGCACTGGGCACCTGATGAGCACTGGCATTAACCTGGGTGCTGGCACTGGGCACCTGATGAGCACCAGCATTAACCTGGGTGCTGGCACTGGGCACCTGACGAGCACCCACATTAACCTGGGTGCTGGCACTGGGCACCTGACGAGCACCCGCATTAACTTGGGTGCTGGCATTGGGCACCTGAGCACTGACAGGCTTGTCTGGAACATTTTCTGTACAAGGAAACAAGGCAAACATTTATATGACTAATACTCTCAAAACTCATTATCCAGACAAGTGACAAAGCAATGAGAACATCACAGTTCTTGGTCACTGGAGGTCAGTTTCATCCAAAATGAAAAAGGGGGGGGGGGGAAGAAAGAGACACTACAATATCAGGGGTTTTTTTTCCACAAGTTATGCAAGGCACAATAGAACATATCTTAAAATAGCTCAAATATAACTGGGAAAGTATGTGTTTAACTTATTTGATACTTCATATCCATTTATGGCTGCTTCCAGTCCTACAGTTCCTACCAATGAGCCATTTATGGATTTATGGGGGGTTTTTTTCGGAGAAAAATTTATGTAATTTTTCATTTATCCAGTGAGAACTCTTCTCAATGAAAAGTTGAACTTCCTCTCACACCTGTTTATGGAGGACATTTTGAAATTAATCGACTTCACTGATTTGAGTGTAATTTTCAAGTTTTTTTTTTAGATTGGTCAGCAGAATGGTCACACTGACCAACTAGACTTATCCTACTGTATAAGTTTCTGGCAGCTGTAGACTTGTTAGACTTATTGGATGTCAAAAACATCCCCAAATATCAATGCAAATAATGTTTTCATGTTGACCTACATATTCTGTACTGGATTATGACACAGTTAAGGTAAGCAGAACTTAATTTTATTGCTCAGCCCCAAACAACATTTTTTTAGCCCCCAAAACTGTTTCCATCTGCTCACACCAGTTGTTTTCTTTTCTTTTCTTTGTTTTTTTTTTAATGACAAATAACTTCATTTATGGAGTTTTCATTCCACTTATTTTGATATATGATACACACGTGCTGAACATGGAATTAGTTAAATTTGTTACAATGACTTTTACAAAGGGATCCCCTGATATCAAGGCACCCACTCAGTCATGTTACATCCACATATGTAACAAAGCAAGGCCCACATTTTAAGCTCCGGCATCAAATGAGTTAATCTGGGAACATATATGTTCACTCTGTGATCAGGACCGAAGGTGGTAAACAATCTGACAGAAGAAGTTTTCACAAATATCTACACCAACAAATCTAGACACAAACAGTCTGACAGAGGGCATCTGTGTGGCAATGTGGTTAGTGGTACTAGTCTCTCATGGTGGTGAAGGGTGTGTGTTTGAATCCAGCCAGAGGCGCTCCTGTCACCCAGCTGTAGAAATGGATATCCAACTTCTTCTGGAGTTGGGGAAGGAAAGGCGGCCAGGTGTGATGCTGACCACATCACCCTCTGGTGTGCTGACAGGTCAAGGAAATAAGGCCACTAATACCATATCCCCTATGTGCTTCTAAGGCATGACAGGGTTACCTTTAATCTGACAGAAGTTTTCATAAATATAAATATCAACAAATCTAGACTCAGACAAAAACAGCCTGACAGTAGAAGTTTTGACAAATATCTACACTAACAAGGTGTAGATCTAGACTTAGACACAAATAATCTGACCAGACGACTTTCTAACTTACGTATCTGTACAAGCAAGTTCCCCACTCTCTTCAGCTGTAGCTCTATGTCATTCAGCTCATTTACACTCTGAGGTGAGCAGTGGTCAGCTGTCAACATGTGGTTCAGTAACCGCTTCCTGTGAAGGACAGTATGTACACATAAGACAGAAATATACTTCTGCAGGATATTTTACTGGTAGAGTAAGAAGTATCAAAGTTTGTCTCACAGTCCAGTCAAGACACAGTTCAGTCAAGACACAGTCCAGTCAAGACACAGTCCAGTCAAGACACAGTTCAGTCAAGACACAGTCCAGTCAAGACACAGTCCAGTCAAGACACAGTTCAGTCAAGACACAGTCCAGTCAAGACACAGTTCAGTCAAGACACAGTTCAGTCAAGACACAGTCCAGTCAAGACACAGTCCAGTCAAGACACAGTTCAGTCAAGACACAGTCCAGTCAAGACACAGTTCAGTACAGCAGGAGACCCCTTACCTCAGTGTCCAAAATGCCATCCATACAAAACAATTTCGAATGTTCAGTTGTTTTGAAACTACACTACCCAAACTTGCTTCAGCCATCAAATGAATAAAAAAAATATTTTGAAGATAATGTAGAACATTTAGGTCACTAAACTGAAGGCAAACCTTGTCTCTCATTAAATCATTATCACAGTTCTGTCAACGAAGCTGCTTCACAGACAGCTATCAGTACATAAAGAGACATGCACATCAATATCAGATCCATGCACACGGGAATATCTGAGGACAAACATTCTAATAACAATTTTAAAAGTTTACAAACCCAACTGGATTTGAAAAATGTTCCAAGAATCACAATAGTTTGAGAACAAGTAAATTTTATTAAACATCTTAAACATAAAAACACGATTAAAAACCTACAGAAAGGCACAAAAAAAAAAAAAAGCCACAAGATGACTATCACATACCACACAGAACTGAACTGATTGTTATTTTCTGCCTCAAAGTAGAACACAACAGACTACAAAGTTATATGTATACAGAGTTTAAAGTAAGCTGGGAATTCTCTTCTTTGTGCATATGTCCAAGCATCCTCCAAAACTGCACCAAATATGAAACACTGAGATGCACCTACTGACCCAATAAGTTAAGCTTTATGCTTCCAAGCAGGAACATTTATCCAAATGAAAGAATTGCAGATACAGACAGTAAATGCACACAAAGAAGAAGAAGAAGAAGCAGAGGAAGAACATTTTAAATTTGCTGTTGATTAGCTTCTTCCTATTTTTTCCCCACCAGTTCACAGCTGTAGCAGAACTCACTGGTTTTATTTGCAGTTCTGGCCAGCACTGCCATGTGTTTCTGAAGAAAGGGTAGAGCTGACTGGTAAACTATTACAAAACATGTCCCTACTAGGAGACTGTCAGACCCAGTGCCTTGTGAGTGGCTTCATGCAGATAAAGACATGGTGAGTAAACCCCCAATTGAGAAGTCAAAAGGAAAAGTTAAGGCTCAGTACTTTTGTACTGACAGAGTCCAGCCTTAGAGCAACCTAATTTCCAGGATCTCTTACATCTCTACTAGGTTTTCTAACACATGCACCTTGTCAGGTTTAACTGAGAGGGGTCCAGCCGGTGTGTACGTGCGGGTGCACGCACGTGTGGGCGGGGGGAGGGAGAAGATATGTTGGTATGCACCAACTTACAACCACATCAGATACCAGTAAGGATCTTCAGAGGCCCCACTGCCCCTTATTTTTCCTTCATGGCCTGTCTGGTAGAACATAAGAGTGTTGGTGTAAGGGTGGCTTAGTAAATATTGCAAGCCACTTTCTTCACATCAGCTGCTCGTCCACACTGAGAACACCTTCTTCACATCAGCTGCTTGTCCACACTGAGAACACTTTCTTCACATCAGCTGCTCGTCCACACAGAGAACACTTTCTTTACATCAGCTGCTTGTCCACACTGATAACACTTTCTTCACATCAGCTGCTTGTCCACACTGAGAACACTTTCTTCACATCAGCTGCTCATCCACAATGAGAACAAACTACCACCACAGATCACATACAGATAGAATCAACCAACTCAGAAAATGTTTTTACAAAAAAGCTGACATTTCCTAGTTTCAGCACTCTCTGATCTAAAAAAAAAACAAACCAAAAAGCCACTATATTACCAAATGTCTCATCTTTCATAGCTGTACCAATCCTACAGTCTCTGCTCTCACAAAATCTCATCTTTCATAGCTGTACCAATCCTACAGTATCTGCTCTCACAAAATCTCATCTTTCATAGCTGTACCAATCCTACAGTATCTGCTCTCACAAAATCTCATCTTTCATAGCTGTACCAATCCTACAGTATCTGCTCTCACAAAATCTCATCTTTCATAGCTGTACCAATCCTACAGTCTCTGCTCTCACAAAATCTCATCTTTCATAGCTGTACCAATCCTACAATCTCTGCTCTCACAAAATCTCATCTTTCATAGCTGTACCAATCCTACAGTCTCTGCTCTCACCTTCACCTACCTCTTTATTTGTAGACATTTGAGTACAAGCTGCAGGTCTTCCAGACCTGGCATATCAGAAAAATCAGCCAGAGAGCTCTGAGACTTTACTTCATCCTCTGTAACATCACTATCAGAAGCTACATCTTCTCCCTGTTTGATGAAGACAAATTTGTGCATTTACCCACAAGATAAGTGATAAAACTGGATCATTTCTGATTCAGTTCAATTCATCAATTGAAGGCAACATTAAAGTTGTTTTCATTATTATTAATTGTATAATCACACAAAGCACAGGAGTAGCAAGTGATAACAAACAGAATTCCTGAAAAGAAAAGAGTACTTGTAGACCATTCTGCTGTGACCCTGTCAATTCACAGATGTGTGTGTGTGTGCATGTGTGGTTTCAAAAAAGTTATATAAATTTCAAATAAACAAACAAACAAACAAACATACACATACATAAACAAAAGTGTGCCTGGATTTGATACTGAGCAACTATCTCGGATTGTGTAACAGTTGCCTGTATTTTTGTATGTGAAGATGAGCAGTTAAAACCACAAACAATCCCTCCCCCCACTGGCTGACCATGCTTGAGAAAAGCAATCAACAAGACTTGCAAAAGACTTGATTAAGAAATACAAATGAGGAGATTCAAGACTCAGTCTGTGTAAACCCAGTCACTAACGTGAAAGCAAGCAAAAGCTGAGGACATCCTAGATAAGGTGGATGGATGAAGTAAAAGTCATCCTTTGAAGATGAAGTTATGATGGCTTGTCAGGCAACATTTCCTGCATTACACTTCAGACAAATCTTCACAAAATGCAACTGTGTATTTATGAAGAAACCTTTACGTCATGTGACTGATTATTCACAAAAAATAAATAAATGTAATCACCTCTATTTCATGTGATTATTCACATACATTTAAGTCTACTCACCTTCCAGTAAGGATCTTCAGGATCAAACCACTGTAAAATCTCAAGAACGGTGTCCTTCACTTCATCATGCTCACCCTCCTTTCCATACAGCTCAATCACAAGTGGCAGTCTGTGAATGTAAAATATGAGTGAGACATTCTCGGATAAACAACTACAAATCAAATAGTAATGATCACAGTGAAGGAAAGACTGGTAATACCAAAACTGGGAGTAATTTAATTGTTTAAAAAATGTTTGTCTAAAATCTACAGTAATATACTGTCCAAAAAAAAGAAACACATAGCTTATATAAGCTTCATTTTTTATATGTTATGACTCCCAGGTATCTCAAACCAAAACAAAAATTGTCACCAAGATATCAGGTCCATGGTTTAGCGTGAATTTTGCTATTCTCGTGTATAGTCAGAACATAGTAGCTGCCCTTGCTAATCACGCATTTTTTTACCATAACTCATGTTCCATTTATGGAAAAGTTGTAGGTTTTTGTGGTGAGCACAACTCACTTCCCATGCAAATGAAACCCTATAAAAAGGATGAGGTTACACAAATTCAATTAATTTTCAAGCAGACAATTATGGCGCGTCTATCGCAAAATTTACAAAACATTGCTATTGGTCACCAGCAAGCAGGTCAAAGTCAAAGTCTGGTTGCCAGGCATTTAAATGTGCAGCATAGCACCATCAGTCGACTTTTGCACCATTTCCAAGTCACTGGCTCAGCTGAAGACTGCCACCGCAGTGAACAACCCAGGGTGATAACAGCAGCCAGCTGATGATCGCTTTATTATGGTTCATCACCTCAGAAACAGGTTTACAACAGCTTCCTCAAGTACCCAGTCATTGCTTGTAGGACGTCGTGTGTCTGATCAAACTGTCCGGAATAGACTGCATGATGCTGGAATGTTGCACAACGACCTCACCGAGGTCCTGTCTTAACGAGACGCCACTGCCAAAATGGACTTGTTTGGAACAACCAGCATTGGCCCTGGACAACTGACAATCAATGGAGACGTGTCTGATTTAGTGACGAATCTTCTTTTTTGTTGCACCACCATGATATGTGGAGAAGGGTCTACCGTAGGCCAAATGAATGTTTTGCTCAAAATTGCATTGATGAAGCTCCGCTGCACCGTGGTGGAGGTGTAATGGTATGGGGAATGATCAATTTCAACGGAAGAAGTCCAATGGTGCAGACTGAAGGAGGCTTGAATGCGCAACGATACGTCAATGAAATTCTTCGACCCCATGTCCTTCCATTTTTGGCTGTGTAAAGGTCTGTGTTTCAATAGGACAACGCCAGACCCCATTCTGCGTCGTTCACCACACAGTTCCTAACTGCCAACAACATTCTCACTCTTCCCTGGCCATCCCTGTCTCCAGACATGAATCTGATCGAGCACCTATGGGATGAGCTGCAAAGACGTGTTTGTCGCTGAAACGTTTCTTCAGCCAATCATCGTGATCTGTGGCAGGCACTCCAGGAAGAGTGGGCAGCCATCCTACAGGCACACATCAGACATCTGATCGCATCTATGCCCAGGAGATGCCAGTCGGTGATTGATGCAAGCAGAGGCCACACACCATACTAACTTGAGAACCCCTGGGACTAACAAATTCTCATCACACAGATGCAAGAAACTGTCCAGTGAGTGTTTAAACCCTTAGGTATTATTGTGTGCAATTTGAAAATTTTATTCATTCAATTTAAAAAGCTATAGAATATCAAAGTTATGGCTAAAATTGGGTCATCAGTAGTTATGTGTTTCTTTTTTTTGGACAGTATATAATACACTGACATGATGATGTAAAATACCATAACATATGATGTAACAACATACATGTAACATACAGCACATGATGTAATGCACAGCATATTATGTAATATACCACATAATACACAATACATGATGTAACACACAGCATACCACATAACGCGTTATATAACACACAACATACCATAAAACACACAGCATACCATAAAACACACAATATACCATAAAACACAAACCATATCATAAAACACACAATATGCCATAAAACACAAAACATACCATAAAACACAAAGCATACCATAATACACACAATATACCATAAAACACAAAACATACCATAAAACACATAATATAGCATAAAACACAAAACATACTATTAAATGCTCAGACAACTTCCTGACAAATCAGAAACCTAATATCTCAAGACCTATCTCACCTGATATGTCTGGAAAACTAAACATCTATTTACTGAATCTTTCTATCTATGAAAAACTCATTTTCATTTGAGTATTTCACCCATAACTGGCAAAACTATCTGAGGCATCAAAGACTGATTGTGGTAAGGTAAGACTGAGTTTATGCATAAGTATTCTCTCCATTTTTTCCTACACAAAAGAATGGCTCTTTCTTCTTAGCTGCACATGGAAGTATTCTACATCATCTAGAAATACCATTATCTGATTTTTTGTTGTTGTTGTATAGTTGAGAGCCTGACCAGGTCCAGAAAGTCTCTACATGTAGCCACACTCGTGAGTGTCTCTGCTATGTCACAGTACATGATACTGCCTGTAGCCACACTTGTGAGTACCTCTGCTATGTCACAGTACATGATACTGCCTGTAGACACACTCCTGAGTGTCTCTGCTATGTTATAGTACATGATACTGCCTGTAGCCACACTCCTGAGTACCTCTGCTATGTCACAGTACATGATACTGCCTGTAGCCACACTCCTGAGTACCTCTGCTATGTCACAGTACATGATACTGCCTGTAGACACACTCCTGAGTACCTCTGCTATGTCACAGTACATGATACTGCCTGTAGACACACTCCTGAGTATCTCTGCTCTGTCACGGTACATGATACTGCCTGTAGACACGCTCCTGAGTATCTCTGCTATGTCACGGTACATGATACTGCCTGTAGCCACGCTCCTGAGTGTCTCTGCTATGTCACGGTACATGATACTGCCTGTAGCCACGCTCCTGAGTACCTCTGCTATGTCACGGTACATGATACTGCCCGCAGCCACGCTCCTGAGTACCTCTGCTATGTCACAGTACATGATACTGCCCGTAGCCACGCTCCTGAGTGTCTCTGCTATGTCACGGTACATGATACTGCCCGTAGCCACGCTCCTGAGTACCTCTGCTATGTCACGGTACATGATACTGCCTGTAGCCACACTCCTGAGTGTCTCTGCTATGTCACGGTACATGATACTGCCTGCAGACACACTCCTGAGTGTCTCTGCTATGCCACGGTACATGATACTGCCTGGAGCCACGCTCCTGAGTGTCTCTGCTATGTCACGGTACATGATACTGCCTGGAGCCACGCTCCTGAGTGTCTCTGCTATGTCACGGTACATGATACTGCCTGTAGCCACACTCGTGAGTGTCTCTGCTATGTCACAGTACATGATACTACCTGTAGACACACTCCTGAGTATCTCTGCTATGTCACAGTACATGATACTACCTGTAGACACACTCCTGAGTATCTCTGCTATGTCACAGTACATGATACTACCTGTAGACACACTCGTGGGTGTCTCTGCTATGTCACAGTACATGATACTGCCTGTAGACACACTCCTGAGTGTCTCTGCTATGTCACAGTACATGATACTGCCTGTAGACACACTCCTGAGTGTCTCTGCTATGTCACAGTACATGATACTGCCTGTAGACACACTCCTGAGTGTCTCTGCTATGTCACAGTACATGATACTGCCTGTAGACACACTCCTGAGTGTCTCTGCTATGTCACAGTACATGATACTGCCTGTAGACACACTCCTGAGTGTCTCTGCTATGTCACAGTACATGATACTGCCTGTAGCCACACTTGTGAGTGTTGGTGGCTCCTAGTTCTCTCTAATTAAAACAGTAAGACTACAGCTATACTCACATAGACAGTGGGAAGAGACTTAATGCATCTGTGGTGTCCTTAAAACTTGAAGCACCATATCTGAAACAAAATTTTACATCAGTAAACATGAACAAGCATTTTTATGTGTATGTGAATATCATAAACAGACTCCCTAATGTAGCTACCACAAATGGTGTCCCAAAGGTATTTTCTTGCTAAGACATTTCCACTTTCTGTCCCCCCCCCACCCCTCAAACTGTGAGACATTTAAAAGTGATAAAGGCATCTTCACTTCAGATCAAGAAAAATGGGGGCAAAGATACAGTACTCAAGCTGAGATAGTTATCACTGGCCCACAGCTGACTTTTTGAATCACAGCTGACAAACTAATTTCATCAAGACCCTGTTCTACCTCCAAGTGATGCCCTCACTAGCAGGCAATAGTCTGGCCAAGTGAAAAGGGACTTAAATGGAAAGACAAACCTGGTCCAGAAAATATGCCATACTGAAGACAGATGTGTTGGGCCAAAAGGCAAATGTATCACCACCTAACTGCAAACTATAACACAATACAACCAATGCCCTTCTAAGGGCAAAGCTGAAGGAGAAAATGAGAACAATTATAAAGCGTGTATATCTGAACTAAAAGGGCACAAAGGGAAGTGGCTGACAGTGCAACCTGTGTGGCTGTGCATGAATCCTACATGCTCACCACTTGCAACCAATGTGTGATCACAACAATCATTGGGGGCACATTCTTTGATGGATGCTGTAATGGGGGAGAGGGGGGGGGGGGGGGTGGGTGGGTGTGAAGTGCTTATGGGAGTGTTCAGGCAGCATCAGCAGGCTCAAATTACTGGCTATAAGCAGAGGAAACAAAATGAGGGCATTCACTTGCATGTCCCTTGTGGAACTTTGCCTCTCTAACAGCTCTCTTGTAGGCTTATTGGCTGCTGATGCATGCATGTGTAAGGCATCAATGAGGGCAACATAAGGCATCAATGAGGGCAACATAAGGCATCACTGAGGGCAAGAAACTATAAAACATGGAACAAGAAACTGATGGCTTGGGTGAGAGGCAGGAAAAATGTTGAAAGAAAAACATACAAAAAGCAAGCATGCTTTCAGATTTAAATGAAATGTAACTCATACGTGCATAAACTAACAACACTGACTATGTTACATATATAGGTATTATAAAACAAAGTATTACACTGAATATGTTACATATATATATATATATATATATATATACTGTTACAAAAACAGAAACACAACAAATATGATGTTGCGATTTAAACTGAAGTTTGCTGATCAGACAAGGGCAAATTCCCTGAAACATTCACTTGGACATCAACTTCACTTGCTGACCCAAATTGTACTCAGCAGATGATTCATGAGGACAGAAAAGCGACACTAGTTAAAATAGTATTTTTGAGAATAACGCATGACATGTTCACGAGAATCCCATGAAACTTACTGAACACAAAACTCACTGACCATGTTATTGAATGCGTATAAAAGATTGATGCTCCTCAAATCAGTTCATTTGAAAATTCAATGCGTAAGTATGGTTCATCTCATTATAGAACAACTCATCATCATTGGATGTTTACAGACTGGACAGTCACATGTAGTGGCCAGACAATTTAATGTGGTTAGAAGCATCATTAGTCGCCTTTGGAGATGATTTCAAGAAACTGGCTCAGTTGCAGACCGGCCGCGCAGTGGAAGACCCATAGCCACAACTCCTGCCGAAGACCGCTTCATATGGCTGCATCACCTCAGGAATAGATTTCCATCTGCATCCTCAACAGTCCCATCAATGACAGCAGCTTGTTGAATTTCAGATCAAATGGTCAAGAACCAGCTGCACCACACTGGTCTTTGGGACAGAAGACCCTACGGAAGTCCTGTTTTTACGGACCGGCATAACTGACTGCAGTGGGCGAACCAGCATCGTCAATGGACCACTGTGAATGATTGGAGAAGGGTTTGGTTTAGTGATGATCATTCTTTCTGCTCCAGCGACACAATAGTTTACTGCTGAGTCCATGAAACATGAACAAGCATTTTTATGTGTATGTGAATATCATAAGCGGACTCCCTAATGTAGCTACCACAAATGGTGTCCCAAAGGTATTTTCTTGCTAAGACATTTCCACTTTCTGTCCCCCCCCCCCCCCCACACCCCTCAAACTGTGAGACATTTAAAAGTGATAAAGGCATCTTCACTTCAGATCAAGAAAAATGAGGCCAAAGATACAGTACTCAAGCTGAGATAGTTATCACTGGCCCACAGCTGACTTTTTGAATCACAGCTGACAAACTAATTTCATCAAGACCCTGTTCTACCTCCAAGTGATGCCCTCACTAGCCGGCAATAGTCTGGCCAAGTGAAAAGGGACTTAAATGGAAAGACAAACCTGGTCCAGAAAATATGCCATACTGAAGACAGATGTGTTGGGCCAAAAGGCAAATGTATCACCACCTAACTGCAAACTATAACACAATACAACCAATGCCCTTCTAAGGGCAAAGCTGAAGGAGAAAATGAGAACAATTATAAAGTGTGTATATCTGAACTAAAAGGGCACAAAGGGAAGTGGCTGACAGTGCAACCTGTGTGGCTGTGCATGAATCCTACATGCTCACCACTTGCAACCAATGTGTGATCACAACAATCATTGGGGGCACATTCTTTGATGGATGCTGTAATGGGGGAGAGGGGGGTGGGTGGGTGTGAAGTGCTTATGAGAGTGTTCAGGCAGCATCAGCAGGCTCAGATTACTGGCTATAAGCAGAGGAAACAAAATGAGGGCATTCACTTGCATGTCCCTTGTGGAACTTTGCCTCTCTAACAGCTCTCTTGTAGGCTTATTGGCTGCTGATGCATGCATGTGTAAGGCATCAATGAGGGCAACATAAGGCATCAATGAGGGCAACATAAGGCATCACTGAGGGCAAGAAACTATAAAACATGGAACAAGAAACTGATGGCTTGGGTGAGAGGCAGGAAAAATGTTGAAAGAAAAACATACAAAAAGCAAGCATGCTTTCAGATTTCAATGAAATGTAACTCATACGTGCATAAACTAACAACACTGACTATGTTACATATATAGGTATTATAAAACAAAGTATTACACTGAATATGTTACATATATATATATATATACTGTTACAAAAACAGAAACACAACAAATACGATGTTGCGATTTAAACTGAAGTTTGCTGATCAGACAAGGGCAAATTCCCTGAAACATTCACTTGGACATCAACTTCACTTGCTGACCCAAATTGTACTCAGCAGATGATTCATGAGGACAAAAAAGCGACACTAGTTAAAATAGTATTTTTGAGAATAACGCATGACATGTTCACGAGAATCCCATGAAACTTACTGAACACAAAACTCACTGACCATGTTATTGAATGCCTATAAAAGATTGATGCTCCTCAAATCAGTTCATTTGAAAATTCAATGCGTAAGTATGGTTCATCTCATTATAGAACAACTCATCATCATTGGATGTTTACAGACTGGACAGTCACATGTAGTGGCCAGACAATTTAATGTGGTTAGAAGCATCATTAGTCGCCTTTGGAGATGATTTCAAGAAACTGGCTCAGTTGCAGACCGGCCGCGCAGTGGAAGACCCATAGCCACAACTCCTGCCGAAGACCGCTTCATATGGCTGCATCACCTCAGGAATAGATTTCCATCTGCATCCTCAACAGTCCCATCAATGACAGCAGCTTGTTGAATTTCAGATCAAATGGTCAAGAACCAGCTGCACCACACTGGTCTTTGGGACAGAAGACCCTACGGAAGTCCTGTTCTTACGGACCGGCATAACTGACTGCAGTGGGCGAACCAGCATCGTCAATGGACCACTGTGAATGATTGGAGAAGGGTTTGGTTTAGTGATGATCATTCTTTCTGCTCCAGCGACACAATAGTTTACTGCTGAGTCCATGAGCACTACGCCCAGAACTACGAGGATGAGGCTCCTCCACATGGTGGTGGAGGTGTACTGGTGTGAGGGAACGATCAACTTCACTGGAAGAAGTGGCCTTGTGCAAATTGAAGGAAACCTGAATGCCTAAAGATACGTCACCGAAATTCTTCATCCTCACATCCTTCCACTTCTGGCTGCACCAGGGTTGAATGTTCAGCAAGATAACGCTTGACCTCATGTGACACAACTCACCACCCAGTTTCTCGCTGACAACAATGTCCAGACCATTCCTTGGTCATCCATGTCATCAGACAGAACACTTGAGAGATGAACTCAAGAGACAAGTCCACTAGCAAGACGTGGCACCAACCAATCTCCAACAATAGACTCTTGCACTGAGGGAAGAGTGAGCAGCCATCCCACAACAACAGATCCAATGGCTACATGTCAAGGAGATGTCGTTCTCTGATACAGGCCAGAGGAGGCCATACACCTTATTGAAATGGAGGCCTCATTCGCAAAGAATAAAAAGAATGAAAGCCGAAACCAAATTTAATGAACATCATTTCATTGTTAAAGTCTTAAAGTTTCTTCATGCCAAGATTGAAACATTAAATTCCGTAAAATAAAATTTTGATACAAATTTGAAATGTGTCCATTACGACTACAGTAGTGTTTCGTTTCTTTTTCTGAACAGTATAGATATTATAAAGCAAGGTATTACACTGAATATGTTATATACACAGATATTATAAAGCAAGCTATTACACTGAATATATTACATATATAGATATTATAAACCAAGCTATTACACTGCCAATTCATTGAACAGATCAGGATGCTCCCTTCTTGTCACAATAACTTTTGGCACGTCAGTGTTGTCCTTGTGTAACTGAAAACAGAATGACATTTCAAAGTAAGCAGCCAATGATGATAAAGCAATAAGCAGTAATACACAAAAACCAGTTACATTATGGCAGAAATCAGTCACAATATGCAGAAACCAGTCACGATATGGCAGAAACCAGTCACGATATGGCAGAAACCAGTCACGATATGGCAGAAACCAGTCACAATATGGCAGAAACCAATCACAATGTGCAGAAACCAGTCACAATATGGCAGAAACCAGTCACAATATGCAGAAAGCATAAAATGTTATACTATCAAAAATGTTATAGTAACCAGATAATAATGACAAAACATCAAGCCAACAATTAAAGGAAAATTTAAAAAAACAATAAATGGAAGAGAACAAAATCTATATTCTCTAGAAGAGTTCAGTAAACCGTCAGATAAAAGTAAACTATCAGACACCAGAGATCATTAAACTGTCAGACACCTGAGATCATTAAACTGTCAGACACCACAGATCATTAAACTGTCAGACATCTGAGATCAGGAAAGAAGTGCAGGTTATAAAACTTCAGACAGCCCGAGGTAAACAATAATAAACATAATTTATGATTATATGGTAGTCAAACTATGGCTCGTATGCCACATACAACACTTTAACATATAATGTGTGGCTGATGGAAATATGTTGGCTGCACTTTTTTTTACACCACAATTAATATAAAAGATATATAACTTCTTAAAAAAATTCGAGCTTCACAATTATTTACTGGGTATAACTTGAGAGTGCACTGGAATAATGTAAGTTTAATATGGCGTGTGTGCAATATATATAAAATAAGAATTTAAGCACAGATTTGTAATGCTTGATGTGTCAGGGATCAGAAAAATTACAGAGGAATTATGCTGGTCAATCAGTAAAAGTCAGTTCTGACAATGAAAATATTTATTAAAAGCTACATAAAATGTTTGTAACAAATGGTGCATGCAACAATAAAAATGTGTGTGTGTAATATCTGTTCATGTCTTCCAGCTATTGAACATCTGACACATATTACATCATGAGGATCCTACTTTCAGCAAGTTTGGCCACCCCTGATATTGTATAATCATATCCTGGTCACACACAACAAAAGGAAAAGTGATAAGAAAATGAACTGGAGAAAAACAGTGAAGACCAACTGCACATTCAGAAGAAATAGTAGAAAACCATACCTACAGACAAAGAAAATAGTTGGCGGTTGTAAAGTGTTATGTAGGGTCAGCGAAGAAATACACTCAACTTACATTAAGAATAGAAAAGAAAATATGTTCCTTAGATGCATGGACAAAAGGCAATATACATACATATTCAGTGGGAAAAAGTATGTCAGGAAAATGAAATGAAGGGACAAAACCAAGTTTTTTTTTCCTTTATTAAATGACAGAGAAAAATGGCACTAGGTTAAAAGATAATGGTTATGTACAACCCCTTGTTCAGATGAGGTAATGTTAAGCTGATACTGTACAGACAACAGGTTTTTCTTACATTCTGTCTACATACACAGAGCTCTCTTTCTTCCTTTATTACCTGAGCACTGATGATGTCCTCTGTAAAGAACAAACCAGATATCTCCGAAGACAAGATATAAAGCTGTCCGTCCAGGTTGATCAAATTCATAACAATGTTATCTGTTATCTGGGCCCTGGGGAGTGGATTGTAAGAAAGTAGTATGACAATGGTCTGGAGATTCAGAACTGACAGACACAGAGAACTTTATACAGGGTCCGGCATAAAGCATAGCTGGATTTAAAAAATGGAAAATAAATAAGCACTACACATGTTTTTGGTAAAAAAAAAAAAAAAAGTGAAATGAAACTCAGAAAAGTGGTTTTTTATTATTATTACTGACAATCATATTTAGGTTTTGAAAATTACACTGGTTAGATGACCGCCGTTACATTTGATACATTCAGCCAGGCGTCTGGAAAAGTCATGCATAACACCATTTAACATGTTCAAAGGGATATTTTGAATGCAGTGTCAGATTCGATCTTTTAGATCTGCAATTGACTGTGGTCGACTAGCACACAACGTGTTCTTGAGATGTCCCCACAGAAAGAAGTCTGCGGCCGATAAATCCGGTGACCTTGCCGGCCAATGAATATCCCCAAGTCTGGAAATAAGATGATTGGGAAATGCTTGTCGCAGCATGGCCATGGACTAGCAGGCTGTGTAGGCAGTTGCTCCATCTTGCTGAAACCATATTAGTCTCTTATTTCTATTGGCCAAGTCTGGAATGAAGTATTCAGTTAGCATCTGCACATAAAGATCACTAATAACAGTAAGAAGATGCCAGGTGCCAAAGTGTTCCTAACAGCTGATCGCCGAGGGCTACTCAGCAATGCGTTGCGGATTTCTTGAATTCGTTCAGGTGTCTGTTGAGTTCTTGGATGACCAGTAGACTTGTTATTAAGACAATTAGCGGTTTCCTTAAATTTTTTGACCCACTTCAAAACTGTTTTGTCCTCCGATTGGGAACATTATCACAGGGATGCAATTCAAAATGGCGATGAAACTTTCATTTTACAGTAATAGATGATTCTCCACTTTTAAAATACGTTTCAACAAGGAATGCACGATGTTGTGTTTGCCAAGAAGCCATTGTTAAAAATGACTGTTTGTCTGCTTCATCTCTGATGTCATGTTTTTTTTTTTCACATGTATTCAGGATGCTTGACATCAAAAGAAGGTAAAATGTTAATGGGAAAAGATATTGTGGACAGGTGGACAGAGTAGATCGGTGAGCTATATGGTGGAGAAAGACCAGAATTAACACCAGATACTGAAAACTGTGATGGACCACCAATAATTGAAGATGAAATCATAGATGCCATCAAACATATGAAGAAAGGAAAATCGACTGGGCCTGATAATATAACAATAGAAGAAATAGAGGCGCTAGAGGAGACAGGAATAAAAATAATAACCAAGTTACTGAATGACATTTACAACAGTGGTTATATTCCCAGTGACTTGCTTAAATCCACGTTTATAGCACTACCAAAGAAATCAGGTGCAAAGTAATGCGATGATCAGCCTCTCATGTCACAAAACGAAGCTACTTCTGAGAATAATTATGAGAAGAACAAGGAAAAAGATAAAAATGGAAATAGCAGATGAACAGTTTGGTTTTGATGAAGGAAAGGGAACACACAATGCCATTTATGCTTTACGAACACTAACAGAAAGATCTTTAGAAGTACAGAAAGATCTCTACTTATGCTTCATTAAACTAAGGCATTCGACAAGGTGAAACATAATGAAATTATTAAAATGCTTGAAGACATCAATATAGACAGCAAAGACCGGAGGATTGTAAAACATCTATACTGGCAGCAAGAAGCAGCAATCTGAGTTGAAAATAGAACTGGAAAATATCAACCTATAAAACAAGGGGTGTGACAAGGAAGTGTACTATCTCCAGACCTTTTTTCTCTGTACAGCGAGAATATTCTAAGAACAATCATCACAGAACCAGGCATAAAAATTGGAGGATACAATATTAACAACCTTCGGTATGCTGACGACACAGTACTGATAACTGAGAACCAACAAGACCTGCAAAATCTCTTGGATAAAGTTGCCGAAGAAAGTGAACAGAAAAGCCTTACTTTGAACATCAAAAAGACAGAGACTATGGTTATATCTAAGAAACAGAATTCACCAGCATGAAGTATAAAATTAAATGGAACTATTCTAAAGCAGGTGCACAAATTTAAATACCTTGGAGCAATAATAACTGCAGAACAGAAATTAGGAACAGAATAGGCCAAGCAAAGACTGCATTTCAGAGAATGGGAAACATATTAGCTAACACATCCTTATCAATGAATGTTAGAAAACAAGTCCTAAAATGCTATATCTCGTTATATGGAAGTGAACTATGGACAATAGGCAGGTCTGCACAAAAATCACTGGAAGCAGCAGAAATGTGGTTTATTAGAAGAATGTTGCGAATTCCCTGCACAGCAAAAATAACTAATGAAGAACGTATGAGAAGAGCCGGAGAGACAAAAAAATCTTGTCAAAAAAATAAAGAGTGAGACAACATACTTTCATAGGACATGCAATGAGAAGAGGGGGCATTGAAAATATTATAACAACAGGAAAAACAGAAGGAAGAAGATCAAGAGGAAGATCAAGAAAAATGATACTGGACAGTCTGGCGGGATGGCGTGAGAGATCACCAACTGAGCTGATGGCCCGCATGAAGGACTGTGTACTCTGGAGAAGCATAATAGCCAGTGCCAGTCAGCATGGCACCTGATGATGGTGATGATGATTCAGTTTCTGTGCACTACGTCAGTTAAATCCAGTTAGCTTTATGCTGGACCCTGTATTTTCTCTATAAAGCAGAACTCATCTCTTTACTTCTCATTAGCTTCTTTATAGAAGCTAACCCCAACTCTAAGTTTTATTATTTTTTTTTCTGTCTTCTTTTTTTTCATTAGAAGATTATTGAAAAAAATTAAATTGCTTAAATAAAGAACTAAATCTCTCAGTTGATGACAAGTATACTTCTGGATAAAGTGTCACATAAAATCATAGAAGAATGAGGTTGAAGATGAAATGTACCATGTGATGTCTGTGTTCTATTCTCAAGTGCTCAAAGATGCAGTCAACTCTTCCAGCTCTCATGTCAGTGTAACACTACCCATACCTTGAGTCTTGTCTGAACCAAAGTGAGATGAACACAGCAGGCTGAAAATGGGATACTCACTGTCTGATGTATCTGTGGGATACTCACTGTCTGATGTATCTGTGGGATACTCACTGTCTGATATATCTGTGAGAAATGGAGATATCTGACACACTGTTCTGCTTCCTTGTGGCCTGGTTCTCACCATACAAAAGTTCAATGCCAGGAACCTGATGACACAGTCAAACAATGAGGAGTTATTTAGGTTTATTTTGAGGCAAACATTTCATAATACACAGAAAATGCTGCGATCTATTGATTGATTGATTGATACTCCTTTTGGGCCAACATTGGCTCATAGGGTGGAAATCATATCTTTCCATGTCTGATGACTCGTCACCATCTGCTGTAGATCTTGGATGGACTTTAATCCCAAAATTGTATTCTCTCTAGTGATGGTTCTATGTAGAGTCTCCCTTGGTCTGCCTTGCTTTCTTTTGCCCTTCGTTGACCATGTGAGGTCTTGGTGAGGGAGTCTGGATTCATCCATTCTGGGAACGTGGCCGAGATAGGCCCATTGACATCTTTTGATGTATCTTGATATGCAGACTTGGTTCGATTCTTGTCTTATTGACTCATTCGATTTAAATTCAGACCATCTGATGTTCAATAGTCTACGGAGACATTTGTTCTCAAATGCATCAAGTCTTTGATTGAGTAGACTGGTTGATTTCCAACTCTCACAACCATATGTTAACACTGGGATCACACAGGAGTTGAACATTTTAAGTTTCGTGGTTTTACTGAGCATATTTGACTTCCAGATAGTAGACAGTTTACTGAAAGTATTGGAAGCCATTGCAATGTATTATATATTATTATATAACTGCTATCTAAACTGCCAAGAAAGTCCCCTGGTACAGTAGCTCTCAACCTTTCTACATTGAAGGACCATTTTTTCAACCACATGTAAGTTGTGGACCACTATCTTACATATTACACTGTAATACTGTAAACATTTAATTATTTTTACACAAGAGAGGACCTAACTGATAATGAAGCCCAGGACATCCTGATAAAATGGCTGTAGCATTAACCCCACTTCTGTATTACAACTCAGGTTTCAGGATATGTATTACTTCAATGCTTCAACAATCTAGAAAAATGGGCATTAGATTTATCTCTGCTTGTCTTTGTTCCGCTATTTTGCCTGTTTTTTTTTTAATCCATCTTTTGTTAGCCATTTCAGCAGAGGAAATAAAAATCATCGCTATAACTGAACTAAACAATCTTGGTGAGGATAATCAAGTACAAACAAGCAGAATATAAATACAATCAAGCACTGATTTCATGTTTAAGAAAGTTACTCTTTTTAAAAATTTTTTTTGTGGTCATATTGCACTAGATATACTACAATGTCTATAGCGCTACTGTCTGTATTTTTATAGTTATGTGCCTGTAGTGCTGATGTTTGTGTGCTTGTGGTGTTGATATTTGTGTGCTTGTAGGGTTGATGTTTGTGTACTTGTAGTGCTGATGTTTGTATACTTGTTCTGATGTATGTGTGCTTGTAGTGCTAATTTTTGTGTACTTGTTCTGATGTTTGTGTATTTGTATTGCTGATGTTTGTGTACTTGTTCTGATGTTTGTGTACTTGTGCTCATGTTTGTGTACTTGTAGCGCTGATGTTTGTGTGCTTGTTCTGATGTTTGTGTACTTGTTCTGATATTTCTGCACTTGTAGTGCTGATGTTTGTGTGCTTGTATTGCTGATGTTTGTGTACTTGTTCTGATGTTTGTGTACTTGTAGTGCTGATGTTTGTGTGCTTGTTCTGATGTTTGTATGCTTGTAGTGCTGATGATTGTGTACTTGTAGTGCTGATGTTTGTGTGCTTGTGGTGCTGATGTTTGTGTACCTGTAGATCTGATGTGTGCTTGTAGTGTTGCTGATGTTTGTGTGCTTGTGATGCTGATGTTTGTGTGCTTGTAGTGCTGCTAATGTTTGTGTGCTTGTGGTGCTGATGTTTGTGTGCCTGTAGTGTTGTTGATTTTTGTGTGCTTGTGGTGCTGATGTTTGTGTGCTTGCAGTGCTGCTGATGTTTGTGTGCTTGTGGTGTTGATGTTTGTGTACTTGTAGCATTGATGTTTGTGTGCTTGTGATGCTGATGTTTGTGTACTTGTAGTGCTGATGTTTGTGTGCTTGTGGTGCTGATGTTTGTGTGCTTTTGGTGATGCTGATGTTTGTGTACTTGTGGTGCCGATGTTTGTGTGCTTGTAGTGCTGCTCATGTTTGTGTACTTGTGGTGCTGATGTTTGTGTGCTTGTGGTGCTGATGTTTGTGTACTTGTGGTGCTGATGTTTGTGTGCTTGTAGTGCTGCTCATGTTTGTGTACTTGTGGTGCTGATGTTTGTGTGCTTGTAGTGCTGCTCATGTTTGTGTACTTGTGGTGCTGATGTTTGTGTGCTTGTAGTGCTGCTCATGTTTGTGTACTTGTGGTGCCGATGTTTGTGTGCTTGTAGTGCTGCTCATGTTTGTATACCTGTAGCGGTGCTGTTTTTGTGATCACTACATGAGGTAAATTTCTCTCTCTCTCTACTTCATATGCTGAATCCAGCGCCTACAGGTTCTGTCTGTCACATACAAAGTGTTTCTCTGTGAAACACGAACGTACATGAAAGCAAGTCCATTATTCTTGGTGTGATTCTTACCATAACGTGCCCTACTTCTACAAAGATTAGTACTGAATGTGGAACATTTAATGTTGTTTAAATGCCAAAGCTCAATGACGCGATCAATAAAATCGGTACCTGAGAGTTAACAGAACAAACCATAGAGTAAGAGGTCGAGCCTGCAACAGATTAAGTTCTTTTGGCCTGAATATAAGAGGTATACGGGCCTACATGAGCGCGCCTGGGCGGATTAAGAGAGCGGGTTAGCTGGTGGTACAACAGTGCGCAGATCAGGGCGGGGACAGATATAAACGAGTTGCACCGGCCTCTGATTTATACTCGAAACTAAGCAGTTACATACAGAAGACACATACAGCACAGTTATTCTGCTTGTACGAAAGCAAGGAACTGATAGTTAAAGATCGATAGGAAATACCCAGGCAAAGGTAAGCACACACTAGATCACGTGATTACTCATTGTGTCTCTGTTTGTCCCCAATCATGAGCGATTTTACTTAACATTTAGGTAATAAATCATATTCTGATTCCCAGTGTGTAACACGGTAATCTGCAGCAGGGTATACAGAGACAGATACAACTGGGGAGCCATTATTCTCTCAATATTTCCCTCATAAACTCTGACTACAGATATCTTTGCTTGCACCTTCTATATTTTCTGTGCAATTTTCATGCCATAAATTTATAAACAAAGCATCACGTGATACTATGTATACTAGAAACAATAAAAGTATAAATAAAACATCACGTGATACTCTGTAAACAATAAAAGTACAAATAAAGCATCACGTGATACTCTGTAAACAATAAAAGTACAAATAAAGCATCACGTGATACTCTGTAAACAATAAAAGTACAAATAAAGCATCACGTGATACTCTGTAAACAATAAAAGTACAAATAAAGCATCACGTGATACTCTGTAAACAATAAAAGTACAAATAAAGCATCACGTGATACTCTGTAAACAATAAAAGTATAAATAAAGCATCACGTGATACTCTGTAAACAATAAAAGTATAAATAAAGCATCATGTGATATTCTGTATACTAGAAACAATAAAAATATTTTCTACCGCCCTTCTACTTCAGGTAGGAAATAACATATTGTACTTTGTTTTATTGTCACATTCTGATAGCAAGCATCTGACTAAAATGTGCTAACTCTTATCTCGGCGTTCTGCTGTGCATTCGTTACATGTAATAAGCAAGAGATGAGACAACAAGAGAAAACTACCCGGGACACACCCGTCAAAGTAACCCTGCCAGTACAGCTACGGTTGTCAGAAGAAGCGAAGTACAGGTAAAACACATACAAAAATCCCACAGAGTGTCACTAAAGAGCCAAACAAACTAATCAAAGAAAAATACTCGAAACTAACGGGACAAAGAACATGGGGCTGGTATAAAGAGCCCGTCATGGAGCTGAACATAACACGAAGAACCAGGCATCCGTGTAGGCTGACCACATGAAATTGGACGCAGGTCACGATCTTGTTCAGACAGACGAAGAACACGCTTCCAGATGCACTGACGGGTGGAAGGGGTATCAAAAGAATAGACGGACAACAGAGTACAGATAAGTGAACATGAAGAAATACGAGCACGAGGATATACCGGCATGTCGATACAACAGCTAAATGAACTCAAGACTCACTACATTAAACTCCCTTTACAAAGACAACACAACCTGATGATGACGATGACATACAAGATTTAGAAATGTCTCTAGTAAGAGCTGATGAACTATGAATGTTCAGATGTGAGAGAGAGAGAGAGAGAGAGAGAGAGAGAGAGACATCGGCCGACTCAAGAACTTGTGACGGGAACTTGCTTGGCTGGCCATGTATGGAAGAACAGACCGCTTAGTTTAAGCAGTTTTCTTATGTCTACACACTGTTTTTGTTAACTAATTATCTTCTTCTTATATGTAGATACATGACGTTCTGGTCTCAGTTACCACAGAACACTAACATACTGCGAACGAAGAAGAAGAAGAAGACTAACATACAAAACTGCGGACACACAAGATCTACACTTCAGTTACATAAAGAAAATAGTACAGAGCGCGGACATAAAGTCTCACCTAGCTATTTTAACATTTAACTGTACAACAAGATGGTGACACCAGTAAGGAAGTTAGAACTGCACAAGCAGCACTGACCTTCAAGAATCTTGGGAACATATGGCATTCAAAAGTTACAAGCAAAAAAACTAAGTTAAGATTATTCAATTCAAAAGTAATATCTGCCCTCATTTAAATATGCGAAAGCTGGAAAACAACTAAAGAAACAGACAAGAAATTAGACTCTTCTGAAAACAAATGCCTAAGGAAAATACTCGGTATAAAGTGGAACGAATTCAAGAACAATGCAGAGATAAGACAGATGAGCGAACAACAACCTGTCTCATGGCTGATCAGAAAAAGGAGATGGACATATGTCGGTCATGTGATGAGAAGAAACAACCAGAGAATCCCCAAACAAGCTATCAAGTGGAACACAACAGGCTGAAGAAAAAGAGGTCGACCAAGTGAAACCCTAAAGAGGACATTGTTAAGAGAGGCCAGTTTAGTGGGCATAAAATCCTTTGATGAGGTTGAAAAGCTCGCGGAAAACTTGACAAACATGTGAGCCCTATGTGACGTTTAATGGCACGGAAAGGATGTAAGAGTACAACACGAGCTTTGTCGTGTTATTACAGGGGTCAAAGCATATCGAGCTGGTAGAAAGTGAAAGCATGTGGCTATCTGGCAGGCAGGCACGTCACTCTTGCTTTCTCAGTTTGTTCCTGTCAAATATGCAGCGAGTAAGAAAGTATCAGGATTGTGATCTTTCTCTATGCACAATATATACTTTCTGACGGCCTTTAACTTCATACGCACACAGAAACCTATCAGTAATAGCTGAACCGCACGCATTTAGTCTACAGATGCTGTTTAATTATAACTTGTAGCTAGAGTAGTGAGTGATCGTAGTTTTCATTGTTTTCTAACAAGGCAACTTTCAGTATAGATCTACAGCCGATGTCTTAAGACGCATGTAACGACATAAATATGGAGATAAGTAAGCTTCATACTTTCAGCTAGCGACTTTACATGACCTGCTAATCATAAGATTCACTCATGACACTCCTGTGTATATAAAATAAAAGCTTTCAATTACAGAGTCTCTTGTACTAGACGGGGGCACAACTTACTTGTAGTTATGTTTAAGATACACAGATAGTTTAAAGCTGCTGTGACAAGATTAGCATATCATATACCGATCTTTGAAGTTTCCCTTTACCAAGCGATGAGGCAGTAGTTTCTGACAATCGTGTGTACACAGGGTATACTTTTCTCACTGGAATTTCAGACTAAGAGATGCGCTGAAGGATTTGGAAGATGAAAGACTGTAATGAGGATTAAGGACAAATGGCAGAATCATGAACTGTTTTTCACAAACCAGATACAAAATATAAGACTTCTTCCATACTCCACAAATGATTTAGTGACTGCTCCTATAGCACTTGAAATGTTCTTGTTGGTTGTTGTTCTAAAACTAGAAATATTATCTGTGATTGTTGTACTAGCACGGGAAATGATGTTGACTGCTGTTCTAGAACTAGAAATATTCTCTGTGATTGTTGTTCTAGCACTGGAAATATTCTCATGGACTGTTGTTCTAGCACTAGAAATGCACTCGCGTACTGCTATTCTAGCACTAGAAATGTTCTTGGGGAATGTTTCAGTACTAGGAATATATTCAAGGACTGCTGTTCTAGCACTGGAAATGTACTCATGGATTGCTATTCTAGCACTAGAAATGGCCTCGGAGACTGTTACAGCACTAGGAAATTATTCGCGAATTGCTGTTCTAGCATTAGGAATGTACTCGGTGACAGCTATTATAGCACTAGAAATTTTCCCAGCCACTGCTGATCTAGCACTAGAAAAATTCAAAATATGTATATATGAGTGGTATGGTGCTGCAGTAGTTTGTGCATTCGCCTGCCCATCACAAGGTCCCTTGTTCGATTCGGGCGGAATTCTTTTGGGGTGACCAGCACGGGGACAACCTAGCTTTAAAAGAAATGGATGGGTACCTGGATTTCCCTAGGAAACCAAAGGCAGCGAGGACAGGTGCTTGCATCCCTACTTCAATGCTGTAGTGGCCTAGAAATATGAAAACACTAACGCTTCAAATGCTGTAGTGGCCTAGAAATATGAAAACACTAACGCTTCAAATGCTGTAGTGGCCTAGAAATATGAAAACACTAACGCTTCAAATGCTGTAGTGGCCTAGAAATATGAAAACACTAACGCTTCAAATGCTGTAGTGGCCTAGAAATATGAAAACACTAACGCTTCAAATGCTGTAGTGGCCTAGAAATATGAAAACACTAACGCTTCAAATGCTGTAGTGGCCTAGAAATATGAAAACACTAACGCTTCAAATGCTGTAGTGGCCTAGAAATATGAAAACACTAACGCTTCAAATGATGTAGTGGCCTATAAATATGAAAACACTAACGCTTCAAATGATGTAGTGGCCTAGAAATATGAAAACACTAACGCTTCAAATGCTGTAGTGGCCTAGAAATATGAAAACACTAATGCTTCAAATGCTGTAGTGGCCTATGAATATGAAAACACTAACGCTTCAAATGATGTAGTGGCCTAGAAATATGAAAACACTAATGCTTCAAATGCTGTAGTGGCCTAGAAATATGAAAACACTAATGCTTCAAATGCTGTAGTGGCCTAGAAATATGAAAACACTAATGCTTCAAATGCTGTAGTGGCCTATAAATATGAAAACACTAACGCTTCAAATGCTGTAGTGGCCTAGAAATATGAAAACACTAACGCTTCAAATGCTGTAGTGGCCTAGAAATATGAAAACACTAACGCTTCAAATGCTGTAGTGGCCTAGAAATATGAAAACACTAACGCTTCAAATGCTGTAGTGGCCTAGAAATATGAAAACACTAACGCTTCAAATGCTGTAGTGGCCTAGAAATATGAAAACACTAACGCTTCAAATGCTGTAGTGGCCTAGAATATGAAAACACTAACGCTTCAAATGATGTAGTGGCCTATAAATATGAAAACACTAACGCTTCAAATGATGTAGTGGCCTAGAAATATGAAAACACTAACGCTTCAAATGCTGTAGTGGCCTAGAAATATGAAAACACTAATGCTTCAAATGCTGTAGTGGCCTATAAATATGAAAACACTAACGCTTCAAATGATGTAGTGGCCTAGAAATATGAAAACACTAATGCTTCAAATGCTGTAGTGGCCTAGAAATATGAAAACACTAATGCTTCAAATGCTGTAGTGGCCTAGAAATATGAAAACACTAATGCTTCAAATGCTGTAGTGGCCTATAAATATGAAAACACTAACGCTTCAAATGATGTAGTGGCCTAGAAATATGGAAACACTAACGCATTTGAAGCGTTTTTCGTATTTCCATGGCATTCATTATTTTATGTTGGACATTATATGTTTCATTTAGAATTGCGTTCATATTTCATGACTATCATTATGTTTTATTAACATCAATTGCCATCAAAATAAGTGTCCCTTGACGTCTTTGTATGAACTATTTGTTCCGTTTAGTGAAATTAAAACTGATGTAAATGTTGTGACTTTATACTCTTGAATTCATGTCTGTTCTGGCCGTTTTTTTTTTTTTTGGTAAAGTTTAAAACTGTTCTTCAGCTCAAGCAAAAAGCATTACGTAAGAACCATGATGAGCCAGGAACGTTCTGTGGGTAGAAGATGGATGGAACTTACGATAAAGAAAGCTCCTGGGTTCAGATAATTGAAAAAGAAAGGTTAAAGATAAGAAATGATTCTTACCGGTACGATAGTACGTTAAATAAGAGAATCAGTTCCTTCTTACAAGTACGATAGTATGTTAAATAAGAAAAGCAGTTCCTTCTTACAAGTATGATAGTACGTTAAATAAGAAAATCAGTTCCTTCTACAAGTACCATAGTACGTTATAACATGGAGAAGAAACGGAAAAGAAAATGCACAAACCCCTTCCTTTCAATTTATCGTAACAAATATAATTTCTTATATGTAAGTTTATGGATGCATCAGCAGCAGGCCATCTTGCTCACAACCGAGAGGCCTACAGGAGGGAGGCAAGTTCCGCAAGGGACATGCAAATAAATGAATGAATTAATGATATGTAAGTGTTACCATACTTCAAACCATGTCTTTCCTGCTTCCTTTACATCTATTAGACTCAATAAATAACTGGCCAAACTGATCAACCAATTCTGGGAAAGAGACGCCAAAAATCTGATCAGAGATACCAAGAACTGTCAGCGCGATCGGCCATATCAATAAGTAAGGTACTTGATGATGATGATGAATTGCTAGTGTAATGGAAACAACATTACAACGAACATACACCAGTCTGTGGTATTTCATGTCAGGAAACAACCAGTCTGCACGTGTAAGCTAGAGCAGTGTCGTTTACTTGGCATAAATTCTAATCAGCAAAATGCCGAGCCTATCTAGAGTGCGACTCACAAATCTATGAATGTGGCCCGGGGGGCGGGGGGGGGGCATTATTTATAGTTCTATACCTCTTTGATACAGGTGGAGAAACATAATATTCGCTTATGAAAAGAAGACAGACACTGGGGAAAACCTGTATCTACTCAACGAAAATCGTGTACAAACAACAGACTTTTCAGGATAAGAAAGTATGAACTCATCGAGCCACTCATTAATTTCCAGTCTTACCAAGATAAGGTTTGCTTTCACGGGCTTACACTCAGAACTTCTCGCTTTGCGGCTCAATACAATTTTTTTTTTCCCTTTCAAATCAACGTTCCACGCCGTCGCTTTCACACAGAGCGCTATAATGAAATCAATACTTATCGATCACTGATCTCTCCTCATTTCACTTAGCCGAGCGTTGTTTTTCTAGCATACCATAACAGTCTTTCAGATATGGTAGAATGTAGATTTGTGTACAGCACGTATGTTTGAACAGATAAATGTACCCAAGATAACTGCGGTAGAGTTGTGAAAAGTAAGGTATGCAAGAAAAATACACGTGGAAAAAAAGTCTCGAGTTTTCAGACATGGATGGATTGTGTAAAAAGCAATAAGTTTTTAATACGACGTGGCATCGGAAAGTTTCTGGATTGTACTTGTCGTGACTGTACGTTCGTTACATATGCCTAGGACAGTGCTGGGCTAGTCTGCTACCTGGCGTCGTAGTATCCAAACGTTAGGTTTCGTCAGTGTGTGTCAGGACCGCTTTGACATCGGAATAACAAGGGCTGAGAAATTCGAAGAATGTGCTTGCATCAAACTTGATGTAAAGCTCGGCTAATCTTCAACCAGAAGCCTGGAAATGCTTGTTCTGGCGAAGGTTCTTTACGTCGAGTGCAGCTTTTTGATGTGCACGTTCGTTTCAAGGTTAGCCGTATATCTGGTCAAGATGACAAGCGGTCAAGGCGAACAATCACCAGCAACAACCCTAGAAAATATGGAAAAAATTCTCCAACTCTGCCTTTCACATGGCTAGAATCAGGAAGTCTGCCAGGAGATCCTTATGGTAACCACGTCGCTGCAGCACAACTTTCCCGGCTCTTGACACTAGATCTAAACCCAGCGGTGTCTGTAGATGACTAACAACGCGTCCTTCTTCCTCTATAGTCACCTGACCTTACCCCCCCCCCCCATGAATTCGCCTGTTCCCCAAAATGAAAATGAGGCTGAAGGGACACTATTTCAACACAGATGAAATCCAAACGAAGTGGCCAGCGGTACTGGACGGCCTTCAGAATAAATATTTCCGCAGTGCTTCTGTGGAAGAGGCGTTGGGATTGCTATATGCGTTCCCAATTGGACTAATTTCGAATGGGATGACCACCAAATTTAAATAAAGACTATAAAGGACCAGTCCGGGAATTTTCCGACACCACCTCGTATATTCTCAATGTTGGGAGGAGTATATGATGAAGTTTTTATGCAGATTAAGCCATAAGTTTTCATTAGTCAAAGTTGATATGCCTGTCTGAGAATTTCCTTTCATATTATATACCATTTTCAGATTGGGCTAGATGCTAACTTTTTTTCTCATCATCTCTGTAGCTCTCAGTATATTTGCTGACTTCTTACACTGAACAATTTTTCAGTACAAACCTCAAAGTCCGCAGTCTGAGTATACATGAAAGGGAAGTAAATCATACTGAATGCGAGTTTAAACAATTTGGAATACATAAAACTAACAGCCTTACCTGACAATCCGTGTCAGCCAAATTAGGAGAGTGAATCAAAAGTCAGAAAATGAGAATAAAATTTCCGAAAGAACAGATACCCCGGTGACGTGAGTTAGCAATTACACTTTCTTTCAAATGAGAAACAAGGAAGCTTTTGCAACGTAAAGTGATTTAGCGCAGTGTTGTATGGTTAACGTTCGAAAAATACTGGACAAAGCACACCAAGAGAAATGAATGCACATTTATTACTGGCAAATCAAACCAGGAATACTTAACAAAGTCCTTTACAGATGTTAGCCTGAAGGTAGTTTTCAGTTTATAGTCTCAACAGATAAAAGCTGTTTATTTAGAACAGCAGCCCCATCATGGCTCGCCAAAACAAGTTGACAAGACACCAAGAATGAGTCATGAATAGCAGGCGATAGTCAGTAATTACCATGTCCCCTGAGGACCTTTGCCTCCCTAACAGCTCTCCCGTAGGCCTCTCTGTTGTAAGAGCTGCTGATGCATTCATTCGCAGAACATCAACGATGTCTTGCAGCCATCTTCTCCTTGGTCTTCCTCTCTTTTTTTCCCCATTATGTACCCTTCCAAGACGGTCTTCTCTAGATTATCATGACGTTTAATATGTCCAAAATATTTAAGTTTGTGCTCTATTTAATCTTCTTTACTAGCCAGCCTTCTTCAATATTAAGTTCTTGTGGTATAGATATATTTGTTCTTTTCTGTGTCAATCATAGCTGATGGACTTTTCTGTAGCATTTACATTCAAGGGCATTTATGTGTTTCTCAGCTATTTTGTTAAGTGATAAGGTCTCATAGGCATATGTTGCGAAGGGAAAGATGCATGCTTTAAAAAATCTTATTTTTGTAGTTCTGTCTGTTCCTCTCCACAGCTTCTTTAGTTGTTTTTTATTTTTTTGAAGAGTAAAGATGTCCTCCTTTTAATTTTCATCACTGTATCTCCATTATTAGTTAGTTAGCTAGTTAGTTAGTAATGATCCAAGATATTCAAAACTTTCCACCTCTTCCAATGTGTCCTCATTGATACATATTTCAACAGGTGATAGACTGATCACAGTCTCCACAAGACTTGTATAAAAACACACATTACAGTCTCTACAGGGTTTTGATCATAGTCCTAGCAGTTAACACTGGCATATAAAACATGTCATATCAGATATACAATATGAAATCTATGTCATGAACTAGAAACATGGACTACATGTTTCTGTGGAGAGCTAATCAACAGGTCTAGATGGGATTGGAGCAGTAAGAGTGAATGAAAAAGCTAGTGTTTGCACATCACATGATCAAGGAAAACAAGAACCTATGAACCTCTTTCAATGTTGCCTATAATGAAGACAATACCATCTACATACAGACATGTTGTATATACCATGCTATATATTTGGTTTCTAAAAAAATACATATATGTTGAACAATTATTTTTCACATTTTGGTATAAAAATACTTATTTACTGAACAATCACCTTAATGCTTTATTTCTGAACAGGATCTGTAGCCATGGAAGAGGAGCTGAGTGAGGTATTCCCAAGAGAGTTCCTGTGCTGCCCTCTATGTCGGGAAGAATACCAGGACCCTATTTACCTCCCTTGTCTCCACTCATTTTGCAAAGCTTGCACTGACTTCCACATTAGCAGCATCAGCGACAACAATGGAGTTCTCCTTTGTCCAGTTTGCTCAACTGAGATTAGGCTTCCCAGCGGAGAATCCTGGAAATTTCCTGAAAACACATTCACAAAGAGGCTCAGTTGTCCCAGAACAGTTCAAAGAAAACGTGACAGGCAATGTGATCAATGCAGATCATCTGGAGAAACAAATGAGGCCAAAACTTACTGTCTCAACTGTGATGAGTTTCTGTGTGACAAATGTGCAAACAACCACCTGGACCAAAAAGAAACAGCCAGCCACAAGAGCCAAAAGATTGACAGCTACAAAGATGATGATGAGAAAAAGTTACCATCCAGCCCCCAGTCTCCAGCACTGCCTCAATGCTGCCCACTCTATGACAGCCTGGACATAGGTTCCATGTACTGTGTGGACTGTGAAATACTGCTGTGTGGTGACTGTCACAACACACTTCACTCAGAGCACAGGTGTGCAGAACTCAGTGCTGTGTCCCAGAACTTTGAGAACAAGATAGAACAACCACTGCAAGAACTCAAGAAAGATAAGCATACTCTAGACAGAGCTCTTGTTTCTCTTGAAAATGTCAAAAACTTCATACAAAAGAAACATGGGGAGATAATAAACCAAATAAAAGAAAGAACTAAAGTTCTGTGTGGCCTGATACAGGAATATGAGAACATGCTTGTGTTAGAGGTAGAGAAGAGACATGTACAGAATCTGGATGTTATCCAAGAGAGGGAGGATGCTATACAGAAACACGCACAGTCCATTAATGTTGTTATCGAGCTTACAGAAAAACTACTAGCATTTGGCTCCGAGGAAGAAAAGGTTTCTATGAGAAGACATATAGGTCGAAGAGTGAGAGAACTGTGTGAGGTACATCTTCCAACAAAGCATGTTCGGCTGGTTAAAAGTTCTTTCAATGAACCACCTGTTACTGTGGAAACTATATGTGAGATGTTTGGGGTTTTGACAAAAGATGGCTCAGAACAAGGAAGCAACAGAAAAGTTCTTCTTGCTTCACACAGCACTGATCTAGAAGTCATTAACACAAATGCCAAGCAACAGTCAACTTCTTCTACAGAGGAAATCTCTGATCTGGAGGAGTATGAAGAACTGGACACAGATATGCTCAGTATAAGTAATACAAGTGATGCCTTATGCTCTGCCACCTCTACCATTCCTGGAAGTGGCACAGCTAATGATGATCAAAAGATCACATGCACACAGCCAGAAGTGCTTGAAGCACCAACCACTGACTCAATACATCAGTTAACTCTACCACAAATGGAGGTGCCATGCCACAATCTTGAAACAGCCAAAAGAGAAATGTGTTTTCCAGACACTGTCTCCCAGGACTGTATTAAAGGTATTGGTGTCAACTCTAAAGGAGATATAATAGTTGGTACAGTTTCTGCTTCAGAAGGCAGCAAAGTCTTTATTCTCGAGAAACATGGCATAGTTCGAGGTCAGATACCCGTTGAAAGAAACTGGATGATTCACTCTATCGCAGCTGATGGAAAAGTCAGCCTTATAGTGCCTCGAAGTGATAACAGATACAAGGTTAAAGTCATGTCTGGGGAAAATAACATCGACATTCTTGTTGATGCTCATATTGAAAGTTTTGGCCTAAACTCAGTGACAGCCACAAAATCTGGCACTCTTCTGGTTGCCGCCAGCAGGTACCCAACAGCCAGGAGGTCAGCCAAGTACGGAGGGAACATCACAATGTATGATCAAGAAGGAACAGTACTTCGTGTCATCACAAATGAAACTTTTGCCAACCTCCATGTGTACCTATTTGACCGACCTCACTCCATAGCTACTGATCTTTTTGGAAACTTCTTCGTTGCTGACCCAGGCAGGCACAGCGTAACTGGTTTCAAGGCTGATGGTGAGCTCATGTTTGAGTACGGCAACACCGACGTGGAAGAAGAGCTCTACCAGGGACCTGATGCCATATGCACTGATCATAATGGAAACGTGGTCGTGTATGACAAGAAGGACGGCCGTATAGACATACTCGATTATGATGGACACCTGCTGAGATGTTATTTCCCATGTGAGCACATCAGATTTGTTTGTGTAACTCCAGACAGAGCACTTATGCTTGTCAACTCGGAGGGCAAGATGAAATTCTATGATTACATGTAGTGCTATTTACATTACATGATGACAAGCTTTTCAATGAAATACTGACAGATTGCTCAGCCAAAATAAAGAATATTTGGTGTACAAGTTGAACCTCTGTTAAGAAAAGTAATTATCAGGTATCAAATCAGAACTTATATATTTTTTGATTAATGCTAAACTTGTAGCATATTTTGTAGCTATTCAATGAAAAATGAATCCACCAACTTTGTTTTAATGTCACGACACAGCATTTCTTGTAATATTTTTCTTCACTGATATATTCTCTTCCAAGGTTTCTTATGCTGATTTTTTATCCAAAACTGTTGTCCTCTAACACTTAGACTGATTTTATCCAAAGCAGCATTCAGCTCTCTAACATTTTGAGAACTTAAATTTGCACAAAATGCCTTTTCCACCTCAAGTATTCCTCTCTAGAAATCTCTATACCCTCTGTAAATCCAACCTATATTATCTACATATGATCTTATTTCTGTGACTTTCGGCAATTATACCTAGAATTTTTTCTATATACACGAGAGCCATGGAATCTTCCACTAGGAGAAGAAAACTCAGCCTGTGCTACATACTAAAGTGAAAGAGTAAGCACAGAAGTGCATCTCACTGAAAACAAAATATTGCATAAAAATCAACAAAAAGAGAGAGAGAACTTGAAAAAAGATGACAAATTTAGCTAGCCAGTCATTTTTAATATCTTAATCGACCACACCCAAGGAATTGATAAACCCTGAAACCGACTTACCAGCCGCACAACTAAATGTCAAACTAGATGAAATTAACTTGCATGAAATTGAAACAGCAGTGAATGTAATGGCTAACAACAAAGCTGCATCACAGATGAAATAACACTTGAAATGTTAAAAGCTATCAACAGCGACAACATGAGACAACTACAGAGAATTTTTAATAAGATTTGGAAAGAAGAGAAGGTCCCATCTAAATTGAAAAAAAGGAATCACTGTTAAAATACCAAAAAAAAAAAAAGCCAACCTAAGCAACTGCAACAATTGGAGAGGAGTAACCTTACTATCAGTTGTGTCAAAAATATTTTGCAAGGTCATTTTGAATAGACTTAAATATATAGTGGATACTATAATGAGAGAAGAACAAGCAGGATTTCGAAAAAGGAGAAGTGTCTCGACCAGATCTTTACTCTCAGAATAATACTTGAAGTACATATTGAAAAGCAGAAACCATTAATACTGAACTTCATAGACTTTAAAAAGGCATTTGACAGCATACACAAAGATTCATTGTGGAGAATTTTAAGTCTATATGGAATACCATCTAAAATTGTCAACATCATTCAGGACCTCTACAACGGATATGTTTGTGCAGTCAAAACAGAAGAAGGGATGTGACATGGTTCCAGATTGAAACAGGTGTGAAACAAAGATGCATACTATCTCCTTTGATTTTTGGAATTGCAATAGACTTCATAATGAAAAAATTCTGCACAGGTAACACAGGTATTGAGTGGGTACATGGGACCCAGCTAGAACATCTTCATTTTGCAGATGACATTAACAATGTGAATTCCATGCAAGAAAAAACAGATATTCTTTTTTCACTGGCTAGCAAAATAGGACTTGAATTTAACAAGGACAAAACAAAAATAATGAAACTTCCCATTAATCAAAATGGAAAAATACATGTAGAAGGAACAGCTGTTGAAGAAGTCAATAAATTTGCATACCTTGGCAGCTAGATAGACCAGGATGGTGACAAAAGAAGTTAGAATTAGAATTGTAAAACCACATCGATCATCAAGAATCCTGAGAACATATGGCATTCAAAAGTTATAAGCACAAAAACCAAGTTAAGACTATTCAGTTCAAATGTAATATCCACCCTCATTTATGCACACGAAAGTTGGAAAACAACTAAAGAAACAGACAATATATAGACTCTTTTGAAAGCAAATGCCTAAGGAGAATACTCGGCATCAAGTGGAAAGAATTCAAGAACAATGCAGAGATAAGACAGATGAGTGAACAACAACAGGTCTCATTGGTGATCAGGAAAAGGAGATGGACATATGCTGGTCATGTGATGAGAAGAAATGATCAGAGAATCCCAAAACAAGCTATTAAGTGGAACACAACAGGCAGAAGAAGAAAAAGAGGCCAATCATGGGAAACTCTAAAGAGGACATTGTTAAGAGAGCTCAAATTAATAGGCATAAAATCTCTTGACGAGGTTGAATAGTTTGCAGAAAACAGGAACAATTGGCACACTACCTTGCGAGCCCTATGTCACGTTTAACGGCAAGGAAAGGATATAAGATGAGTCTTATAGACTTCTTACTTGAAGTAAATGGTAAATATAATCCATTCTTTTAGCATTCTCCAACTATGGCCAGTTTTGTCCATATAAAAAAATACTGATATATATGAGGAATGTGAATACTGATTTGGTCATTCTACTTCCCTATTTATTAATTTAAGCCAATAAACATAATTATATACTGCATATTATCATAGACTGGCACCTTAATTTTCACAGACTGACATCTTATCTATCACAGGTTGGCATTTAATTATCACAGACTGACAATTTATTTATCATATGCTGGCATCTTCATTTTCACAGGCTGGCATCTTAATTATCACAGACTGACAATTTATTTATCATAGGCTGACATCTTAATTATCACAGACTGACAATTTATTTATCATAGGTTGACATCTTAATTATCACAGACTGACACCTTATCTATATTAGGCTGGCATCTTAATTATCACAGAATGACACCTTATTTATCATAGGCTGGCATCTTAATTATCATAGACTGATATCTTAATTATAACACACTGACATCTTAATTATCACAGACTGACAATTTATTTATCATAGACTGACATCTTAATTATCACAGACTTGATAACTTATTTTTCATAGGCTGGTATGTGGGTTGATTGATAAGTTCACAGCCTAAGTTACAAATACTTGAAACACACAGTTGATATTTGGTGCATTTGTAGATCAGGTTAATGTGAGATTAAACACAAAGTTTCAAGAAATTAACTGCAACCAATTTTTTTTTTACAGGCTACTGAAGTGGTAAGGGGTGGCAGAAATTGAGAAAATGGATAAAATTTCTCATCGAACTATCATAGACTGACAACTTATTTCTCATAGGCTGACATTTAACTATCACAGACTAACACTTATTTAAGATGTTATGACACTTTAACTATCTTATGCTAACATCATAGTCTCGAACTTTAATTATTACAGGCTGAATCCCTAATTGTCATAGACTGACGTCTCAATTATCACAAATCAATTGTACAATTAAACACAAAACATAAACCTCAGTCTTGTCTTTATTATTACAACACACTTATGAAAAATATTATTTAAAAAAAGGGTATATTTTGATTAGTTATATTACAAAAGTAATTACATCTAGGAAAAAATACAAGGTATGTGCGATGCTTCTTTAGCAGAGTCCACCAGCAAGGGATTATAGTGATCCCTGCATCATTAGCATGGCTAAGCCTGTTTGAGGCTGTGCTGGATGTACCAAAGAGGTGGAAAGTGTTGGTCAGCTAGTCTGCTGACTCAAAACCACACTTGTCAGTTATAGGTCACTGTCACACTGGACAGAATCTTCAACTCCAAATATATACACACACTCAAACATTATATACAGCGGTACCTCAGTTCATGAACAAATCAGCCCACGAAAACACAATTTCCTAACAAATTTTGACTCGACCCGTGAACAATGCCTCAGCGCATGAACGCACAAACATGGCTTTGCCGCTCATGAACAGCATCATTTGTACTCAGGTTTGCGTGCTGTGAACATTGTTTGTCGTGTTGTTCTTGATACATTTTTTTTTTTTTTTGCATTAAATGAACCCTCATTATGGCTGGCAAGAAAGTGAAAAGTGTTTGTGACAGTGGTGTCAAGAAGCTTAAGTGTACTACAGTAGAAACAAAGAAGGAAATAATAACTAAACATGAGAATGGTGTTCATGTTCTGATCTCGCCAAGCAGTACAACATGGCTAAATCTACAATCTGTACGATCTTAAAGAACAAAAGATGGCTGATGTGGCTAAAGGAGTGATTATGTTAACCAAGCAAAGGTCTCAAGTGTTAGAAGAAGCAGACAGACAAGAACTCAACACAGTAGAACTTGTTGAATTGCACCGTGAACAGATGAAAGTTTTACAGGAGGAGGAGGAGCACTCAGGAGAGGAGGAGGAAGAGGTGGTACATGTTTCAAGTGCTGAGATCAAAGAAATTTGTAGTAAGTGAAGTGCAGGTTTTCACTGAGAAGTATCACCCTAACAAAACTGTGACCAGCAGAGCAGTGGACGTTTTAAATGACAATGTGATGTCCCATTTTCGGAAAATTATCCAACAAAGAAAAAGATAAATGTCTCTGGATCATTATCTTGTGAAAACACCAGCCACCAAACCAGAAATCGAACCACTTCCCAGGATACAAGTAAGAGAAAAACACCAGAAATACCTACACAGTTGCCCAACGTTATTATGGAATGGGACTTTCCTTCGAAGGAGTAGTCTTCCTCCTCTATAATCTACCTGTGCCAGCAACTATCAACCACAAAGCTAAAGTTATACTGTATATTTTATATTATATATTTTTGCCACAAATAAATCCATAAAAAAGTCATAAAAAAATATGTTTCTGGGGCGGGCGAATGGATTAATTGGATTTGTATTAATTTCAATGGGAGAAATTGTTTCAGTTCGCGAACGGAGTCAAAGAATGAATTAAGTTCGTGACACAAGGTACCACTGTATATATAAAATACCACATGTACTTCAATAGCTATGAAACATTGTTGGTACCAAATAACTACACAAAACTAATAAATTCACCCATCACTCCATTTGTAGTTGATTTACAGCAGTCAGTGACTGATTTAAACTGATTTACAAATATCAATGAGTAGTGTACACTGATTTACAGCATTAAAAAATTGTGTAAACTGATTTATAGCACTCATTAACTCTTTCCCTGCCATATGCGATATCATGAATACTTCCTGTTAGTCTAGTGACTGTCATGGTCGTTATAGCGATTTTGTTTTGTTGCAATGTAACTACTGTAAAACTTTTTATTGTACACGATTTATCTGCGCATGTCTGGTGACCTTTCATAGTTCATCAAAAATGTGGCTAACAACTGAGCGGAATAGTTGTTTAACCAGAGAAATTTCAGTATTTATTGTGATTTCGGAGGCACAAGGACATGTCCTATGACCTGACCACTGTTCCTGAATGTACCCCAAGTACATCTAGACCTATTAAATGGACTGGAGAAATAGTTAGATGGTTATTTCAGACATTATTTTAGTGAGAATGCCACCACACAACGAGATCGAATGAAAATTTAAGTAGATCTAGAATTTGCCGATGGTAAACATTGTACATCTAGGCATTTTTTATGGTAAGCACTACACAATTATCATCTAAAATCATAATACTACTTCTTTTTTCCTAAAAACTCTTCATTTATGAAATCTTCTTACATTTACAACTATTTTCATGCATAATATGTATACTTTTAAAGTGGAAATACTTTGTACATTCACTTTTACAACTATACCCCCTATACATATCAAGATCCGTGCTTTTTGTGTGGCACGGACGGGAACAACCACGTTTTTTTCTGCGGCACGGGAAGAGTTAAGTGATGCAAACTGATTTACAAGTTTACTATTAGCAACATTAACATTTAACAGCTGAGTAACAAGTGCCCATACTCATAACATCTGAATTATTTAATGCTCGAGCAACCTTTTTGGTTTGGAAAATAAAAAATTAACTTTTTTCCATCTTCATGAGGCCATACAATTATTATATTGGCTATTGGCCACACATAAAAACATTGTTGCTGGCCAAGGGTTGCCCAAGTGTGCCCTACATCTACAGAAAAGTAATTAAACAACAAATCCCAACTGGCAACAACAATCAACAAAACAGTCCTACCTGCAACTGATTTGCAATATGTTCACTGCCATCATCTGGAGCAAAATAAGCATATCCTTCCTTGACCAGGACATCATTGATGTGGATATCTTCCTCTTGGTTTGTGTCTACTAAACAAAGTGACACAACTCGATTCTGTGGAGATTACATTAAAAAAAATTTTCTAATATTCAGGATCCAGAGTGAAGCAGACCAACTAGCAGATCTAGGAAAAGTGATAAGTGATGTGGTTTGTGGTTACTCTATGCAAGTTTGTTCAGATGGTGGTTGCTCTCTACACATCCCTATTCCGTGTGGTTGACTGGTTAGTTTTGGAATGTGTGGATACAGTTCACTTTAGGTCATGTCCCAGGTCTAGCAGAGCAGACAAGCTTGAGGAAATAAACTCAGATCCTGTAAAGGTAAATTCTGAAAACATCATACTACTGGGACATGTAGGTATATGCTGTTAGTGTCTGTATTATCCTTGACATGCTGATACACTAGAGGGTGATGTGGTCAGCCATCATGCCTGGCCGTCTTTACTTCTTCAGCTCGAGAAAGAAGCATATACCAATTTTTACAGCTGAGTCACTGAGATGCCCCTGGCTGGAACTGACCCACCAAACTCCACATGAGTGACAAACACACTCTAACCACTACAGCACTCAGACACTCAAATTCAGAAAAACTCACCTTAACATTCGTAACCAAGCCAACCAAAGGGTTCCCTCCAGACAGAGCCAAGAGCCGATTCCTGGAATCTGTCTTCCATACCTGCAGCAAATAAATATGTCAATTAACAAAATCAAATATTATTTATACTAGCACAGAATTAGCTATGATGGAGACACTCAGATTATCTGTGGAAATATACCGCTGACAGAAGCATGGTAGTAAGATGATTCCAAAAGCCAGACTTGCATGTCAGAAAATGGTATGCTTCTGTACAATAATAGTACAAAAAGACTTACTAAACAAATGTCTCCGATTTAAAAAAAAAAAAGGTAAAATCCCTGTTTCCGTGCCATTAAAGGCATATTGGGGGTATCATGTTAGGCCCATTATTTTTAAGACCTTTGGCACATGAAAGTGTGATGTGGTCAGTATCATTGCGATAGCATTTCTATCTAAGGGATATAATCCATGATAAAATGTAGTAATTTGTCCACATTTTAATGCCTTTGATTGATGTAGTTATAGTTCAATTAAAGGTCAAATCTTGACACTTTAAAAATCCCCAGAGTTATGATCATGTTTGATGAACTTTACCTTGACATGTTTTTTTTACTGAAGCTTAGTTAAGACCTTGGAAAATCTCTGGGAGTAGCGAACTTTATCCTGACATGTTTTTATTAAAAGTTAAATTTGGAATCTCCAGTTAGTTTTTCACTGAAGCTCATTTTTGGACGCTGAAATCTCAAGATTTTGATTGAACTTGTTTTTTATGGCTAGCTAAAATTAGGCTGTTTTTCAGAGACTAGTCCAAGGTCTTAAACAAGCTTGAGTAAAAAAATATGTCACGGTAAAGTTCATCAAACATGATCATAAATTTCAGGATTTTTAAAGTGTCAAGATTTGACCTTTAATTGAATCATAATTATGTCAATCAAGGGCATTAAAATGTGGACAAATTACTAAATTTTATCATGGATTATATCTCTTAGATAGAAACACTATCACAGATATCCTGGTCTGGGCACCAATTATACTAGTATTCTAACTAATGTCTTAGTATTAGTACCTTACTTGTATAGATTTTCAACAAACTTAAATTCTCAGACTCTAAATGTACAGGTACACAGTCAATACAACAGTTTGAAGACCACTGACACCCAAATTTTATGGAATCAAATAAACTACTTATTTATTGTGAAAAGAATGGGCAGTGATCAGTGAGGATGAAGAATATTGATTGTAATAAATGAACAAACCACTCCCAACCTTGACAAGAGCTTGTTTGCCATATAAGGAAGGAGTGGGCTACGCTACACTCACACTCAGACCAACTGCCAGACATACAGCACTATACTCACACTCAGACCAGCTGCCAGACATACAGCACTATAAAAAAATCCCCACTGCTAAATAAAAAGAATATCCAAAATTTCAATAATTTATTCTTTCCTCTATTTTTCTCTCCCCTATACTTATACATAAACAGAAAGGTAAGTGTATTCACACATTATTTATTATGCATAACATATAAGCTAAAACAAAATGTTTATAGATAAGTGTTCCAGGGAAAGATGCTCAGTCCACTATGAACAGTGAAAACTCACTTTACTATAAAGTGTAGAATCATCAAGAAAACTCACTGAAATACCAAGAGAAAACTTGCTAAAACCATGAATAAACTTACTAATGTGACTTAAGGCTCAAACTTAAACAGAACAAAACAAGACCTACTTAAAATAAAATACCTGAGTGTTAGATTAAAGTAGACAAAACTATTACTTTATACATAAATAAGTGAATGAGTGTATGACTGTGAATCAAAGCCCAGACTTCAGTTAGATTAAGTAACTGATCATGACAGGACACCAGACTATCAGCCCAGCAAAAGAAACACCCCCTCTGTGTCTTTGTTTACAATGTTTTGAGGGCTATCATTTTTACTTTGCTGGAAAATATATTGCACTAGTGTAATAAAATGAAGACAAGATAACAACAGCATAACATGATAACAAGGGGAACAAACAAAAAAAGCAGATAATAGATGTAACATCTTTCAGCAGAAAGGGATAATGGGAGCCTAATGTCTGCAAAAGCCTGCTATAGATGAATCAGCCTTAGGGGATGAAGTAAATTTCCTGGCCATTTACAATGTTTTAGGTAAAACTGTTCAAAAATAGTTCAATGCAAAACTTAGCAACAGGTGCTATACTAAAACTTAGGAGGGAGTGCTATACTAAAACTTAGGAGGTGGTGCTATACTAAAATTTAGCAGAGGTGCTATACTAAAACTTTGGAAGAGGTGCTATACTAAAACTCAGGAGGTGCTATGCTAAAACATAGGAGGAGGTGCTATACTAAAATTTAGGAGGAGGTGCTATACTAAAACCTAAGACAAGGTGCTATACTAAAACTTAGGAGGAGGTGCTATACTAAAACTTAGGAAGACGGGCTATACTAAAACTCAACATCTGCTGAAGCAGTGTCAGAAAAAGGAGAAGCAACAAAGACATCCACGACTAAGATAAACGCTGGACTGTTTGCAGCAACACAACAGCAAAAATGAGTAGGAAAAGGTTCTGCTATCTGGACATCTTAGAACAGTAACAATGTGACTGACCCCATCTGCTGGTCTGATGTTGCTGAGCCTGGCCCGTATACTCTGAGCTGGAAATTTCAGAAACTTTGTCCTGTATGTAACAGTGAAGATTTATTAGAGCAGTCATGATTTATTAGTTTAAGAACTCACAGGTTTCTTATAAAAAATACTTGCAATGATTTTATCAAATGAACTTTTTCTTTCACAGAGACACTCTACAAAACCGACAAAAACTGCAAATAAAATTTCTGTGATTCTGATATTCTATAAAAATTCTGCTTTCAAAGCTGTCATTTCCAAGAGCTAATTAACCTCCATAATAATTTAAAGTACACCAGAATTTGAACATTGCTCACTTTATTTTGACAGAAAGTTGCACAAATTGTTACATGCAATATACCACTCAATTCCTCATGATGTTATAAGTTAAACTTTCTATGTGAAAACTCTCAACAACAACAAAGAACCTTCCAGACATACAACAAAGCTATTCATTTACACTGCTACAATTTTTGTGATGCTACATAAACTTTTGGCACTGATTCTGTCACTTGCTTGTTATATATTTCCCAAAGGTATGGACTGATATAAGGTGGGAGTTGTTAATCTTTATGCTACGTTTAAAAAAAAAAATCTATAACATCTTCAGCATAAAGTCCCTGCGTATTCGCTTCATCATAAAGTCCCTGTGTATTCACTTCAGCATAAAGTCCCTGCATATTCACGTCAGCATAAAGTCCCTGCATATTCACTTCAGCATAAAGTCCCTGTGTATTCACTTCAGCATAAAGTCCCTGTGTATTCACTTCAGCATAAAGTCCCTGCTTATTCATTTCAACATAAAGTCCCTGTGTATTCACTTCAGTTGCTCTTGTTCTGTGGTTCTATACAGTTTTATTTTCCTAACCTGTTGAGATTTCAAGGTTCTATCATCAATCCTTATCCTTGCAAATCTTCTTTCTCACAAGCTGTCCATATTTTTCTTTCCAGCTTGATTTGGGTAGCTTCCAAAGTTCTCATAACATAATGCTCTACTGCTCTAGATTTTTTAAAGAGCTTGTACTGACTCAGCATTTATTTCTGAAAACCAAATGATACTTAAAATCACACTGCTGACTTACGGAACACAACTAAATAAATAATGTTATTAAAAAAAGAAATACCCCTAAAAAAAAACAGTTTAAAAAAAAGTTATTAACACTTTTTTTTTTTCCAATAAAAATCAATAGGGCAGTGCTTTCCACCTTCTTCAGGGATTGGACCATTGAGTCTACTGATAATTCACCACAGCCTTATACACCACTGTTGTCACTTGTTTTTATTAAATAGAAAATGTTATGAATGTTTCTACTGTGAGAGCTTACTGGCCAAGGCTCTTCTTTGGCTGCACAAAATAAAAATAATTCTACAATGTAGACTTGCTACAGGTGAAGCCCCAGTCAACTATGGACCACTAAACTAAAACACAGCCATTTACAAACTGAAATGTGGACCACTAAACTAAAACACAGCCATTTACAAACTGAACTGTGCACCACTAAACTAAAACACAGCCATTTACAAACTGAAATGTGGACCACTAAACTAAAACACAGCCATTTACAAACTGAACTGTGGACCACTAAACTAAAACACAACCATTTACAAATTGAACTGTGGACCACTAAACTAAAACACAGCCATTTACAAACTGAACTGTGGACCACTAAACTAAAACAAAGCCATTTACAAACTGAACTGTGGACCACTAAACTAAAACACAGCCATTTACAAACTGAACTGTGGACCACTAAACTAAAACAAAGCCATTTACAAACTGAACTGTGGACCACTAAACTAAAACAAAGCCATTTACAAACTGAACTGTGGACCACTAAACTAAAACAAAGCCATTTACAAACTGAACTGTGGACCACTAAACTAAAACAAAGCCATTTACAAACTGAACTGTGGACCACTTAACTAAAACACAGCCATTTACAAACTGAACTGTGGACCACTTAACTAAAACACAGCCATTTACAAACTGAACTGTGGACCACTAAACTAAAACACAGCCATTTACAAACTGAACTGTGGACCACTAAACTAAAACACAGCCATTTACAAACTGAACTGTGCACCACTAAACTAAAACACAGCCATTTACAAACTGAACTGTGGACCACTAAACTAAAACACAGCCATTTACAAACTGAACTGTGGGCCACTAAACTAAAACACAGCCATTTACAAACTGAACTGTGCACCACTAAAATAAAACACAGCCATTTACAAACTGAACTGTGGACCACTAAACTAAAACACAGCCATTTACAAACTGAACTGCTTTTTAAAGTTTTCTTAAATAATATTATCTTATTTTCCTTTCATATACTGACTGCTTTGTGAACAGTGAGTTCTTGTTTTTAGGAATATTTTGTCAGTAGAAACTCCACTTCTAGAGGTAGTTCCCTAACACAGGATATGTGAAGATATATTCTTCTAGCTGGACTGACTAGAGCATGCTAGAACTAGGAACACATTTATTCTGTCTGACAAACCAGCTTATCTTGCTCTGTCACTGTGTGATATTACCATAGTTTAAAATCATTCCCAGCACTAGTTTGTGCTTCAGTATAAAGTAACAACTCTTTCAGAAAACAAATTCTTCCTGTTTGTGGAAGTTGCCAAGCTTCATTTTGCACAGTCACTTCTCAAGGCTGAAACTACCAATATTTGAAAGGTATTAGTACAAATCAGAATAATTAAAATAAAAGTTGTCTACTCACTTAAGAAGTCTCATCTGTGAGATACTGATATAACAAGTACTCCCATAATCAACATAGTGCACCTGAGAAGGATAAACACATTTTAGATTATATTATGTTAGATGGATATGACAGATCTTTTACTATGTCTTGTTGAATCATCATCATCATCATCAGCAGCAGCAGACGTGCTGACTGGTGTTGGCTATTCTGCTTCACCACAGTACCCAATCCTTCATGCAGGCCATCAGGTCAGTTGGTGATCTCCTCTCACACCATCTTGTCAGACTGTCCAGTATGATTTCTCTTGGTCTTCCTTTGGCTCTTCTTCTCTCTAGTTTTCCTGTTGTTATAACATTTTTCAATGTCCCTTCTTCTCATTGCATGTCCTGTGAAAGAACATTGTTTCTCTTATTTTTTTTACAAGATTTTTTTGTAAATCCAGCTCTTCTCAAGCATTCTCCATTAGTTACTTTTGCTGTTCAGGGAATTCACAACATTCCTCTAATAAATCACTTGGTGAATGGGAATGTTATTTATCTCAGATAGAAACAACAATTTTGCTGGATGAAAATAACAATTCTGCTGGACAGAAAGAATATCTTTGCTAGTTTGGAAACAACACATTCATACAACTCAATGACTGAAATCTCACATTCAAACAGTTCAATGACTGAAATCTCACATTCAAACAACTAAAATGTTCAGAAACAATTTTTCCAAAATTAAGCACAGGTGGAAATGTGTCTTGCTACTTCTGATCTTCTTTTGCAAAAAAGCAACTTTTATTTTAACAACTGACCTCAAACATATGGTCTTGGAAACCTGTAATGATTCCTCTATGCCACTGGCCATCTTGAGGGTATATAGCTGCACATATCATTCCAGGTCTGGCCACACTAGATGGCATGTGATAATCCATGGGCAGGCGCTTTGAGGCGCTGTAAAGAAAATAACTGCATCTACAATGCCTGCTATGCTGAAATTCAAACTATTAACTCTTTCCGTGCGTTTGAAGAAACACGGACGTGTCGTGGTGTGCGGGAGTAAAAACGCGGGTCTTGGTCTGTTAGGGGGTCTAGTTGTAAAAAGGAATGGAAAACAGTATTTCCATGTACTTCCGTATACTTAATATGTTTCAAAGTATAGCTAAATGAATGAAAATTTCATAAATGCAGAGTTTTTTAGCAAAAAGAAGTAATGTGATGTTTTTAGACACTGACTGTGGCCAGCTCACCATCAGCGAGGTCTAGATCTGCCCTACTTACCACTACTTACCATCTGAGATGTGTAGATCTATTTGTCGATCTCGTATTGTGATTCCGTATTGCATTCTTGCTGAATGAATGTCTGAACTAACCTCCTAACTACTTCTCCAGTCATCTAAATATGTCTAGATCTACTTAGAAAACATTCAAGAGCAGCAGGGTGGCCGTAGGCTATGTCCATACCCCTATCTACATCGTCAAAAATTGAAAAATTTCCATGCTTCTTGTCCTTTTTCTCGCTCGGCATCGCTCGTAACTAGGCACACTTTCACCATTTTGAAAGTGTCACCGGAATCGAGCACGAAATATGTACAATCTAAATGTTACACCGCTTGTTTTAATGAAGCAAACAATTGTCACTATAACGACCATATGGTAGCTTTGGGACACCGGAAGTGTCGCTATATCGACCATACGCACGGAAAGAGTTAAATCATAAAGTCTTTTTCACTCTCTACTTCCATCAAGATATTTGACCTTGTGGTTCTTTCAACCCCAATCAAGATAATCATTCCTTATGTCGAAATACTCTCACTTAAAGCTGACTTGAACAAGAAAAGCTTTGCTTGCTCTGCTGCTCACCCCCAGAATTCCTGTCATTCTTACTAAAACTTGTAGGGAAATTCCTTCTTTTAACTTCAGACTTTTTCAGTACCTGCTTGACTTTGATTAAATGCTCCATTAAGACATCTACTTTCTTCAATGGATTACTATCCTAGCAATCACTGCATGCTTGCACAATAAATGAAATAATAATTCTACGAAAATTAATTTATTAGTAAATCCGAGAGCAATTAATGTGTGAGAATATAAAATAGCTTTATCATATGTTAAGTTCATATACTGTTGAATATACTGATGACAGGTTATATGTATTAGTTGTTCATGTCATACTTGTTATTGTTTACACAAATATAATACTAGCAGAGTGATGAATGGCATAATGTCAGATAGTCCAGCATGACTAAATTTTCACCCTTCAAAAAAGAAAAAAAAAACTTTATTAGTCCATTAATATTTAATAGCTTTTGTTACAGATGTGACTTGACTACTAGAACAGAGCAGCTGAACAGAACAGTACTGGAAGTGACAGATTCTTTATCCATAGCTTACAACCAGTGCTGAATTTTTTATGCCAGGTATCACAGTGTAGCATACCAGGAAATTAAATGGTCAAAGAAAGTATTTCAATCCTGCAACAAAATGCCCAGTCTAATCTCATTAGAAGCTAAATATGATCCACAGGATCAATGCATAACCAGACCAATGTTTTCTGGAAAGACGAAGTCTTTGTTTCCATTTAAAAGCAGACACTGAGCTTACTAGTCTCAGAGATATGAGAGAAGTAAATGAGAAACTGAGGGTAATTATAAGGGAAAGAGAGTAATGTGGTCAAGACAGAAGCAACTTGGCTGTAGAAGGATGACTAACAATAATAAAAATAGCAGTCTTTAGTGTATGGAGATTTGGGGAATGCTAGGAGAAAAGCAATAGAAGAGACCTGACAACTTTAGGGAACAAAATCGAATGGGGACACGTCTATTATTTAAATGAAATGACACCAAAATGTCACTCCGCTCCTTCTTTAGGGCAAAACTTTATTCTGTAACTTGACTGCATTGACCATGTATAAGTATTTATATACATATGTTTTATTTATTTTTCTCACTCACTAAACAGCTTCCAGTTCATCCATCACATCCTCCAGTGCTAGAGTTGTCTTTTCACCTCGAAGTTGAATCCAAAACAAGCCAGGGTTGATGACGTTAGAGACATAGAGATCTATAAACTGTCCATCATCAGCATCAAAATCTGGCAGCTCCTGAGGCTTGTAAACACATCCTGGCCTGACAGCATCACTGGGCAGGTGAACATTGGCTGTATGAACCTAAATGATATTACAGGGTCACAATAAACTTGGTTTAACAAAATGGTTTTGAATATGACAATTTTCTCAAACATCCACAATGTTGTGAAAACAGTGATGAAGTGGTAACACTTTCAAAAATACAGAGACAAAATATACCTGAAAGATTGATCACAAGTAATGAAGGTGGCTACAGCTCCATCCTCCTGCTGCTGCTCCTCCTACTACTACTACTACTACCACTACTACTACTACTACTACTACTACTACTACTACTACTACTACTACCACTACTACTACTACTACTACTACTACTACTACTACTACTACCACTATTGCTACTACTACTATTACCACTATTACTACTACTACTACTACTACCACTATTACTACTACTACTACCACTATTACTACTACTACTACTACTACTACTACTACTACTACCACTATTACTACTACTACTACTACTACCACTATTACTACTACTACTACTACTACTACTACTACTACTACTACTACCACTATTACTACTACTACTACTAGTACTACTACTACTACTACTTACTACTATTAAAATTATTACAACTACTATGCCTGTTACCATGTATTATAACAACTATTACAACTCCCAGGGATTGTATAAAGATGATTGTGGATTGACACAAAACACCTCTGATCAAGTGACTTCTTCTTGGCATATTACTGTCTAAATACTCTTACTAACTGCTAACACAATAATATGCCATTTCAAACATAAACCTATTATATAAACTAACTAATGCCAATTTTTTTATAAAATAATATTTTACAATATACTCTCACTAAATGTTTAGAACGCAATATTTCATTTGAAACATAATCTCAACAGTTTCAGAAAAATGTTTTTGCAATAGTGAAGAAATATAACAGAAAACTACTAAGATAAGAGGTTACAGAGAACAGTCTGGTCTGTTAATACAGCACCCGAACATATTAAATAATGTGACAATCTACCTGATCTTCCAGTGCTGCTACTGGTTGGTAATGCTTTTGCAGTTTGTCAAATCTTCGAGGACCTCCTGAGACCTTTAAGTGCACAACAGGCCTGTCTATGGGGAAATATAAAAACAAAGTCATAAGTTCACAGCAAAGTTCTGACATATATTCTATACAACAAGCCTGTCTATGGGGAAATATAAAAACAAAGTCATAAGTTCACAGCAAAGTTATGACATATATTCTATACAACAGGCCTGTCTATGGGGAAATAAAAACAAAGTCATAAGTTCACAGCAAAGTTATGACATATATTCTATACAACAGGCCTGTCTATGGGGAAATATAAAAACAAAGTCATAAGTTCACAGCAAAGTTATGACATATATTCTATACAACAGGCCTGTCTATGGGGAAATATAAAAACAAAGTCATAAGTTCACAGCAAAGTTATGACATATATTCTATACAACAGGCCTGTCTATGGGGAAATATAAAAACAAAGTCATAAGTTCACAGCAAAGTTATGACATATATTCTATACAACAAACCTGTCTATGGGGAAATATAAAAACAAAGTCATAAGTTCACAGCAAAGTTTGCTTCAACAAGAAGTATGGTCTGCTCCACTCAAAAACAGGCTTCAGAAATGAGATACAGATGTTATTATACAAGATGAGTTTCAAACATGAGATGAGAACAAGCCTACACACAACAGCCTTCTACAAGAAAAATGGTCTGGCATACTCAAGATGAGCTTCAGATATTGGATGTGGATGGGACTGCACAAGACACCTAACAGATGGATTATGTTCCATCAAACAGTGCTATCACACTCGGAAGCAAGTACATGAAAATGTAGCATGCAAGTGACTTACTCGGACACTGGGCACACTTACCTGAGTTTATGCTTGGATGAGGCATATGAGAACTATTCATTTCTAGACTCTATACTTAGATCATTCTTAGATGCTACAAGAGACAGCACAGCCTTACTGTATGTTTGTGGTATAAATGTGGAACACACAATAGAAATAATCATATACTTTACCTGAAGAATCTAATGATATGAACAGAAGGTCAGACAAACTGTGCAGCAACTGCTTCAGATTATGAGCACCATGACTTTCAAAGTCAAGAGCTTGCCCAGTCATTTTCTGTGAAAGACAGTAATAGTTAATATACTTGATTTATTTACTCATTTTATATGGACAAAACTAAACATAATTTCTGTTGATGACATACCTGCACATGCTTCATACAGCAAAAACTCTATGGGATATTTCACTGAAATAATTGCTGTAATTTATAATTATCCAAAGATCTAATTGATTTGTAAGCAAGGAATAACTTATATGTTTATATGTTTATATATATATATATTCCCCTGGGAACAACTGTGTTAAGAACATGCTTATCTTAACATAGTCTTTGTGAAACGGAATATCAGATCTGATTGCTTAAAAAACTCTGACCTACCCCTGTAGCCCAGAAACCTGTAGCAACCAACACTCTGTTATTGTTATAAACAATAATGTCACCCTCTTATAAGGCAGAATTTTTAGGGAACAGAACTTTCTGTAAAAGAAAAAGGGAACATAGAACTGAGAAATCTTCTAGCAGTCTCTTGTTTATTATAGGAGTGTCAGATAACTCAGACAAAATGCTGTGCAAGCTAAGAAAACCCACTTGCCTGTGGGAGAAATGACAAGCACAAATACCCCTCCTAGGATAGAAGGTCCTCCAGCTTTCAACGTTGCACAGCCGTCAATAGGTGGAGCTGAGATCTTGGCCCGGGGCCACGCTGGGCTGTTCAGGATATTGGATGGATGGGGACACAGAGATCACCTGCGGGGATGGGGAAAGACATGGAAATTGATGAGTCGAGGACGTGACAAGCCTGTGGGTCTCTACAACAATGGCTGTCAGAATGAGGCAAACAAAGCAGCCAGCAGACTATAGGTGGCGGGGAATGAACATCAGACCCCTCATCCCAAAGTCAGAGTGTTTCTATGAAACCGTCTCAAAGCTGTCGCACGGGCTGGAGTTGCACTCGGGGCCTGATCTTGCTTCTCACTGGAAAGGCCTCCTGGGTATGAAAGAAAGACTTAGGACAAAAACCTCAATATGAAAATGTCAGAAACAAAACCATTTGAGCCCAGACGTCGCCTCATAAAAGGTCTGCGCCAGGTGGTTTGCCCGGCTACCCTGAACGAAAAATTAGCTACGGAGGGCACACGAAACATTCTTCAAATCAACATTTCTGGACTTAGGCCAAAGGCCTCAGAATTAAGCAGACAGCTGAAAAAAGTCAACATCCATATTGTAATCATACAGGAAACCCTTCTATGTGGAAAGATCACTCAGTGCCTGGATACACCATGTACAAATGTGAATGTGGTAAATGCAGGGGTATTGCCACACTCTTGTGAAGTTAAAAACAGAAAGTGCAATGAGAATGATATCCAAGAGATAACAGTATGGCATGATGGACTGCGGTACACTCTGTTATAATGTTTATTGTCCCCCAAATTCTAAAAGTCAAATCAACATACACAGCACAGACATGCAGAAAACTATCATTGCAGGAGATTTTAATGCACATCTACCATCACTTGGATACAAAAACCGAAACTCTGTGGGAAACAACATTGAAGAGCTATGCAGCACCAGCAACATGATAATATTGCAAGACTCCTCCCCGCCACCAACACTCATCCACACAGCCACTGGATGCACATACAGACCTGACCTCACCATTATCTCAGCAGACATCCACAATGATTGTACTCTGAAAGTGCTTGATGACATAGGAAGTGACCATCGCCCCACCTTTCTACAAATCTCTCACACACAAAACCAAAGACCACACAAACCCCCTCGCTGGAATTATAGAAAAACAGATTGGGAAAAATTCAGAACACAAACAGATGAAAATCTATCAAAATTAAATGACAACGCAAACAATGACACACTCTACACAAACATAATCCAAGCCATACTTGGAGTAGCCTACAAAACAATCCTTTGAGGATGCAGAAAGAAATATAGCCCCTTCTGGACAAAATCTCTGGAAGACTTAGTCAAAAAAAGAAGAACAGCCAGGAAGAATGCAGAGAAAAACCCTACTCCAGAAAGCAGATTACAGTACAATAAACTAACAGCTAAGGTAAGACTCGAAACTAAAAAAGCAAAGAAAGAGAAGTGGTTAAGAACATGCAACAATCTCAACCTCAGAACTAAAGGAAAGAAGACTTGGAAACTCTTAGATAACATGTCAGAAAAAAAACAAACAAACTAACCCTAAACCAATGCGAATCTCTGGTCGAGTCCTCTCAAGTGACTGAGACAAAGCCAGTACTTTTAACACCAACAAATCCTCCAACAGGAAAGTACTTGACAAGGTGCTGGGAAAAGTTCTGAGAAGTACAGTGAAATCTAGCTTGGCAAACATTCCACTTTTTGAGGAAAACTTTACCATCCATGAACTCCAGAGTGCTGTGGGTAAGCTGCAGCTAAGAAAAGCACCAGGACCAGACAAAATATCAAATGAAATGATCCTTCACCTGGACCCAGTAGGAAAGTCCACATTGCTCAACTTCATCAACAGACCTGGCAAAGTGGAGTACTACCAAAATCTTGGAAGTCAGCCATAGTTAGACCTATCCTGAAAAAAAGGAAAGCCAGAAGATGACCTAAAAAGCTTTAGACCAATCTCACTGACTTCCAACACTGGAAAGCTAGGAGAATGAATGCTTAACAATAGGCTGTACTGGTGGTTGGAATCCTCGGGGTTCCTCAATAACTTTCAGGCAGGCTTCCGCAAAGGATCAAGAACTGAAGACCAGCTATTTCTCCTCACTCAAAGTGTAAAAGAAAGTTTTTTACACAAGAGAAACTCTGTAGCTGTCTTTGTAGACTTCCAGCAGGCATATGACAGGGTCTGGTGAAAAGGCCTGCTGTTAAAGATGAAAAACATGGGCAATGATGGAAAAATGTATCACTGGGTTAAAAACTACCTGAGTAATAGGACTATACAAACTCAGATCAATAACAGACTGTCAAACAAATGCACCCTGGAGGAAGGTCTGCCACAAGGTTCTGCTCTTAGCTGCACCTTGTTCCTAATCTTTATAAATGACCTCCCCGACCTGTTGAACACCCCACAAAGCCATGTTTGCCAGTGACCTTGTCATATAGACAGTGGAACAAACCTGCAGCTGGCTGCTGAGAGACTTAATAGAGCCCTCCTCACCATATCAGCCTACTGCAATTTCTGGAAGTTGAAGATCAATGTTAGTAAAACTACATATACAATCTTCACTCTTAGCAACAAACTAGCAAAGACTGAACTGAAAATAACTCTTGATGGTGCTCAAATCGTGAAAGAAAAAATTCAACATACCTGGGTGTGAAACTTGATAGAAAATTGAATTTTAAAGAGTTCATGGGTGGACTAGCAGAAAAAGCATCTAAACTTACTCAAGCGACTTGCAAGTACATCCTGGAGTGATGACAAAGCAACACTCAGACAACTGTACACAGGATATGTTAGATCTATACAACCTCCACCTACACTAAAACAACTGTACGCAGGATATATTAGATCTATACAACCTCCACCTACACTAAAACAACTGTACACAGGATATGTTAGATCTATACAACCTCCACCTACACTCAGACAACTGTACACAGGATATGTTAGATCTATACAACCTCCACCTACACTCAGACCACTTTGTTGACCACATACGGGAAAATCCGTATTTCTGGTTTCCGTGCGTTGTTGACCGAAAGGCGGATTTGCCGTATTCGGTGGTCGTCTTATTTAAACTGTTTCTAGCGTGTTATTTAAAGTAATTTTTGGTTGTTTGTATTTTTACTGCAAAGTTAATATAATAAAATATTGTTTTTAATCTTCGTAATTTAAAAAAAAATAGAAATCTCGCGGGTTTAGCTGTCGGAAACATGTGTTTACGAGATCTCGCCAAGTCGACATTTTGTGCAAATGGCGGAGCACGTTACGCTCGATGTTACTGCGACAGTACAATGAATTATGCCCTGAATCTTTTGTCAGACTACCCTAGTAATGAATAAAAATCACTGTTTAATGATTCTAGTAATGAAATTGATGTGTTTCAAAGTGATTTCTGTGACGGCGATCTGATTAAAAATACGATAACTAGGCACAGTGTTGCTGTGTCAGAAGTGAAAATTCAAGAGATAGTGTGATTGTGATTCGAAGTCAGGATATGATTCTTCAACAGTAAGTACTTCACATTTTTTATGTGATATAGTTAGCAGTGATATAGGTGTGTGGAGTAACATTGATTCTACACCAGTTCTTGAAAAATTTATAGGAAATTCTGGTGTTTCAGTGAATGTAAACAAACAAGACAGCATGGAGGAAATTTTCAGTACAGTGTTTGGCAATGATTTTTTTAAAACTGTTACCTCATCATGAAAATTTATACTGTGCACAGACACAACATATGAACAAACTACTGCCTTTTTGTCTGAAAATATAACACATTCAGACATTAACAAATTCTTTGGATTGATCATTTTGATGGGCCAGACTAGGAAGCCACACTGAACAACAGACCCTCTTCTGGAAACACCAATATTTTCAAAAACAATGAGCAGAGCTAAATTTGAGCATCTTCTGACACTTCTGCATTTCTCAGACAACTCTCAAACATTTCCAGAAACAAGTAGAATTAGCAAAATAAAACCTCTGCTGGATTATTTTTTGCCTAAATTTCAAGAGTTGTATAAACCGAAGCAGCAGCTTTCGACTGATGAAGGAAAGACGAAAGACTTGTTCGCATGATATCAACAATGCACAGCAGTGATTCTCTGGAATAGTAAAGAATCATGTTCTGGTGAATCCTGAGGATGAAGGCACTAAAAAAGCATCATCTAGGAAGTGCAGAGTGTGCTTGGTCAATGAGAAAAAGAGTGAAACAAAATTTTTTTTGTCAAAGTTGTCAAGTTCCATTGCATTCAGATAGTTTTTTCACAAGATATCACACACTCAAGAAGTACTAGAGGGTCTTGGGAGTCTGTCTACGAAGTTGGATTACATTCCCTAAAGGGTGAGTAGAGATATGCATGTTTTTCTAAGTTCACTCAAAAAAGTTCATTTTTCAGAAAAATGGCTGGGAACTGGGGGTTTTTCAGGGTAAATAACTGTGGTCAACAAAGTGTTAATAGAGCCCTCCTCACCATATCAGCCTACTGCAATTTCTGGAAGTTGAAGATCAATGTTAGTAAAACTACATATACAATCTTCACTCTTAGCAACAAACTAGCAAAGACTGAACTGAAAATAACTCTTGATGGTGCTCAAATCGTGAAAGAAAAAATTCAACATACCTGGGTGTGAAACTTGATAGAAAATTGAATTTTAAAGAGTTCATGGGTGGACTAGTAGAAAAAGCATCTAAACTTACTCAAGCGACTTGCAAGTACATCCTGGAGTGATGACAAAGCAACACTCAGACAACTGTACACAGGATATGTTAGATCTATACAACCTCCACCTACACTAAAACAACTGTACGCAGGATATGTTAGATCTATACAATCTCCACCTACACTAAAACAACTGTACACAGGATATGTTAGATCTATACAATCTCCACCTACACTAAAACAACTGTACACAGGATATGTTAGATCTATACAATCTCCACCTACACTAAAACAACTGTACACAGGATATGTTAGATCTATACAACCTCCACCTACACTAAAACAACTGTACACAGGATATGTTAGATCTATACAATCTTCACCTACACTCAGACAACTGTACACAGGATATGTTAGATCTATACAATCTCCACCTACACTAAAACAACTGTACACAGGATATGTTAGATCTATACAATCTCCACCTACACTAAATCAACTGTACACAGGATATGTTAGATCTATACAACCTCCACCTACACTAAAACAACTGTACACAGGATATGTTAGATCTATACAATCTTCACCTACACTCAGACAACTGTACACAGGATATGTTAGATCTATACAATTTCCACCTATACTAAAACAACTGTACACAGGATATGTTAGATCTATACAACCTCCCCCTACACTCAGACAACTATACACAGGATATGTTAGATCTATACAACCTCCACCTACACTCAGACAACTATACACATGATATGTTAGATCTATACAACCTCCCCCTACAGGTCACAGTATCAAAGAGCTCTCATACACAAGCAGACAGAATCCAGAACCAAGCTGTTCACTTCATTTGTGGGGCAATGAGATCAACACCCACAACTGCATGTGAAACTGATGCAAACATAGAACTACTAGATATAAGACGTGAAAATCAACCATTGAGGAAGTAGAAAGGTATAAACGCATGCCCCCAGACTATCCTAACAGAACAGTGGTTGATAAATGGAAGCATAATAATAGACTGAAACTGAAAACTCCAGTGCACATAGCAGAACAGTTAAACATAAGACACAAGCTCCCTGAAGACAGAGAAGAACTTACAAAAGTACCAAACATCCCACCAAACACAAACTACACACTTCCTTAAACTAACACCAGACTCAAGAACAAATTAGTGAACAAATCATCAGATCCCAACACCCTAAAGCTGTATGCACTGGAGACCATAGAATCCTACCCCAAGGACTGGATCCATACATACACTGATGGGTCAGGGTTCAAGGAAACAGACAATGCAGGATATGGGGTACTCATGTTTCCAGACAAGACAACAAGCCACATTTCTGCTCCTTGTGGATCTCACTGCTCCAGTTATGATCCAGAGATGCAGGCAATATTAGCAGCCCTGGCAGCCACCACCACCAAATACAAAAACAGTGCCTCTCACCTAAAAAAAACCTTGTTATTTTCTCAGACTCCCAGTCTGCTCTCCAGGCCCTTGAAAACTGGATACCATCAGCTGATCACATTACAACTGACATATTCAGTGCAATAAACCAACTCACCTCCTATGACATCAAGACCACCCTACAGTGGATACCAGGGCACATAGATATCAGAGGAAATGAACATGCTGACAGACTAGCAAAGAGTGGAGCCACCATGTCACAGCCCCACATCTCCACCAACATGATAACAGCTAAACACATTATACATAACAACTGCAAGCAGCAGTGGAAGGACAGCTGGGCCAGTAATTCAACTGAAAGATCCCTATATACACACCTGCCAAAGCCTAACCCTGGAGACCACACTAACAGCTTATGTTGTAGAGACCAATGCACAATTTTCAGGTTGAGAACAGGACGCATCACCCTCAATAAGCACTTACACAGAGTGACCATTGACTACACACTATACTGCACGCACTGCAACAGACAAGAAGAAGGAACTGTTAAACACCATCTGCTGGACTGCAGTGCACTGAAGGACCTTCGGAAGAACCTGATACCAACAAACTCCCCAATCACCGACATTCTGTATGGAGATGTAGAACAGCTGAAGAGGACCTGTATGTTTCATTATCTGGCACAAGGGAAAAAGAGTGAAAACTTGTAAACCCGAGGATCGGAAAAGTAAAAAAAAGTTTATACATATATATAAACACATACACACTCTTCCTCTTTTCCTTCCCTCTTCCCTCTAAAACTTCATCAACTATAAAAGCCCACCTTGTAAATATTCTGAAAGCTCTCTAGAAGAATCCCGTCAGGGTGCATACATAACACCTGATAAATTGTCTCCTTTGTAAATTTGTCCACTTGGATGTTAAAGGTCTTGTTGTCAGTGAGTGACTGTTGCTTGGGCAGAAATTTTTCACAATTATCTGCAAGTTGAAGAAATGCAAGGAAAAGTCTAAAATTACTAAGAACACATAATTTTATGTGGTGAAATATACAACAGGAAATAATTATTCAAAATATCTAAGGAACGTTGGAAACAGGATCTTCTTATATCTTATATCCTTCCTGTGCCGTTAAATGTCACATAGGGCTCACAAGGTAGTTCGTCAATTTTTCCTGTCTTCGGCGAGTCTTTCAACCTCATCAAGGGATTTTATGCCTGTTAATTTGGCCTCTCTTAACAATGTCCTCTTCAGAATTTCATGTGGGCTGCCTCTTTTTCTTCAACCTGTTACGTTCCACTTGATAGCTTATTTTGGGATTCTTTGATCTTTTCTTCTCATCACATGACCAACATATGTCCATCTCCTTTTCTGATCACCCATGAGACTGGTTGTTGTTCAGTCATCTGTCTTATCTCTGCACTGTTCTTGGATTCGTTCCACTTGATGCCAAGTATTTTCCTTAGGCATTTGTTTTCAAAAGAGTCTAATTTCTTGTCTATTTCTTTAGTTGTTTTCCAGCTTTCACATGCATAAATGAGAGTGGATATTACATTTGAATTGAATAGTCTTAACTTGTTATGAAAAAAGAACTTGTTATGGAAACTCGCAAGGAAAAAGGATACATAGGATTAAAAAAAAAACATTTCCAGCAGTCCAAACTATGGTGATCAGTTCAGTCAGATCAGCACAGCAGGACGAAATTAGCAGAGAAGGAAGGAATCAACAAGACCAACAAAGCAGGAAGAAATCTTTAGCCCTTTCCCTGATGTCTCATTTCTGATTTTGTCTCTTCTCATTTCACTTAGTACTTTCCTTAAACATCTCAGTTCTGTCATGATAACAGCTTTTAGCTGGCTTCACATCCATAGAACAGGTTTGGTTCAATGTAACATTGTGGAGAGTAATAAAAGACAAAGATAAAAACCAACCATTTGCTGTTCAGATAAAAGTGTAGATAATGAAACAAATAAAAGAGTGGGGAAAAAAACTGACTGATGGGAAAGTCTCCTCCTTCCAGTACAAAACAGCTTATTTCTGTGAGAGTTTCTACATGTCTGTTAAGAGTAATACCAAAACCAAAAATTCATTATGATTTTTACTTTCAAAAGTGATGTACATAAAACACAAAAGGCTGGATATAAACAGGGAATACATAATATGCTTACCTATAGAAGGCTAAATATGAACAAGGAACATACATCTACCTACAGAAGACCAAACATAAACAGGGAACACATACCATGTTTACCTACAGAATATTAAATATGAACACTGAACACATAGTACACTTACCTACAGAAAATTTAACATGAACAGGGAACATACACTATGCTTACCTACAAAAGGCTGAATATGAACAGGGAACACACACTATGCTTACCTACAGAAGGCTGGATATGAACAGGGAACAGATGCCAATCTCCTTGTGGGTGTGGTCTCTGACTTCTCACAATATCCCCCAGGTCAGATATAAACTCAATCACACTGTTATATCCACACGCTTTGTACGGCAGATCTCTTTTAAACATCTCCTGTGAATGATAATGCAGCAGCTGTTGTGAAATGTGACAAAGAAAACAACAGAAAGCTAACACAACCAAGACATTCACTGTGATTAAACAAGAAATGAATGCTCCAACAATTTTTTACTTGTTCTGGTGGCAAGTTACATGTAGCATTCAAGTGTCAAAATGAAGAACAAAGTTGTTTCAAATGTAACAATCAATTCTCATACATTTGTCACTACTACAAGTTCATATGAAAATACTGTTTTCTTATTCTGGCATAGGACTTCATAAACTGTTGGAATATTATAAGAATATTACTTGGAGTGCACCACTTTGAATTAGACTAGCTTAGAGGGGGAGTTAGGATAACATTCTGACACACGGTGAAAAGGGTGCACAGGACAGAAAAGGTTGAAGACCACTGAATTATATATATCACATGCTGGTGAACAGTTTGTTAGGTATTGGAAGGAAATTCCATCTCGAACAAAATATGAATGAAAGAAATGCAGTGAAACAAAAATTCATTTAAAGAGCCAGAATGTTGAAGAAAGATAACAGCAAAGTGGATGTAGCTGAATACTGGTTAGTGAGTGAAAGAGATTAAGTTGGACATTAATTATGAGTTAAGACGTGAAGTCTGCACTCAAACTGATTTTTTTTTCTTTTTTCCAAACCTAATATTTGGAAGTAAAGACAGACCTACACTTATGCTTCATAGACTACTGTAAAGCATTCGAGAAAGTGAGACACACAGAAATTATAAGAATGCTGGAAGACATCAACATAGATGGGAAAGATCTGAAACTCATCAAAAACATATACTGGCAGGAATCAGCAGCAATGAAGGTTGAGAACCACATAAGAGCATTCCAAGATATAAAACTGGGAGTGAGACAAGGATGTGTTCTGTCTCCTTACCTCTTCTACTTGTACAGTGAAAACATAATGAGAAATATAAAAATATAAACTAGAAAACAAGTAAGAGCAGCTTTATTACTTAACAATTACAAAGGAGCAGCTTTATTACTTAATGATTATAGAGGAGCAGCTTTATTACTTAACGATTACAAAATATTCATGTATAGTTGTATACTTACGCACTAATTACTGAATAAGAAATACAGAGAGCTTGCCAGGAATATTAATTGGCGGGTACAACCGTAACAACTTAAGATATGCAGATGACACAGTTCTGATTGCTAAAAGTGAAGGGGAGCTACAGACTCTTCTGGACATCATAGTTCATGACAGTAAAAGTAAAGGTCTCAGCCAGAACAAAAAGAAGACTGAAGTGATGGTCATCTCAAAGAAATGTAGCATTACCATCGATGGCACAAAACTGAAACAAGTTGATAGATTCAAGTACTTAGGAATGATTATAACAGCTGATAGGAAATGTCACAATTAAATAAAAAGCAGACATGCTCAGGCCAAGTCAGCAATCCAGAAAATGAGAAACATCTTTCGCAACAGATCCATATCAATGGAAACAAGATTCCAAGTACTTATATGTTACATCGAGCCAATTCTGTTTTATGGGTGTGAAGCATGGTCTATGAATAAGAGAGTACAGTGAGAAATGGAGGCCATGGAAATGTGGTTCATAAGGAGGATGTTGAAGGTACTATGGACAGCTAAGAAAACCAACGAAGAAGTCTTAAGAGAGGCTGGAGTTAAAAGGCAAATTACAGCAAACAGCAGAGGCAGACACGCGAGATTTGTAGGACATTTTCTGAGAAGAGGAAAATTGGAACACATTATGGCAACTGGAAAAATTGAGGGAAGAAGAGACAGAGGAAGACAGAGAGAGAAGTTACTGGATGGGCTGTCAGTGTGGCTAGGAAGAAAGTCATCGGCGGATCTCATAATCAAGTCTAAAGACAAGGAAATGTGGAGAGAAATGATTGCCTACACCACGTGGCACGGCACTTGCTTGATTGAACATCTGTAGCCAGTGTTCTAACAGATGAATTAATCCTAGAGAGATGTATAAACTACCACAGTATTTCAGGAAAAACCTGCATGTCAGACAAAGATTTACACAGAACTACTACTCATAAAGAATTCAATAAGAGAAAATAATTCAGAGAAAAAGAATACAGAATTTCATATAGAAAGGTTGCAGCATAACACAGGTTATATAGCCAATAACTGCAAGGGAATTTTTGTGAAAATGTGTACATGGCGTCAATAAGACAACCACATGAGCTTCAGTCATTTAAAATCCTCGTGCAAAGTATCCAGCACTGGCAGTGCATGGTATAGGATATGAAGGGTGTTCAGAAAGTAATGCACCACATTGTTTTTCTCAGAAGCTGTTTATTCAAAAAGCATGAAATTTATACACAATATACATGGATATGTCATGTAAACATCAGTATTATTCAACATAATACCCATCAACTTGTATGGCTTTACGCCAACATGAAACAAGTGCATGTATTCCTAGCCCGTACCAGATTTTCTCTTGATTATGTAGCCATTTCTTTGCTGCATGAATCACTCCTTTGTCATATACCACTCGGAGCGCCTCTTTAAGTGGACCAAACAGATGGAAATCAGAGGGTGCCAAATCGGGACCAGAGGGTGCCAAATCAGGACTATAGGGTGGATGGGGTAGTACAATCCAACCCAATTTAGTAATTGCTTCCTGTGTTGCCAGACTTGTGTGAGGGCACGTACTGTTGTGAAAGAGAAGCAGGTCTGTTGGATTCTTTTGCGGCCGAACTCTGCAAAAACGTTGACTGAGTTTTTTCAATGTATTAATGTAAGCTTGTGAATTGATTTTCTCTCCTCTTGGCTTAACATCCACAAGAATCACACCTTCAATATCTCAAAAGACAGTGATCATGACCTTTCCAGCTGAAGGAGTTGTCTTGAATTTCTTTCTTCGTGGTGACTGCAGATGATGCCCCTCCACTGACTGTCTTTTTGTTTCTGGTTCAAAATGATGTGCCCAGGTTTCGTCACCTGTTACCATCTTAGCCAAAAAGTTCTCTCCCTCAGTACTGAAATGCTCCAACAATTCAGAAGAAATTGCTTTCCTGTGAGACTTCGAGGAACTCATCTTGCGCAAACCTTAGAAAATCCGAGAGCTTTTATAACTGCATTTGTACTACCACTGCTGACAGCTTTAAGGCCAAATGTTGAGTACACCTATCAGTAAGAATAATGCCCTCAGTGGATTTCAACATTTCTGCCTTGGTGGCTGTGGCAGGACGTCCACAGCACAGCCAATCATGTAACTCCTTAACTCCACTTACTGATTATTTGATTCTCTGAACCCAGCAACTGACTGTACTCCTGTTGACTGCAAAACTTCCATACACATCACCTAGACGCTTGTGAATGTTCACAAGTTTTCTTCTCTACAACGAGAAATTCTATCACAATTCACTGCTTATACCGCAAGTTGCTAACATGCTCCATATTCTTTGGCCGGTTGTGGTGTAATTTGGCTCACACAATCGGCATATGCCATATTTAAAGTGTGCAAAATTTCATGCTTCTATCTTCATTATTAGCTGAAAAAAATGATGTGGTGCATTACTTTCTGAATACCCCTCGTGTGTGTGTATGTATATAAATATATAAAACATGTAATATTAATCACTGAAAATCACTGAACCAGTGCTAAAGAAAGAGCCTCCTTTACAAAAGTATAACTTTAATAATTCTAATGCCTACACTAAATGTCCTGCAAACCTGAAAAGCCAAAAATGTCAGCACCTTAAAAATGATTTATTTAATATAAATATTGTAAATGCTTAACAAAACCAGCCAGGATTAGACTAAATCAGTGCCAATTTCTCTAGCCCTTAAAGTGATGAGAAAATTCTCAAAGATCCAACCAAACCTCCATGGGACAGAATCACCACCAGAAGGACTCAGTTATAGCAACGATGCTGGAATCAGTTATAATTTTTCAACCAACAGATGTGAAAAAAAACAGGGCAAAATAACTGTTAAATCTGGATCAGTCTGTCTTAGATCTGGTAACCAGATGTAGAAAAAGAACAGGGTTATTTAGTGGCAGAAGCTAAAATATGAGATGTGGCAGAAAGAAACTTTATTAAAATGAAGCCTCATTACGAAATTGTGCGTGTGACTGAGAGAGAAAATTTGAACATTAATTCAGAAGACGATAATGCTGATGAAACAAATAAGTAATACAGGAAGTTTTATACATAGGAGTTAAGATTTGGGTATGTTTTAAGATTTGGGTATGCTTTAAAAGCGTACTTGTTTTCTGTGAATACAGTTAGAGGATTATTCTGAACTTTGTAGCCTATGACAGTCCTTAATCAAACTGAACAATTTTCAGCTGGAATACTGGCTTACACTACATCTTCATCACTATCCTGTGCCCTCTCCCCATGAAAGGTTGGCTGCAATGAAAATAACATCTTTTTTACTGTCAGCCATACAAAGTGATTTTTTTTTTTAGTAAGAAGTGAATGTTTTTGTGTCTCTGTAGCTGAGTGAGTGATGGAATTACTACTTCATAAAGTGACCACATTGTGATTGCATACACCACATAACAGAGAACACTTAAAACTGAATAAAATCATGGATACCCACCTTATACTCATATTGTAAACGACTTGCATATATCCCGTGTGGTCTTTGTGCCATGACCTGAAAGTTAAGTACTTCATGATAAGCTAATATGCTCTTTCATACTTCCAACACCCAACCAGGCATTACTTCTCAGTTACATTATGGCAGACACAATACTACTTTAGAGATGTGTGTAAAAACTGATGCACCTAATAGACTGATTCTGATGGATGTTTCCCAAAGTTTAAATCTCTCCCTGCTAAAAATCCTACTCTTCTGCCTAGTGATGATGGAGGTGATGTTTTTGGTGAAATGTGACTGTGATGTTTTTGGTGAAATGTGACTGTGATGCTTTTGGTGAATGTGATGTTTTTGGTGAAATGTGACTGATGCTGAAGCATATTCTTGTTAAAGGTGATTATGATGAAGGAATATTTTCAGCAACAGATGACAGCTATGTTAATGCTTCTGTTGACAGGTGACTGTTAGGTTGATGCTTCTGTTGACAGGTGACTGTTATGTTGATGCTTCTGTTGACAGGTGACTGTTATGTTGATGCTTCTGTTGACAGGTGACTGTTATGTTGATCTGACATGTGACTGTTATGATAATGCTTTTCATGACAGGTGACTGTTATGTTGATGCTTCTGCTGACAGGTTATTGTTATGTTATGCTTCTGTTGACAGGTGACTGTTATGTTGATGCTTCTGTTGACAGGTGACTGTTATGTTGACGCTTCTGTTGACAGGTGACTGTTATGTTGATCTGACATGTGACTGTTATGATAATGCTTTTCATGACAGGTGACTGTTATGTTGATGCTTCTGTTGACAGGTGACTGTTATGTTGATGCTTCTGATGACAGGTGACTGTTATGATGATGCTTCTCATGATAGGTGACTGTTATGTTGATGCTTCTGATGACAGGTGACTGTTATGTTGATGCTTCTCATGACAGGTGAGGATGCAGAAGGTGATGTTTTTGGTAAAGGTGACTGTGATGCTGAAGGTGATGTTTTTGGTGAAGATGATGTTTTTGGTAAAGGTGGCTGTGATGCTGAAAGTGATGTTTCTGGTGACAAGTAACTATGATATTAAAGATTACCTTTCTGATATTATCTTGTACAGCCAGAGGTATGCTGCAGGTAACATCAACACCTGGAAAATCACTTCCATGACCCTGTGAGCGGCTGTCTCCAGCTGGTCCTCCCTCGGGCAAATCTTAAATTATTGCAATCAAATCATCATCAGAAACACTGGCTTTAAGTTTGTTGAACAAAAACAATAGGTCCAAGTCTGATCAACCAAAATAACTGTGTACTACTGTCCTTCGGACCGGCAGTGTGTACATTGACTTTGTTGTTTTATCTGATCTTGTCGTGTGATTATGTTGCATATTCACTTTAAAATAATACCTGAAATAACCTTCTAACTACTTTTCCAGTCCTTCTAATAGTCTAAATCTGCTTGAGGTACAATCACAAACAGAGGTCTAGTAATAGGGGGACATGTTTGCCTCTGAAATCACAAATTTTAAAAAAAAAATCAAAATGCTGTATTTTGACCCCCGTTGTTATGATGCTTTCAAAATGTCACTAGACATGCGTACTAAACTGTTTACAATAAAAACTTACACCAGGTTTTTAATGAAACGAAGCCAGGGTCCCTATGGGACCTTGGCAAAAACTTGACAAAGCGGATCGGGATCCCCAGCACGGGAAGAGTTAAAAGACAGATGAGCATTCCACGTCGGTCTAAAACAGCTTATTCCTATTTTTATATCTCATAAAAAATCTCATCAAAAGCTGCAAAACAAAAATATGTGCTGAAAGACACTTCATGTGAAATAATCTATGATGTGATATAAATGAATCAGACATGTAAAACTGAAAACAAGTTCTTATCTCACCCTTAGCAACAAGCCCCATGTCTGTCTTTACTGAAGTTCTCTCATCCTGACATGCTGGACTTGCTGAAGATTGTGTATCTGTCACAGATCTGCTGTGCTCTCTCTGAAAGTTCTGGGTTTTTCCCCCTGACAAGCCAGCCTTCGCTGACATAAGCCATATTTCTCCATCTGGCCGCTGCTTCATGACCACCGTGTCCATCAGACTGGCCAGTAAGTCATACACACTAGAAAAACCCATGTTTAAATGATCAAGAGGAACACCACAATGTTTGTTGAACATGTCAGAAACTTGAGGTAGAGGGAGGCCATCTGGATGTTTCTCAACAACTTCATTAATCCGGCTGCGGACATAAGCAGGCACTGATGGCAAGTTCCTATGTCTGGCATGTGAATGTTGATGCTGCCGTATTAATGAAGCTGGCACATTATCTCCTCTATCAAAGTTTTGCACTGATTTACTAAATCGTCTGCCGTTGTTAACTCCACATCTCCTCGGCCGACATGTCCCTCCCATTCCTGAAGCCGCACATTTCCGTCTGTCCAACTTTTGACTTGCGACAAGCTTCTGTATATGCTGCGTAGAGGCATCAGATACTCCCGTAAGAATGTATGTACCATTTCTCAGTATGATCTGCAGACAGAAGAATAACTTCATGAATGCTAGGGAGAATCTCCGAAACAAATGGAAAATCACTTCCATGACCCTGTGAGCGGCTGTCTCCAGCTGGTCCTCCCTCGGGCAAATCTTAAATTATTGCAATCAAATCATCATCAGAAACACTGGCTTTAAGTTTGTTGAACAAAAACAATAGGTCCAAGTCTGATCAACCAAAATAACTGTGTACTACTGTCCTTCGGACCGGCAGTGTGTACATTGACTTTGTTGTTTTATCTGATCTTGTCGTGTGATTATGTTGCATATTCACTTTAAAATAATACCTGAAATAACCTTCTAACTACTTTTCCAGTCCTTCTAATAGTCTAAATCTGCTTGAGGTACAATCACAAACAGAGGTCTAGTAATAGGGGGACATGTTTGCCTCTGAAATCACAAATTTTAAAAAAAAAATCAAAATGCTGTATTTTGACCCCCGTTGTTATGATGCTTTCAAAATGTCACTAGACATGCGTACTAAACTGTTTACAATAAAAACTTACACCAGGTTTTTAATGAAACGAAGCCAGGGTCCCTACTGGGACCTTGGCAAAAACTTGACAAAGCGGATCGGGATCCCCAGCACGGGAAGAGTTAAAAGACAGATGAGCATTCCACGTCGGTCTAAAACAGCTTATTCCTATTTTTATATCTCATAAAAAATCTCATCAAAAGCTGCAAAACAAAAATATGTGCTGAAAGACACTTCATGTGAAATAATCTATGATGTGATATAAATGAATCAGACATGTAAAACTGAAAACAAGTTCTTATCTCACCCTTAGCAACAAGCCCCATGTCTGTCTTTACTGAAGTTCTCTCATCCTGACATGCTGGACTTGCTGAAGATTGTGTATCTGTCACAGATCTGCTGTGCTCTCTCTGAAAGTTCTGGGTTTTTCCCCCTGACAAGCCAGCCTTCGCTGACATAAGCCATATTTCTCCATCTGGCCGCTGCTTCATGACCACCGTGTCCATCAGACTGGCCAGTAAGTCATACACACTAGAAAAACCCATGTTTAAATGATCAAGAGGAACACCACAATGTTTGTTGAACATGTCAGAAACTTGAGGTAGAGGGAGGCCATCTGGATGTTTCTCAACAACTTCATTAATCCGGCTGCGGACATAAGCAGGCACTGATGGCAAGTTCCTATGTCTGGCATGTGAATGTTGATGCTGCCGTATTAATGAAGCTGGCACATTATCTCCTCTATCAAAGTTTTGCACTGATTTACTAAATCGTCTGCCGTTGTTAACTCCACATCTCCTCGGCCGACATGTCCCTCCCATTCCTGAAGCCGCACATTTCCGTCTGTCCAACTTTTGACTTGCGACAAGCTTCTGTATATGCTGCGTAGAGGCATCAGATACTCCCGTAAGAATGTATGTACCATTTCTCAGTATGATCTGCAGACAGAAGAATAACTTCATGAATGCTAGGGAGAATCTCCGAAACAAATGGAAAAATTAGGCTGTGAGTGGAACAATCTTTATAAGAAGAATAATAGGATGCATATTAATATATTTAGATGTTTAGGACCATCTCTTCTAAACATATGAAGAAATTCATATACATAAATTTTAACATCATTTTGTGGATGTGTATAACATGGAATGAGATTTGGGCAAAGCGGGTACATTATTTTGTTTCCTAGCCCATGTTTACAAATACAAAGTGATCACAATGATCAGAGCTTAACGGGGAGTGATAGAAGTTATCAGCCTGACCCACATCCAAAAATCTAAATGTAATTTTGCCACTGCAGGTGGAAAGGGTGTAACTTTACAATATTATGTTCCAATCTGTAGGATCACAATGTAAATTTTCAACTTTTTTCCTGATCAACCATGACAATGAAAAGTAGAATTTTCAGGTGTGGAACTCTGGGGCATCATGAAAAGTTCCTGTTCCTGCAGGTCTGAAGGAAATCCTGACTGTATGATGCAAACACTGAGTGACATGTGCCCATCATACTCAGCTGTGAAGAAGTTCTAATTTGAAACTAACTTTTATCATAGAGATTTTGAGACCAAACATCCAGCAAGATCTAGAAGGTCTTCAACAGTGTCAACTCCAGAAATTGTTGATCATGTTCATGACCTGATTTGACAGATAAACAGATTTAAGTTAAAAAAAAAAAATAGCTGAGAAACTAGAAATATCCAAGGAACCTGCTGGGTTTATAAATCATGGGCATTTTGATATGCAAAAACTGTCAACCAAATGGATGGCAAAATATTTGAATGCCAACAAGAAATGAAATCGAGCGGACAACACCAAGAAGAGTTTTCACCATTTTAAATGACCTGGTGATAACTTTTTGGTTTAACTCATTACTGTTGATCAAACATGATTAAACCATTATGATCTTCAGACCAAACAACAAACATGATTACACTACTATGATCTTGAGTCCAAAACAACAAACATGACTACACGACTATGATCTTGAGACCAAACAACAAACATGATTACACTACTATGATCCTGAGACCAAACAATAAACATGATTACACTACAATCATCTTGAGACCAAAACAAAAAACATGATTACACCACTATGATCCTGAGACCAAACAATAAACATGATTACACTACAATCATCTTGAGACCAAAACAAAAAACATGATTACACCACTATGACCTTGATACCAAACAACAAACATGATTACACTACTATGATCTTGAGACCAAGCATTAAAAATGATTACACCACTATGATCTTGATACCAACCAACAAACATGATTACATTACTATGATCTTGAGACCAAACAACAATCATGATTACACTACTATGATCTTGAGACCAAGCAACAAACATGATTATACCAATATGATCTTGAGACCAAACAACAAACATGATTACACTACTATGATCTTGAGATCAAGCAACAAACATGATTATACCAATATGATCTTGAGACCAAACAACAAACATGATTACACTACTATGATCTTGAGACCAAACAACAAACATGATTACACCACTATGACCTTGATACCAAACAACAAACATGATTACACTACTATGATCTTGAGACCAAGCATTAAAAATGATTACACCACTATGATCTTGATACCAACCAACAAACATGATTACATTACTATGATCTTGAGACCAAACAACAATCATGATTACACTACTATGATCTTGAGACCAAGCAACAAACATGATTATACCAATATGATCTTGAGACCAAACAACAAACATGATTACACTACTATGATCTTGAGACCAAGCAACAAACATGATTATACCAATATGATCTTGAGACCAAACAACAAACATGATTACACTACTATGATCTTGAGACCAAACAACAATCATGATTACACTACTATGATCTTGAGACCAAGCAACAAACATGATTATACCAATATGATCTTGAGACCAAACAACAAACATGATTACACTACTATGATCTTGAGACCAAACAACAAACATGATTATACCAATATGATCTTGAGACCAAACAACAAACATGATTACACTACTATGATCTTGAGACCAAACAACAAACATGATTACACCACTATGACCTTGATACCAAACAACAAACATGATTACACTACTATGATCTTGAGACCAAGCATTAAAAATGATTACACCACTATGATCTTGATACCAACCAACAAACATGATTACATTACTATGATCTTGAGACCAAACAACAATCATGATTACACTACTATGATCTTGAGACCAAGCAACAAACATGATTATACCAATATGATCTTGAGACCAAACAACAAACATGATTACACTACTATGATCTTGAGACCAAGCAACAAACATGATTATACCAATATGATCTTGAGACCAAACAACAAACATGATTACACTACTATGATCTTGAGACCAAACAACAATCATGATTACACTACTATGATCTTGAGACCAAGCAACAAACATGATTATACCAATATGATCTTGAGACCAAACAACAAACATGATTACACTACTATGATCTTGAGACCAAACAACAATCATGATTACACTACTATGATCTTGATACCAAGCAACAGTCCCTGCAGTAGCCATGCTCAGGTTCTTCATTGCTGAAGAAATTCAAGATCCAAAAACAAACAGGAAAGGTCATGGCCACTGATTTTTGGGAGAAGGAAGATCTTCTGAAGAGCCGGACAGTTAATGTAGAATACTACTTTAACTTAATGTGTTGATTAGGATGAACTGAAAGAAAAATGGTGAAGGAAGTTGTGGAAAGGTGTTGTCTTTTTGCAGGTCAATGTGCTTACTCACAAGATGGATGTCTTGAAGAATCTGAGGTTTGACTACATAGATCATCCATCCTAATCACCAGATCTTGTCCCATCTGAATATTTCCTGTTTCCCAGCCTTAAAAAGTGTTTGAAAGGGAGGAAATTTAAAGATTCGGAGGTGACAGCAACAACAGAACAGTATTTCAGTGACCAGTTATCTGATCTTTTTTTTTTTTTTTTGTAGGGTTAAAGAAACTTCAGAAATGATGAGCCAATTGTGCTGAATGTTACAGATAATATGTGCAAGTATCAATGCTCTAGGTCATTCATTCACCAAAATCTAACTAAAGCACACATAAACCATACAAGAAAATGTTGAAAATGGATGGAAGTGAATACAAAAGAGGAAATAAATGAACTCATTAACACACATACAAGTCCATCTCTGAGGACATAATCATTCATACAGAAGACAGATCAGTGAGCAGGGGAACTAGAAACAGTGGGGGTTTTGCAGCATACCATGGAGGTATAACACTCAAACTCATGGCTGAGGCTTATACAAACAGCTGCTCATAGAAAAAGAGGCCATCACATGAAGATTAAAATAGTTAATGACGCAAAAAACACACGGCATCACCATCATTACTGTCTCTCACAATCTATTAAGAAAAGTGGAACACAAGGCCATTAGAAGTGAATGGCAAGAAATAATAAACCCCACATCAAACACATCACATGGATGTCCAGGCCAGGCCGGAGTGGACGGAAACAACAAAGCCGTCCAGCTAGCAGCAAGGGCCACACCAGAAGGCCTCATCAGAATGGACAAATCAGACATGTACACATCCATCAAGCAACACCTCGACTAACAAATGCAAGGCAACTTCCTCCAGAGTACCTATTACATATGACTCAATGTGTTACATGTGATCAAGGCAGTGGTTGCAAATCCCAACTAAATATTAGATAATGAGCAACACACAATCAACACAACATTGAAGTCATTTCCCTAAAAACACTGAAGGAAATCCACATGTCAAAGGCAGGACATACATGGGCAGGCCTTAGGGGTAATGAGGCCACTTCCCAGGAACAGCAACAGAGCTAGGCCCCTTTTTTACAGTTATAGTTACAGTTCATTCCCTTCTTGGTCAGGCAGCATCTGCATATAGTGTGTGATGTATTTTCAGGTGCACATCATCTGCGATGTCATTTTTATATGTATATATATATATATATATATATATGGTGTCTGAGTGGTGAAGTGGTTAGTGCACTGGTCTCTCATGGGTGAAGGTCGGGAGTTCAAATCCAGCCTGAGGCACCCCAGTCACCCAGCTGTAGAAATGGGTACCTGATCTCTTCTGGAGTTGTGGAAGGAAAGGCAGCCAGGTGTGATGCTGACCATATCACCCTCTAGTGTGCTGACAGGTCAAGGAAAATATGGGCACTAACACCATATCCCTATGTGCCTCTAAGGCATGACAGAATTACCTTTACCTTTATGATTCTTTCCATTAGTTTTCCTACAGTGCTTAGCAAGCTATTAGATCTGTAGCTATCTGGGCTAGTTTTGGTTTTTCCTGGTTTGTGTATTGGTGCCATTACAGCATCCTTCATATCTGTGAGACTGTACCTGTCTTCCAGCTGGTGTTGAATATTTTAAGGATTTTGCTTTCTCCTCTGGGCCCCATGTGTTGTAACATTACATCTGTGATAGCATCTTCCCCTGGGGATTTTCTACATTTCAGGGCTTTTAGAGCTGACTGTAGCTCCTGCAGGGTAATGTTTACTACTGCTGTTCTTACACTGCTGTTGGTTTATTGTCATATTCTTTAAGTTCCTTGTGTCTCTGTGGTGGTGATTTGACTTGAATGGGGTTTTTGTACTCTTCCATGAGAGTATTTGCTGCTTGTTTTAATGTTAGGATTTTCCCATTACTTCCCATGATTATTAGCCTGAATTTTGTATCTTCATAATTTAGTGTTTTTATAAGTTTTCACAATTTTGCACCATATTTATCAAGGCTTAAATCTTCTGTTTTCTATATTCAGCCTCATCTCTCTGCTCTGCTACCTTCTCACCTATAATCTAGACTTGCTTCTTTTAGTCTGATGTTACTTCCAATGCCTTGTTCAGTTTTAGCTAGTTCACTTGCGACTGTCAGGTTATCTTTAAGTTGCCGAAGCTCTCTGTGTCTCTTTATGTTGTCTTTCCCCCCTGGTTTCCATGTTATGGCCACACAGCACAAAGCAGGGTGGCCACTTTTGGTGGACCCCTTCGAGGGCTGGGGCCTGGCATTCTCCCAGCCTGGCGGGGCTCCACAGGTAGAACACCACACCTGGCTGAGATTGGTTGTAATGTCATGTGAGCATAAGTTGCGTTGTAAATTCTTTGCACATCCGCATCACTCTGCGCCCTAGGCAACCCTGGTTGTTTCCATAGCCCTTGGCTGTCCCCAACCATCCTGCAAGGTAGCAGGGTTTGAGTTGCATCTTGTCCTGTTTCTGCCAGCATAGCTCTCTGAGTCATACGGACACATGAGCCTTCTTATCATGGCAAGGTAACAACTCACAAGAGAGAAATGAATGAATGAATGAATGAATAATCTTTATTTTTCAAGGGTAAAGAATTGGGCACGCAGGCCCGTCTTACATTCTGCCCTTCATCACTCCATCTTTCATTCTTCCCACACACTTGATTTAGTACAAAAATACAAATTAAATTAGGAAAAACATACCAAAAGAGTGTAAGATTTAACTACTACATTCAAGGTAAATAAAAATACATTGTAAATACAGATCTTCTGACATATGTTTTTTTTTTAACAAACATTAAAATAATTTCTAACAATATCTAACAAGTTGCTTTTCTAACTATGTCAGTGAAGTACTTGATGGTTTATGAGCCATGTGTTGAGAGAGTTCTGGCTATTTTATGGAGGCATATAACAAAAACTGAGGCCCTTAAAACATAAATATACAGAAGAACAGGAGTGAATTCCTTAGACATAAAAGAAAACTAGAAATCAAATGAAATGAGAAATTAAAACATAAAAAAAACATTAACAATCAGAAGGTAAAAATATTTTTGGTCAAGTCATGAGTCATAATACAATACTGAAAACCATGTTAAAGAGAGAAGCTGAAAGAGGAACAAAGAGCAAAGAATTACAGTGTATAAATGACTGGCTAACATACAGAGGTAGGACTGGGTTCAGCCTAGCCAGGTGCGCTGTGAAAACAATGAGACACAGCAAAGTGAAGGCCACTGCTCCCAACCTTTCCAGGGGACATGTCACATGATGATGATGATGAATCAGTACAAGAATTTCTTGATTTCAGCTTGACCTAGTTAATCTCAACACCGACCCCCCAACCCTGATAATACAATGTTCTCATTACCTCCACTGTATCTGGTATGTCCCTGATGAATTCTTCAACACTAGCATAACCTAGTTCTCTGCTGGGCAGTTTTCCTCCTATAAAAAGAGTATAATCCCTCTGTAACTCCTGCAAGGTGAGTCCTACAGGTGCTGACAGCAACAGGGATCGGATATGCTTCTTGGTGTCCTCTTTTTTCTTTGCCAAGTCCGCCATTGTGTTTGTGTGCTATAAAATGTTCTGAAACTAGGAAATGTTGAAAAATAAATTATAAGCTAATTATAATTTAAAATGTTAGCAAATACCAACAACTACAGGCAGGGGAGCTTCATAAATGAATGAAATGATAAAATGACAAATATCTGAATACAGTGATCACTCATACACATGACTGCCAGCAACTATAGGCTATGAAACTTCACAAATGAATCAGTCAGTCACTTGCATGTCCCTTGCGGAACTTTGCCTCCCTAACAGCTCTCCTGTAGGCCTCTTGGTTGTAAGTAAGATGAATTCACAAATGAATGAACCGGTAAAATAAGAAATATCTGAACACTCATAAAGAAAATAATAATCCTGCTGCTGTTCACTGCCACAAAGTGATGAGGTGTTCATAGACTTCACTTGTGATCATGGTGAGAGATAAGAAAAATGACGACTGCTGTAAAACAAGCTCTAGTGATACAGGTAGACACAGGTGTATAGTTCAATTATACACAGAGAGGAAAGTTGGCTGAAAAGTAATATGAGCACACACATATAGCAATTCAAAAGGTAAAATTCCTGTTCCCATGCCATTAAGGCATATAAAGGAATACGGTGTTAGGCCCGTATTTTCCATGACCTTCAGCAAATGAAAGTGTGATGTCATCAGCATCACACCTGGCCACATTTACCTTCCCAGATTTCTCTGGTACATATTTTTAGAGGCTGGGTCGACTCCGGGGCTTTTATTTGGTGTGTACCAGAAAAAAATCTCACTGCTGGGACTGAACCCAGTACCACTGGATTAGTAAACCAAGTGCCTAACTACTCAGCTAACCACAGCAATTCAATACTTCTGCAAATTCCTTTGTCAGCGATCACAGAGAAACAACACACCAGGTAAAGAGACCAAAACAACAGAAGAAAAATTATGTGTTTCTGAAGTTGCTAGAGTTACCTATCTGCAGCTCTAGTATCTTTATTTTTTCTCTGATATTTCTGAAATTCATTCTTCCGCCACTGTTTTCAGTGGCATCTAGTGCTAAGCCATCAGTATATGTGTAAATTTTATTTTGTTCTGATGGAGTTTTTCTTCATATGTGTAAAGCTGTTGCAGATGTCTGTCGGTTTCATTCCATTTACCTTCATTTCTGTTGGACCAAAAAAATGAGATTTTCTTGAATTATTATTAAGCCGTTCTGCGGTCGTTATTAACATGTAAAGTAAAGCTAAGTTATTGAAATCTTTTGACTTCATGCTATTATGTAAAAGGACCAGTGATGAAGCATCGTGGGGTCTAGCAGTCAGGTATGGAGTCATATCTAAAGTACTGTAATAGTAAAAAAAAAATGTTAAGAAATCCCGCATTATAATTATCCTGTACACAACTGCTGCTGACGGTCAAAACTGCTTACATTGAATTGCAAAATAAATAAGCATGATTCCTCTAAAATAAATCCATACCGTACATAAGAAATCGGCGGATATAAACTGCTTCAGCAAAATAAAATCAGTGTTTATAACAATGAGGGAATTAAATGTTTTTGTTTTTTTTTCCGACATAGAAATATGCCCAATGTTCGTCACTCAAGAAAATAACATGCAGACTTGGAAATCGTTCCAAAAGTGAATCCTACTTTTAGATTCTGCTCGGTGGAAATAAAAAATTATAACGGTATTGTACGAAACAACCATGTTTATATTTTGAATATTTTGGTGTTGCGAGATGTGGGCATTTGTCTCTCATTATGTATTTTTCGTTAAATCCCATGTCTAATATATTTTATAGTTCAGATTTAGAAATGTCTGCAAAGTCTTACTGATATTAGAGCAACAGTTACTTCTGAAAAACAAAAAACCGTGATAAAACGTTCAGAATATCATTTACAGATTTCTAATACTGGCATAATGCGCTTATGGTGAACTGTCTCTCATGCAAAAACAGTGGAGAATTAGTCCCGCCCAGTCTCTTGTCCTAAACTTAGTACACATTCTACACACAAACTATGCCATTCATCACTTTGATATACAATAGTAAGCCAGTTGTTTATATTTGAAGATTTTTTTCCCCTTGATTCCAGAATCCTTACCCTTCTGTACTCTTAGGCTTAACTTGTATACTGAAAATATAATGAAGAATGTTAGAGAAGATGTAGATAAAGAATATTATGATGCCATAACAATTGGAGGTTATGAAATACCAGAGATTAGATATGCTGATGACACAGTATTACTGTCAACAACACAAAAAAGGAATTGAAAAACTAATTATGTCAGTCTGTAAGAACAGTGGAGAGCAAAACCTCTATCTTAATATGAAGAAGACTAAATTGATGACAACAGACAAAACAAACAAGGCAGCTGAAATATGTATCAATGAGGAAAAATTGGAAGAAGTGGAGAGTTTTGAATATCTTGGATCACTACTAACTAGTAATGGAGATACAATGAGGGAAATTAAAAGGAGGACATCTACCACTCTTCAGAAAGTAAAACAACTAAAGAATCTATGGAGAGGAACAGACAGAACTAGAAAAATAAGATTTTTAAGGGCATGCATCTTTCCCATCGCAACATATGCCTGTGAGACCTGGACATTTAACAAAACAGCTGAGAAACACATAAATGCCCTTGAATGTAAGTGCTACAGAAGAGTTCTTCAGATATCATGGACACAAAAGGAACAAATATATCCATACTACAAGAACTTAATATTGAAGAAGGCTGGCTAGTAAAGGAGATTAAACAAAGAAAACGTAAATATTTTGACACATTAAACGTCATGATAATCTAGAGAAGACCGTACTGGAAGGGTACATAATGGGAAAAAGAAAGAGAGGAAGACCAAGGAGAAGATGGCTGCAAGACATCATTGATTATCTGCAAAATGGATGCATCAGTAGCAGGCCATCTTGCTCACAACCGAGAGGCCTACAGGAGTGCTGTTAGAGAGGCAAAGTTCTGCAAGGGACATGCAAATGAACGAATGAATGAAGATATTCATTTAGCCATTGCATTCCTGATTTTGAAATTCAGTGCAGATGACTGACCATTTATAAATGAGTTCATATTATCCTGTGTCTCTGGTCTGTAGACTAATGGCTTTTGGTAGTCATATGTCTGCTTTATGATCAACATAACCATCACTCCTTTCCGTCATCCACAAAATTTAAAAAATGTGACTCTGAGAGCACGTGTCTCCAAAATGTCTGTAAAATGTCTAAGATAACAGTATCAGTCCTACAAATACATACTACACATATATATTTGTGCTAGTATGTGATTATTGTTCAGAAAAAGCATTAGAGAATGCATCTCTATCAGATATTTCTGGTTTTCTCATCTGAGATTCTTCTTCTTCATTCGCTTCTACCACCCCACCAAGACCGCCCCGTGATCCTACTGAATTTACTCCTGTGGTCCCTGAGAGGACCACAAGAGATCCCCAAGAGGACCACAAGAGACCTCCAAGAGGACCATAAGAGATCCCCAAGAGGACCACAAGAGGTTCCGAGTATCGCGGGGCTTGGGCCTGTATTCACGGTGGGTCACAGAAGTGGGATTGCATGACAGCGTGGTTTTCATTGCACCAGTTTAATCTAGAGTTGGACTTTCTCACTGAAAAACCTCGACATGATCTGTGAGATTAAAATTTATGGTTATGTTATGGCAAAAATAACACAAAACAAAATAACTAGTATACAACTTTTATAACTAATATAATAACAATTTCAGAATTTTCTGATCAATTTTTGTTGTTTATTTGTCTTTACAGGCCATTGGTCTAGGTTACTTTAAGATGTGTATTTTTCATCTGTGAAACCAAGAACATATTAAAATATCATTGTCCAGAAAGCAAGAAATAAAATTAATTAATTTTAATTTTAAAAAATCAATGGTGTAAGATTAATACCAACTTAAAGCAGCAATGAGTAATGTACAGGATCTTCAACTAATTTACAAAATACACATTTCTTGTTCTACAAACTAGGATCTTCAACTAATTTACAAAATACACATTTCTTGTTCTACAAACTAGGATCTTCTACTAATTTACAAAATACACATTTCTTGTTCTACAAACTAGGATCTTCTACTAATTTACAAAATACAAATTTCTTGTTCTACAAACTAGGATCTTCAACTAATTTACAAAATACAAATTTCTTGTTCTACAAACTAGGATCTCCTCCATGGTCATCATATGTGATCTCTGCTGGGAGGTGGGGGGGGGGGTGTGGCAGGACAAGGAAGTGCCATTCCCATCAGATAAGTATTTCAACTCCTGGGGTACATCAGATAAGTATTTCAACTCCTGGGGTACATCAGATAAGTATTTCAACTCCTGGGGTACATCAGATAAGTATTTCAACTCCTGGGGTACATCAGATAAGTATTTCAACTCCTGGGGTACACCTTTTCCTCAGATCATGGGCCAAAGATTTTTCTGACTACCTTCTGGATCTGAATCTTGAAGCATAATTTAGTTTTTCTATGACACAGGATAATTGTTAAAACTGTTGACCTGTGATGACCGAAGTTGTTTAAATTGCTGGTTTTTAATTGTTTATTGTGCCTGTTTCACACCCTGGCCCTCTTTAAATTTCTGAAAAAAAAAGAGATTTAACTGAACATTCAAAAAAAGGTTTGGTCATAGTCATGAATATTATCATCATCATCTTGTGCCTCCTTCAGAACAAAGGTTGTTAATGAATCTATAGTTTAATCACTCCCTTGCCTTGATGGTGCATTTGACCAGACTATATCCTGTCCGTTCTCATATATTATCTTCCCACTTACATCTCTGCCTACCTTATGCTCTTTTTTCCCTTCCACCTTTCCTTCCAGTATGGTTTTTGGTATACAAGTTTTGTTATGTCTTTTGATATGTATGTTGCTTTCATGATCTTTATTTCTTTGAGAAGTTCACATTGCACTTGGAGCTGTTCTAAAACTTGTGCATTTGTTCTTTTCGTTCTCCTTGTTATATGACCTATTTTTCTGTAGAACCACATTTCTGCTGCATTAATCTTTCTCTCCAGCTGTTTGTTTATAATCCAAGTTTCTGCTCTATACACTAGATACAGCATTTTACAAATTTTGGTTTGTTTTTGTGGGCAGATTCCTGGATAACAGTACTGTCTTCATGGTGTAAGATAACAGTACTGTCTTCATGGTGTAAGATAACAGTACTGTCTTCATGGTGTAAGATAACAGCACTGTCTTCATGGTGTAAGATAACAGTACTGTCTTCATGGTGTAAGATAACAGCACTGTCTTCATGGTGTAAGATAACAACACTGTCTTCATGGTGTAAGATAACAACACTGTCTTCATGGTGTAAGATAACAACACTGTCTTCATGGTGTAAGATAACAACACCGTCTTCATGGTGTAAGATAACAGTACTGTCTTCACAGTGTAAGATAACAGTACTGTCTTCACGGTGTAAGATAACAGCACTGTCTTCATGGTGTAAGATAACAGCTCTGTCTTCATGGTGTAAGATAACAACACTGTCTTCATGGTGTAAGATAACAGCACTATCTTCATGGTACTGAATGTATGTTTTGCCATTCATAATCTTTTTTTGTATAATCATGAATAAAGTCCCATTAATTACAGAAAAGTCACTTGTACATCTGAGGCTTTTGTAAATGTCTCTCATTCCAGACTTTTACAAGCTTTGTGTGTCCTTCAAACAGAACTAAGTAAAAGAGTGTTGTTAGAATCAATATTGATAACAGGCTTACTTCATTTGTTGGAAACACTTTTAACACCACTCTTGTTTCTATCATGTGATAGAAAGTGGAAAAATTTGTAGAAATACCATCACTTAATTTGAATCATATATCAATAGGATAACATGGTATTCAGTATTAGGTTCTTGATATCACCGTGAACAAAATGCTTCCATAATTGCACTACCGCCTGTGCCAGTGAATATCGTACAGAATGTTCATCGTGGTCTCTATCATCAGTCCTTGATGAGCCACCCAGTGAGAATGCCATTGCATGAACTTTCTATGAACCTTAAGTGTCCAGGGCACATGGGGCTTCGGCAAGGGTTTGCCACAAATGCCTGTCCTTTGCCTTTTTTTTTTCCACTCTTGCCCAGGTGATATCTATTACTATTAATATCTATTACTCAACATCCTCTCTGTTGTTGTTCCCCATGTCTCTTTTGGTCTACCCTTACTTCTGTTCCCCTGTGGTGTCCATCTTAGTGCTATTTTTGGTAGTGAGTTGTCAGTCATTCGGAGTACATGTCCCAACCATCGCCAGCATCTTTCCTCAATAATTGTTGTCAGTGGCTTCATCTGCATTTCTGCCAACAAGATTTTATTTCTTATGGTGTTTGGTCAAAATATTTTTCTAATTCTTCGTAAACATTTAGTCTGAAAAGAATTCAGCTTTCTTTCTATGGTTTTGGTGATTTTCCAGTATTCACTTCCATAGAGTAGTCCACTTAGAACATTACTCTTAAATATCACGAATTTCATATTCATGCTTAGTTTTTTTAGATTTCCATATAGTCTGCAGCATTGCAAAAGCCTAGTTTGCTCTAGTAAGTCTGCTGTTGATGTCCTCTGTGCTGTCTCCATTTTCTACTACTCTACTGCCAAGATATACAAATTCATTTACCTCCTCCACTAACTTGCTATCGACTCCAAGTACATTTCTGTTGTTCACATTTTGCTTCATTAACTTTGTCTTTCCTGTGTGGAACTTTAATCCTATGCTGTTTGCATTCTGAGTTAGCTTGTTTATTTTATCTTGCGTATCCTTGTGGCTGCTTGATAGTAGACAAATATCGTCTGCAAAGTCAAGGTCCTCCAGCACTGTGTCAAGGGTCTATTGTAATCCTCTGCGTTTGTCTGATGTTGCCACCTTCATTAACCAGTCTACTGCCAAGATAAATAATGGTGATAGTACACATCCTTGCTTCACTCCTGTTTGTATCTTAAAGCTGCTGGAGGTATGTTCTCTACAGATCACTTTGCACTGAAAACCCTCATATAGGGCTTTGATGACATTCACTGTCTTATGGGGGAAGCCATGCCATCTTAGAATTTCCCACAGTGCATCTCTGTTGACACTGTTAAAGGCTTTCTCAAAATCTAACAATGCATATATTGTGTTACGCTACTCATTTGCCTGCTCTAATATTTGTCTAAGTACAAATATGTGGTCTATGCATGATCTTCCTTTCCTAAATCCTGCCTGCTCTTTCTGAAGTTTTCCCTAAAGTGCTGGTACAATTCTGTTGATGATTATTCTGCAAAATACTTTACTGGTGAGTAGCAGGAAGGTAATGCCTCTCCAGTTCCTGCATTCTCTGAGGTCACCCTTCTTTGGTAGTTTTACTATAAGGCCAGTTTTCCACTCCTCTGGAGCTTTTTCTAGATCCCAAATTTGTTGTAATATCTGGCAAAGTTGTTTTGGTGTTTCTGTTTCTTCTGCTTTCAACATCTCAGCAGTCACTTCATCTTCACCTGGTGCCCTGTCTAATTTTAGCTTATTTATCACCTCCTTTACTTCACTTATTGTTACTGATCCTGTATTGATGTTTAGTTCCGTTTTTGCTTCAGGTATGTCTATTGTTTGTACTGCTTGTGTTCTGTTTAGAAGGGTGTTTCCTCCATCTTTCAATTTTTTCTCTTTCTCCACTGATCAGTTGTCCCTTATGTGTCCTTACTGCACTTTCACATCTTGTGTTGAAGTTACCTGTCATCTGCTTTGTGATTTTGTATATGGTTTTCATGTCATTTCATATGCTGCTTTCTCTGCTGCTTCTGCTAAGTTGTCATAGTACTGACGTTTATCTTGACGGCATGATTCCTTCACTTCTTTATATTTTTGTGCATAATTTGTTCTTTTAGCCTTTGAGATTTTGGTGCTCAGTAATTTTTTTCTTGATTTCCTTTCTTTGCTCTATCTTTTCCCATGTGGTCTTGCTTATCCATTCCTCTTTTCTCTGTTTCTGATATCCCAGCACCTCTTTTGCTATTTCCTGTAGTGTTTCACTGAACTCTGTTATAGACATTCCTGCTTCATCTTATAGGACACTGGAGCAGTTCGAAGTACTACTGAGAATTCATTTCTTGTTTGCTGGTCTTTCAGTTTTCCTGTATCAAAACGTATCTTTCTGTGTTCTCCGATTTTGGCTTTCCTTAATTTTAGTTTTATTTTTGCTACCAGAAGGTTGTGATCACTTCCTACATCTGCTCCTTTCCTTGTTCTCACATCTTGTAGTGACCGTTTCCACTTATTGCTTATTAGTATGTGATCAATTTGGTTTTCTGTGGTTTTATCTGGGCAGCTCCAAGTCACTTTATGGATGTTTTTATGTTGGAAAATTGTCCCTCCTATGGTCATCATGTTTTCTACACAGAAACTGCACAGTCTTTCTCCATTTTCATTTATTTCTCAGATTCCTTCTCTTCCCATGATTCTTCTTCTATCTTCATTTCCCTCATCTACTTTTGCATTGAAGTTGCCAAGATGAGTAGCATATCATTCTTGGTCATTGTTTCTACTGTGGCTTGGAGGCTGTTGTAAAAATCTTAACTTTTCTTCAGCTGCTTCTATTGGTGCATAACAAACTATAATAGACAGCTTTGTGAATCTTGACTTGAAGCATGCATATAATAATCTCATTTATAGGGGTCCATTTCAGCAGTGCTCTTGATGCTTCTTTTGTTATAATCAATGCTACTCCTCCTTCATGATGATCTTCTTTACCTGACCATATTATTGTATCTTCTGTGTGCTGTGTTTTTAATTTCCTTCTGCTTTGTCCTGTCCATCTTGCCTCTTGTATTCCTAGTATGTCTAGTTTGTATCTGTGCATTTCCTTGACGGTTTGTGCTAGTTTTCCAGTCTGGTTAAGTGTTCTTACATTCCAGCTGCCTGTTTGCATCTTGTGTTTAGGTTCCAGGAGGTCTGCAGTCGGGCTGGGGACTTCCAGTGGCTGGCTTTCATCTACAACCTTCATGGGCTCAGTTTCCTGATAAGCATTTCTCCTTCCACTTGCATTTGTTTTTTCTCTTGCTTTTGTTTCTGTAGCAGTCTGATAGTTTTTTACCAGATAGGGTTGCTGGCCCTATGCCAAACCCTCCTTAGTCGCCTTTTACGATCATGCGTGGTAGGGTACAGTGGTCCTATTCTTTGCTTCCCAGGCATGTGCCCACATACTGGGTACCATACGGATGATTTCAGGAACTTCTTACATCTTACACCCTTCCCATGCCGTTAAACATTACATAGGGCTCGCATAGTTGTTTGCCAAGTTTGCCCGTTTTCAGTGAGTCTTTCAATTTCATCAATGGATGTTATGCCCACTAAACTGGCTTCTCTTAACAATGTCCTCTTTAGAGTTTCACATGGTCAGCCTCTTTTTCTTTGGTCTGTGATCCACTTGATAGCTTGTTTTGGTAATCTCTGATTGTTTCTTCTCATCACATGGCCTACATATGTCCATCTTCTTTTTCTGATCACCCATGAGACAGGTTGTTGTTTGCTCATCTGTCTTATCTCTGCATTGTTCTTGAATTTGTTCTACGTTATACCAAGTATTTTCCTTAGCCATTTGTTTTTTAAAAAAAGTCTAATTTCTTGTCCATTTCTTTAGTTGATTTCCAGCTTTCACATGCATAAATGAGGCTGGATATCACATTTGAATTGAATAATCTGAACTTGATTTCTATGCTTATAATTTTTGAATGTCATATGTTCTGAAGATTATTGAAGGACAATGCTGCTTTTGCAATTCTAACTTCCTTCCTGGTGTCACCATCCTGGTCTATGTAGCAGCCAAGGTATGCAAATTGGTTTACTCCATCAACAGCTGTTCCTTCTACGTATATTTTTCCTTTGTGATTAATGAAAAGTTTTATTATTTTTGTTTCGTCTTTTAATTTTAAGATCAGTTTTGCTAACCACACACTAAATAAGCCACAAAATCAATAGGCCACTATTAATCTTATCACTCTGAAGGAAATTCAAAAATTCAAGCACTAAATCAATAGGCCACTATAATTTGAACTCTATGAGTCAACAGAATTTTACACACAAAAAAAAGTATAAATCAGTATAAAACTGATATGAATTTACATGAATTAGAGAACATGTGATATGAATTCATACAAATAAACAGAGCACTGTCACCTAAACTTAAAATTAATTAACTGAATGCTATTACATGACCACCTTTGAGTTTTAAATTTGGTATATTAAAGACTCCATCCAGATTTTTACCACTTTTTTTCAATAACTAATGGGTTGCTACCTATGTTATGTCTATTTTATATAGGTCATTTTTAACATTGCTATTTTCATAATTGTATGATATATATAAATTAATAAATAAAAATAGGAAGAAATTAGAATCATTTGAAAACAAATGTCTAAGGAAAATACTCTGTGTATGATGGAACAATTCAAGACCAATGTAGAGACAAGGAAGATGAGCACACAAGAACCTTTCTCATCAGTGATCAAAAAATTGGAAATGGACATGTATTAGATGAGAAGAAGTTTCAAGGTTAAAAATGTAGACTCCAGCATCAGGGCATTCAGGACAGCCCCATATATGCTCTCCTACATGCTGCATCTTTCACCCAAGAGTTTGTTTTCCAATAAGTCCCATCAAGTGCTGGTTTATAATGTGGTTTTTTTGCCACACAGTTGAGATTTCCTGCCACCATCCTTAATTTCTCTCAGCTCCAGCAATCTCTTTATAACAACATTGTCCTTCTATTCCTGCTCTTCATTCTCCCTCAGTCTGTTCAATACAGGTTTAGCAATGTCACCCATGTCCATTCTCAGCCTGCCTTTTATCTAAGTCAGTCCAGCAAGTCAATCCACCATTTCTTTCCATGTACTCCCACATGACTTGGACAGAAAATCCATGATAAACTCATTCCAACCCAGCAAGAGGAAGTTACTATGGTATGGTCAAGTGATTCTGATCAAAATAGGATTGCAACACAAAGTAATTGCCATGACAGAGCAGAACACAGACAGCTTGGAATTACAGTGTATGCAAGTATGGACTGGATGTGCAAAGTGGAACATAATTAATATATACATTGGTAACAACTCAGTAACAGATGAAGTGATGAGAAGAAACAATTAGAGAATCCCAAAACATGCTATCAAATGAGATACAAAAGGACAAAGAAAAATAGGTCAACCACATGAAACTAAAGAGAACAGTTGAGAGTGGCTTAATTAGTGAGAATAAGATCTTCTTGACAAGGTTAAAAAACTCTTCACAAACACAAAAACATGGTGAACTACAACACAGTCCCTATGTGATGTTTAACGGTGTGGGAAGGATGTAAGATGTATGATTTCCGAGAAAAATAAAAACTGATTTTTTTTTTTAAACGCACAGGTTCTTTACTGCATTCATTAAAAAAAAAAATTTACAGCTGCAGTTATTACTGAGTCATTATTACTGAGTCATTATTTATGACTGACTTCAGTCACTAAATGCTTCAGAAGTGGCCTTGTGCTTTAAGTGTCATTGGATTGATCATTTGACAGCAAGAAAAATGCCAACTATATGCTTTCAGAAGTTGATATATTGTGTAATTATGATTGAAAAGAAAATATTATGTTTTCATTTTATACAAAAATCTTGCTTGTAAAAAAAAATTATTGCATTTCTTTGGAAACAGTGACAAACCAGTTGTAAAAGGCAAAACATTACAAATCACAGACTTCTTAATTACCAGAAGAAAATGATGACAGGTAAGTAGAATTAAACACAGAAGTTCTCTTATTGAAATTTGAATAAAGTTAGTTCCAAGTCTTCAAATCCTTTGGGTTTTTTTTTGGTAACAGATTAATAAACATTGTGAAAATATTGTTTTTTAACGATCTTAAATGTTTTCTTCATCTAGAAAGAAATGTAGATAACATAGAATTTCTTCCAAACATTAGCTCTGAGGTCTACTCATCTGCCTGTGTTATACGTGTACACCAAAGAAAATATACAGTGATGTAATAACTGATTGATAAGTCACAGATGTTGTGTTGTTAAATATTACTGCTTGTTGTTTCTGACATTATTTTGTCTCATGGATATTAGTATCAGTTCCCTGTATAATTTTCAGTTTTGTTGCACATCTATTCTTTCATTTCTTTGCTGCTCCGGATAGATGCAAAAACCTGGTTCATTTTAATCTCGGTAAGAATCCAAGTACCTTGAACAAATTTACACACTTCTCCAATCTTACTCCAAAATGGTGTTGCCTGTCTGGTCATTTCCATTTTTTCAACAAAGACTGTGAGGTCATCTGTGTTATCAAGATTCTGTTCTGTCTCTTTAACTAGTTTCTTTAAGTTGCCAAGTACTCCATATCCTTTATCTTGAACTTCTATTTCATTTCTGAGATCCTCTATTCCTTCCTTAATTGTCTCTCTCTCACTACAATATTGTTCAGAAAACATCTCTATGTCTGCAATAAGAAGGTAGATCTGTTCTTGAATGTCTTCAATTAGTTGAGGTTTATTATGTTCTATTATCAGCTTTTTGCATTCAAATTCACAATTTTCAAATGCTCTAGAAGTATAGCGGCCATAATCAGCTCTTAGATCTTCAGCAATCTGAACTATTTGTCGTATCTGGTCCTTGTTTCTTGCTTCACTCTTCTCCCTGTTGTTAAACAACACAAATCTTCCATTACAATCTTGGTATAACTTCTGCATTTCTCCTGTTTGTTCCTTGCACCATTCCTGGAAGGTGATGTTTCGACCTTCTTCTTTCATTGCTGCCAAAAATAAATCTCCTCCCATCATGACTATGATGACATGATCTAAAAAGTTATCTCCAAATATTTTTTTGTAAGCATCAAGTCTGGATCGATCTTCTGTTGTGAAAACTTTGCTAAACTCAGTGGTGAACAAAAATGCATCTGCACCTTCAGAACACCTTATTAGAGCTGAAAAGATATTAGTTTTTGTTTCACATTCAACAGATTTGTCATTATCAGCTGATATGTTACCAGATTTGTCAGTAACAACTGGTATGTTAACAATCTTAAGTATATAGTTTTCAAACTCAGTATAATCAACAAAATCTTGTGTGCTTTTCAAACTTGTTGACCAAGTTCTAAAAATATTCTGGTCATATCCAAAGTTTCCACTTGCAATTGAGTTGCCTATTAAAAGAAAGTTGAATTTTTTCCCCTCCACTTTGACATGGTGCTTTTCCTAAAGGAAAAAAAAAAAAAGAAAAAAAAAGCATGACAATGCTGAAAACTGGTGAAACTAATAATCATCTTTATAACTTATATATGAAATTTGCCAAAAAAAAAACTTTTTCTAATAAAATGAACCTTGTTATTTGTTGTATACTTTCAAGATAAATGATTAAATGCTTAATGAGCAGTATCATTGAGCTTTAATCACACTGGGGTATAAGAGGTTTTATGACCTGTCATATTTCCTGTCCTAACATACCCCCTTATTAAGCAATATTACCTGTTTGTTATTCTGGATTTGCAAGCCGAGATTAATGTAATCACATACATGTCATAATGTGTTTGATGCTGCCAGTCTGAAAAAGATCTACACTTACACATCTGCAGCACAGGTTTTATTTAAACATTCTCCTTCTCCCAAATACATATTCATTTAGTATAAAGCTGCAGTTATTTTCTAATCATCTCCTGTATTTGAGTTTTCACCTGCAATGAGATTTGACATTCCTTGTTGATAAATACCCTTTCGCAAGGTTGTTTTGTTCATCAGGGAAGGCTGAAAGTAGGCCTTCAGTTACTTGGTTCATCATCTTGGTGCTCTAGACAAGTTCTTATATGATAGGATCTCCTTAATAAATCCCTTAGCATACCGCAGCTGATAATATCAGATGTATGTTGATTTACAGTTCTTCTTGTGCTTTTAAATAACATACAAGTCTGGCATTGCTACAGTTTACTTCCAACTCTTTCATCTCAAGCAGACATACTATGTCACAGTATGTGTCAAAATCTACTGTCCTGCAAGCATCATGAGAATGTTAATGATTGCCACCAATTCAGCATCTGCTTAACAGTTATTGTAGATGTTACCAGGCCAGTCTGCTAGTCTGTTCTTCTGTTTCCACAGATCTCCTATGTCCAGGGCAAGAACTAAAAGTGACATAACAACATATTAATGCACACCATTTCCTCAGCACACAGCCTTCTTGAATGTTTTAAAAATATCCTTACCAAACTGAGGCATGAGCATGTAATCTATAATCTGTTAGGCTTGTAACAGAATAGGCTGAGATCACTGATGATCGATTTTTGTAGTACAAAGGATGTAATCAGTTGTAAAAGTAAAGGGACGTTTTTTTCAGTCCCTTGGTTAAATATTGAATTTTTTTTTCCTCACTTCACGTTTTTCATGAGAAGAAAGTTAAGAATCAGCAGAATCTTGGCTGGTGTGTAAAGTTTCATGAGAGAAGAAAGTTAAGCATCAGCAGAATCTTGGCTGGTATGTAAAGTTTCATGAGAGAAGAAAGTTAAGCATTAGCAGAATCTTGGCTGGTATGTAAAGTTTCATGAGAAAAGAAAGTTAAGCATCAGCAGAATCTTGGCTGGTATGTACAGTTTCACATGATAAGAATGTTAAGCTTCAGCAGGGAATCTTGGCTAGTATGTAAAGATTCATGTGAGAAGAAAGGTAAGCATCAGCTTGGAATCTTGGCTGGTATGTAAAGTTTCACATGGGATTGGTAGTAGGCTGTCTGTTTGTTTAAATAGCAAACAAATAGTAGTCACATACTGTTAGCTTCACGGGATGTTTGTGTAAGGCAGCTTTAGCTCATAGAAATATGGAATTCTCGGGATATTACCTTTTTAGGGTAGATTTTTAGGAAAGGTGAGTTAAGTTCGGGGGAATGTTTAACCAGCTGATTTTTTTGTCAAGGATGATTCTTGTGAGAGTTTTTGTAGCAGTCAGTAGCAGTTTTTAAGTGATATCAGTCATGTCTTAGTTCAGGTGTAGTAGCACTTTTGTTGTCCTTTTTAGGGCAAGGTTTTCTGTGTAGCGTCCTTGTTAGGACCAGAGTGTGCTGTTATGTAGTAGCATCCTTGTTAGGACCAGAGTGTGCTGTTATGTAGTAGCGTCCTTGTTAGGACCAGAGTGTGCTGTTATGTAGTAGCATCCTTGTTAGGACTAGAGTGTGCTGTTATGTAGTAGCATCCTTGTTAGGACCAGAGTGTGCTGTTGTGTTTTTCCTATTCTTGGAAGATGAACTGTTACTCTGGAGATGTTACACATTCCAGAATTTGTAAGTAGTAATTTCTTGGAACTTCCTTGTAGTAGAATATTCTTCTTTATGGCATGGACTGCGTGACCGGCAAGTTTTCATGTTACATGTTTTGTCACTGCCATATGGCAGCAGTTTTTCCCCATCATCATTTCCATCATCCTCATCTTCCGCATCAGTAAATTTCATGTCTATGAGATTTGAACTACACTCTTGGCTGTTCCTAACGATTTGTGTTACTGTTGTGTAGTAAGGTTGCAAAATAAACTCTGGTTGTACTGTTGTTGTCTAATGGGAAGAAGGAGAGTGCTTGGGTGGAAATGTTCTCTGAGTATGTTGCAGAACACAAATTGAAGACTCTTAGGTCAATCTATTAAACTTGTTCCTGAGAGAGTTGACCAACTAACAATTAGTTATTCCTCTGGACCCTTTGAGACCACAGCAGCTTCTAGCTGTGCTCTAACCGTAGAGCAAGGATCCTTCTTCTTCATACATAAAGATGTTTTTCCTCTTCATTTAAGAAGACAGGATATGCCTTTAGGCTCTGTCAGGTGTAATCATTTATTCCATGTCCTTTACTTTCAAGATGTCTTCCACGACCTAATAAAATGTCAATATCATGTCAATGTAAACATATGGCTTTGAATACTGCTTTAAAAAAGTATGATTTACACATCTTGTCCATGTCAGAATTTAATCACTTACTTATGCCTTTAAAATGGACACTAGCTGGACAAGTTGCAGTATTTCTTGATCATTTCAGTTATCTACATATCATTCAAAATGCTGCATAGATGATCACCTTCATCAACATTCCTAAAGACATGATTTGTTTGACTACAAATGTATTCCTACCCATTTGTCTACCTGATATCACCTACTCCTTTTTATCATCAGTTTCCTGCTATATTTGATCTATATTATGAAAGAGAGGAATACCAGTACTCCCACTTTCTCAGTTCACAGAGTTGTGAGAGAACAGAACAAAAAAGATAATAATAATTTTATAACATGCTAGAAAGAAGACTGAAACTAGTTCTTTTCTGTTTGAACTTGGAAGGTACATGGAGCTTCTCCAATCTCCATGAAGGAACAGAATCTTTACTCCAGAATATTTGTAAGGTAGAAACTGTAAGTCTGCTCCACAAGCATGGAGAACAAGATCAACTTTTTTCTAATAAACAAGACTAAAGATTTTGGATAACCTTAACATGAATTTTGAAAAAATAACATTTTTTTACATTGGTTATTTTCCACCAGTTGTATATACCTTGTGTTTAAACTGAATACCACAATATGCTTTGATAGCTGTTGAATTATTAAACAGGTTTCAGATTAAACAAAGAAATAAAGAAAAGTTAAATTTACTGCAAATCAACTGTTGTTACTGTCTTATTATGTTAACTGTATATACTATAATGCTAGCATACAAAAAGCTAGGCATTTTCTGTTCTCTTATATTTAATAAAGTTTTTCTTAATTTAGCATTCTTTGGCAATAATTACCTTCTTGACCGACTCTTCATGGAGATTTGAAAGTAGAATGACGTGGGGCATAAAAAATAATGATAAAAAATCAGATAGATGTCCCATTGCAGTCACTTCTTCCTCAATTTTCATCATGTCCTTGAGGTCACTGCTGATACACTGAAGTTCAGTGATATTACTGAGACTTCTCTTTGCTCTCTCTATGAGGCCACACAGCCCATCAACCGTGACAGGTCCTGCATCAACATTTTGTATTACTGTTTGCAGATTTTCTATTCTGTGCTCAATCTTTTCTCTACATTTTCTTGATAGTGTGCATAGTTTTTCTATGTCTGCTGTAAGAAGACTTATCTTTTCTTGAATTTCTTCAGTCAGTTGAGGTGCAGCCTTTTCTAGTATCAATTTTTCACGTTCAATCCGAGCATTGTTGAAGCATTCAGAATTATAGCGGCCATTTTTCTTTGTCAGTTCTTCTGCAAGATTAGTAATCTCCTGTATCTGTGCCTTCTTCTTCTCCTCATTCTTCTCTTTGTTATTGAACAGCACAAATCTGCCATTGCAGTCTTGGTACAACTTTTCTATTTCTCCTTTCTGTTCTTCACACCACTCCTGGAAACTAATATCTCTGTTGTCTTCTTCCATTTCTCCCCAGAACAAATCTCCATATGTCATGACTACTATCAAGTGAGATATATAAGTGTCCCCAAATATTCGTTTGAGTGTATCAAGTGCATCTTGTTCTGCTTTTGTAAATCTGTCTGTAAATTTTAAAACAAGTAAAAATGCATCAACACCTCCATAACACTTGGCTAGAGCTTGATCCATATGTTTGGCTGCACTTTTTGTGTCCTCTGCCTTGCTCATGTCAGTGTCCATCAAACCGGGGGTATCCACTACCCAGATTTTGTAGCTTTCAAATACTGTGCAACAACAAGTGACCTCCTTTGTTACTGACTTGGCTGTTGCTTTTCTTTTAAAAAAATCCCTATTAAGTATAGCATTTCCTGTCGAACTTTTGCCATTTCCTGTTTTTCCCATGAGAAGGACGTTCAGCTTCAATTTTTCCTGTTGAAAAAAAAAAAAAAATTATCAGTGTTTTGTCTTTATACTGGAATTACACATTTATCATCCATTCTGAAGCAGGCATGAAATCTCCAATTGTTAATGCACCAACTATCAATATGGTATATTTTTTAACTCCATTATTTCACATATTTTATTTTATTTATCTTAAAATCTAAAGTGTAAGCTTGTTTCACACTACATTGCTGGATTAAGATTAAGAGATAAATCCATGGCAATATTGCACTATAGGAAGGGAAGTAAACTGTCACTCTGTGGAGCCCTCATACCAGAGAAGAGGCTTAACTAGCCGCCCGATGCCGCCCCACTCGCATCAGAGCACCCCGATGTTAGGAACTGCATTTCCTGCAGCTATTCAATCCCTCGGCCGAGAACACTTTGGACTTGAGTTAGAGTTTTATTCTTTCAAGGCTGAGGTATGGGTTGAAGGTAGCTGTGCTGCCAATGATCTGGAGTTTTGCTGGCATTGACACTACATCAAAGGCATTTATTAAGCTTTCCAGTTTTGGCCCGGCTTCCTTGGCACTTCTACAGCTTCAGTAGTTTATATGATTAAGTCATTTCCCAGCCTTTCCACCTTGGATCTTGTTGTTTGTGTACTTGCTCTTATGATTCTTCTTTCATTTAGGGCTTTTTTTTCCATGGAGGTTTTCAGTGTCTGTTACACCTATTTTTGATCTTTTATTTTTCAATTATGCATATATCTAGCTTTATACAAGTTTATTCCCGATGATGACGTATACTCCACTGCATGATCTCCGTAGCGTGAAATAATCTCCCTACTGACTTCACGTAGTAGTATGGACTGTTTGATATGTCGTTCATCTGGGTGTGTTTCGTCATTTGCTGTGTGCGTTCTGGGTGGTCAGTTCTGTGAACTTTCATAGTTCTAACAAATGGCTCAAAGACTGGGAACGGCAGAAGTGGTTGGGGTTTTGTTGCCTACCGAAATGGAAGAGTAGTGGCACAGGGTTCGGGAGCCTTTGAAATCACCACATCAAGCGTGAGAATGAAAATTGAGACTGTGTCGGCACCAATGGAATGGATAGGAAATCTGAACTGTGTGGCAGAAAACTCATTATAAACAACCAACATTTGACAGAAACTATTAGCAAACATACTCTTGGATGGATGCTGTTGCATGCGGCGGAGCAAACATGTGATTGTCCCGAATGCAGTGAAGTCGGAGTCTGAAATCTGAACTTTGTACATCGCTGGAATTTATTGAGATATCATTTTTCCTTTTATGAGATATTTTAAAATGTAAATAAATGAATAATATTCACAAGCACATAAGACTATATCTAATTTTACAATTTAAAGATTTTTTGGAATAATTTGATTCTTAATCTTTAGTCCTCTGGAGGTCATAGATAAGCAGGGAGCTCTTCTTCTGTCGGTGAGTGCAAGTAAGTTACACAATCAGGGGAATTCTTCTTCTGTCAAAGAGTGCAGGTAAGTTACACAATCAGGGACATTTTTCTTCTGTCAAAGAGTGCAGGTAAGTTGCACAATCAGGGAAATTCTTCTTCTGTCAATGAGTGCAGGTAAGTTACACAATCAGGGAAATTCTTCTTCTATCAATGAGTGCAGGTAAGTTACACAATCAGGGGAATTCTTCTTCTGTCAATGAGTGCAGGTAAGTTACACAATCGGGGAAATTCTTCTTCTGTCAATGAGTGCAGGTAAGTTGCACAATCAGGGAAATTCTTCTTCTGTCAATGAGTGCAGGTAAGTTACACAATCAGGGAAATTCATCTTCTGGAGGCACTCAAAGGAATTTGGTGGATTTTGTGGATCTGTAAGCTCGGGCTTTCCTTCTTCTTGCTCTTGTTTTCTTTGTTTGCTGTTTATCAGTATAAATGTCTAAAGCATCATGCCTTGAACCACGAAGTGTTATCACCAGTGGCACATCAATATGCGCTTTCTACTTATACAGGTGACTTGGTTACATACTATGTTGGAAGTAGCCATTCACCCAAGGATATGCACCCTGACGAGCCTACATCTGTGGAAAGTGCTAGGCTGCTTCAAATATTTATGCAAAAAACAAAAGCACAATCAACTATTGCTGACACCAGGTGTTGGCAGCATCTTGCTGGAAGTCACTACCATATAAATAACTCACCTGTGCGGGAAAGCTTTTGTACTAAAAAAACTATAAAAGCGCTAGACAAAGGATAACATCTCCCAAACAATAAATAGTGTATAAGTATACAACTATACACAAAGCACTGCATTAAATCTGTGATATCAAAATGTATAAACTAGGTAAAAAGTACGAAAAGCTTTATTATTTAACGAATACAAAAGTCGTGACGTTTCGGCGTGAGCCTTAATTATACAAACACATACAGGACGAAATATGTATGATTAAGGCTCACGCGGAAACGTCACAACTTTTGTATTCGTTAAATAATAAAGTTGTTACTACTTTTTTTTCCTAGTTTACACATCTCCCAAACATTCCAGTGACCAGGATGTGACAGAGACTGTCTATCATAATGCAGCAAAAGACATTTGACTAGTAAATATCAACAACATACTCATGCACAATTAGTGCTGACATGTAACCAAGATGAAACAGAACCTCTGATAAAAAAAATGGCACTGCTGTTTATGTAAGCTGACAGAATGACCTATGAACTGTTTGTGTGTGATGGGTGGTTTTGTTGGTCCTAAAATAAAATTTAAAGTCATGGTGTTTGTGATTTTTAAAAAACTTACTATTTATTCAAGCTTAAGAGTGCAGTAGCCTCTAAGACAAGATACTTTGTGTCATTCATTCATTCATTTACATGTCCCTTGCCGAACTTTGCCTTCCTAACAGCACTCCTGTATGCCTCTCGGTTGTGAGCAAGACGACCTGCTGCTGATGCATCCATTTGCAGATCATCAACGATGTCTTGCAGCCATCTTCGCCTTGGTCTTCCTCTCTTTCTTTTTCCCATTATGTACCCTTCCAACACGGTCTTCTCTAGATTACCATTGCGTTTAATGTATCCAAAATATTTAAGTTTTCTCTCTTTAATCCTCTTTACTACCCAGCCTTCTTCAATATTAAGTTCTTGTATTATGGATATATTTAAATTTAATATATTTATTACTTTGTGTACTTTATCATTTTTCTAGAACTAGCATTGACTAATGTTAGATTTGTTTGTGTTTATCACATGATTCCACTCTATAATTCTGATTCTACTCAGTGTGTTACTTACCTTCTTAATAGTTGCAGCCTTCCTAGCACTGGTGGAAGTGAAAGCAGCTGCCCCATCACATGGAAAGGTGAGATCAGCTCCTCTTCCACTTGAAGAGGTCTCACCAGTTGTCATGGCAGTGGCAGAAATGACACTAACTGTTCTAGCTGGTAGAAGTGACATAATTTATATGGATACCTTTACACGTCATGTCATATATCATGATACTTGTAACTGTTATATCATCTATCATTATATCAGTGCATGAATGTCATCTAACACGAGATAACGTCGCCCGCCTCAGACTAGTCTGGAAAAGGTATGGCAGTAAAAGTGTCTGTCTCTCTGAATGACAGATGTCGTTAGTCAAGATGTTGAATAAAGATCATTTGACGCCTTTTTTATCAGGGACCAAGCGTTCACACCTGTGGCCTTGGTCTAGGTAGGCTAGCCAGCAATCAGGAAGAAAAGCATGAATGTTTGAACTAGTGGCACTTAACCACTGTACGACCAGGCGAGTGGTCAGTTTTATATTATCAGCCGTAGACATAACATTGTTAACGAAACTTGCAAATTTGAACAGAAAAATGAAAAAAAAAAAATCCATCTCATCAGCAAGTGTGTATTGTCACACTGAGTTCGGTTCACTGTGTTATTGCTGTGATCTGCAGTCATTCTTACAAGTGATGGAATAAACTTCTACCTGTCTTGCCTGTTATGCTGAGGGTTAAACAGATGTTTATTATTTACAAGCTGAACACGATGGTCTTACCAGTTATCTTTTCATATCACAAACTAAACTGAATTGACAGAAAGTGTGAAACATAACAAAGTTATATCAACCAAGCATGAGCAATAAATGAAACTATACATCAATATTTCATTCATGACGAGCAATACATTTTTATACAGAAGTTTCATGCAATTTTGGAACACTAATTTTATTAGAAAAATCTTGCAGCCTCGGGCAAACCAGGACAAATAATTAGCCGTGAAAAGTCCAAGCTTACGATCAACGCAGCTCCATTCTAAACAAACAAAAAATACTAACGTAGATTTATCCAGATATGACCATTGATGTGCTGTGGGAAGTTCAATGTCTAAAAGATGAGTTTTGCAAATGTTTTGTGCAGAATTATCCGTAGGCTTTCATTTGTGTAGGGACGAAGTGTGTGCGCGCGCATGTAAGAGCACGCGCATGTGCTTGTAAAGCATTTTCATGATTATTACTATTACTAGGTACTTGTACTACCACATTTTGGTAGAGAAAACGCTGTCAGATTTGACGGTCAGTGACCCATAGCTAACATGCTAGCGTCAGGGTTGGCGAACCATAGCTAATATGCTAGCGTCAGGGTTGGCGAACTATAGCTGACATGCTATCGTCAGGGTTGGCGAACTATAGCTAACATGCTAGCGTCAGGGTTGGCGAACTATAGCTGACATGCTAGAGTCAGGGTTGGCGAACCATAGATGACATACCGGAGTCAGGATTGGCGAACTATAGCTAACATGCTAGAGTCAGGGTTGGCAAACCATATCTGACATCGGCGTCAGGGTTAGCGAACTATAACTAACATACTAGTGTCAGGGTTGGCGAACTATAGCTAGCATGCTAGCGTCAGGGTTGGCGAACTATAGCTAAGATGCTAGAGTCAGGGTTGACGAACTATAGCCCACCAAGACCCTGTCCTAGCTCTCCCCAGTAACATGGCTCGCCTGGCTGACTTTCCTAATAAGATTGACTGAAGTCTTACCGAAAGCGACATTTCACCCAGTCTATCTGCTGTCAGTTTTCTTATTCCATTTCATGAAAGCAGTTTTTTTCCATCTGAAATCACACTTCTAGCGGGAAAATGTAACAAAAACTCTGTCAAACAAATACTTGTGAAGAATAAACAACTAAACAGTTACCTTCTAAACTGCCAAGCAGGCAGAGGTAGCTAAAAAGTGCAAGAACGTATGATGTTTGCACATACACAAACTTTTTGTGGAACTACCTAAAGTTAACAGTTTCTTATGTTTTATTATTCACTGTGAGTAAAGATTGATTACACTTCGTCATGGAACGTGTTACATCGCCTAGGCGCCGGTTAAAAAAAAGTATCCTCCGGGGCTTCTTAGTGCCCATGGAGCCTGTGAGCTGCAGATAGTAGATATATTTTAGAGCACTCGATTTGACTTACGCGCTGACGAAATGCGCAGACGATGTGCGCAGTGGCCCTACTGAGTCGTGCTGTGACAATAGACACATCTTTCTAGGAAAGCGTTCTTTAACAAGAAAAACCGGATTTACCCGCCCGAGCTCTAGAACAGGCACATTCAGTCACAGTTGACATGTCACAAAGATCCCTTAATTTTCTAGGAAAATTGTTCTAATATTATTAGTCCCAACGGGCAGATCTAACACACAATGCACATGAAATGAGACCTTTGTTCTCAACCGTACACAAAAAGAATGATAACTTTACCTTTCACTTCTGTAGTACAAATAAGTTGACAAATCCAGGGTGGGGTTTCAAGATCTAACATGATTGGTTGGTGATTTTCGTCCTTGTATAATGATAGAAGGTTCTTATTGAAATGTTATATGTATAGCGTATTTGCACAACTTTAAACCATTTAACTCGTTGATCAGTTACTGTATGGAAAGTTTTGTTACTGCCACGATTAAAATCTAACGACTTCGACATCTTTTGCCTGCCTTGTGTCATTAATTAAGTAAATCAGAGCATTGTTTTTGAATTCTTTACTGTCAGTTTCATCACATTTCTTGCTCTACATCCTCACAAGTCAGGTTTATTAGTAAGTAAGAAATTATTTTATCTTTTAACTTGTTCTGTTTTACCTTTGTCCATAAATAAGATAGTATGTTGAAACATCGGCTGCGTCTGTTTTTAAATTATATTATATTTTCCTGTTCCCTTTCATTTTTATATTCCCATCTTAAGTCAAAATGCACATCACTCCTCCATCTTTAATTTCACTTCCTTGTTCCATCGCTCAATAATACCACAGCTCTCTCTGTCCTCTGATACAGGGATAAGAAAAGAGTAATAGAAATTTGCTTTTTCGTTTCTTTCTGGATTTATATTATATTTAGAAGCAACACTTGCAGTATGTTCAAATTATACCACACATAAAGCTGTCAGTCAGGTCTTAGTTCCAGCAATACGATAACCTGTATAATAGGACACTGGAAAAACCCAAGTCATTATGTAGTCTTTTCCCAAATAAATTTTCATTTTCAGAGGTTCTGAGAATTCTGCTGCCTTTTTAGGAAATGAAGGCCACAGACCGGATGTGTTGAGACAACATAAAAATATCAAGAAGTGTTAATGTAAAAGGTGGTGTTGCGATTTCGTAAGTTAAGACGAGAAAATCGAATACAGCAGAAACTGAAATATTAAACTGATTTGTATGTTTAGAATATTTCACGTGCTTCTAACACTCACTCAATCATACGCGAGCGCATACACACACAGGAAGCAGTGGACATACAGACAGAAAATAGATAGATAGGTTATTTTCGTATCGTTTCACAAACACCAATGAGTGATTTCATTTTATTACCAGAAATAATATATATTATTCATGTACACATACACGTTTATGTAAACACACACACACACACATGTCTTTTATTTCCTTCCTTTTCCTACTTTTGTCGCAGTTAGTGGCGTACCATTTGTTATTAGCGCCCAGGGCAAGCCAAATTTTATTCGCATTCTCTCTCTCTCTCTCTCTCTCTCTCTCTCTCCCCACCCCCCACCCAAGTTCTAAAGACTGAAATAGCTGGAGGTGGGGTAAAGGATAAGCTCTCCACTTCAGTTAAACATCTCTAAGGCGTGCGCCTCAAATAGCCTCTGACAGTCCAAGTCCAGCTCCTGGCCTTCTCGTGGAGGAACTGTTTAAACTGACAGGGGAAGGGGTGAAAGGCGAGTATCTGGCGCCTGAAACCCAGACGCTTCGGGTAGATGAGACTCGTTAGTCTTGGTTGGTAGCTCATCTAGGAGAAGGAAAACTCTCAAACCCCCTGCTGCCTTGTAGGGTAGACTCTAGTCAGAGTCAAAGGCTAGTGGAGTAAACCATAAATAAACCAATGGAAGGCAAGGGGAAACCAACACTGCACATTCCCAAGAACAATCATGACAATCCACAATTCTCTGAATCATAACCACGTTAATGGGGGTTCCACTGGGTGCTAGATGGGAAAACCGTGGAGGAGAGAGAGAGAGAGAGAGAGAGAGAGAGATACAATGTTAACCTAGCCAGGATAAGTGAAATAGATGATTATAGTTCCCACCCCAAGCTGTTTCTCTTCACATCAAGGACAGTTGCTTAGGCAATAAGCACATTCATCAAACTCATGAAGAACAACAAAGCACTAGGACCAGATAAAATCACCAAGGAAGAATTGGAACCATTAGGAGAGCTTGGCATATAAATAATTACCAGTTTTCATTGCCCTACCAAAGAAACAAGGTGCAGTTGAATGTGAAGACCATCGAACCATTATTCTTATGAGCCTTGTTACCAAAATCCTGCGTCATATTGTCATGAGAAGAGTCAGAGGCAAAATAAAACCAGAAATCGCTGAAGAACAGTGCGGCTTCGTCCAAGGAAAGGCTACAAGTAACGCCATATATATATATATTGAGAACATTCATGGAGAGATCAAAAGAAGTAAAGATAGACCTATAGTTATGCTTCATAGACTACTGTAAAGCATTCGAGAAAGTGAGACACATAGAAATTATAAGAATGCTGGAAGACATTAACATAAATTCGAAAGATCTGAAACTCATCAAAAACATATACTGGCAGCAATCAGCAGCAATGAAGGCTGAGAACCAAATAGGAGCATTCCAAGACATAAAATTGGAAGTGAGACAAGGATGTGTTCTGTCTCCTGACCTCTTCTCCTTGTACAGCGAAAACATAATGAGGAATATAGAGAGCTTGCCAGGAATATCAATTGGCAGGTACAACCTTAACAACTTACGATATGCAGACGACATAGTTCTGATTGCTAAAAGTGAAGGGGAGCTACAGGCTCTTCTGGACATCGTGGTTCATGAAAGTAAAAGTAAAGGTCTCAGCCTGAACAAAAAGAAGACTGAAGTGATGGTCATCTCAAAGAAAAGAATACTACCAAAATGTAGCATTACCATCGATGGCGCAAATCTGAAACAAGTTGATAGATTCAAGTACATAGGAATGATTATAACAACTGATGGGAAATGTCAAAATGAAATAAAAAACAGACGTGCACAGGCCAAGTCAGCATTCCAGAAAATGAGAAACATCTTTTGCAACAGATGGAAACAAGATTCCGAGTACTTAAATGTTACATCGAGCCAATTCTGTTTTATGGCTGTGAATCATGGTCCATGAATAAAAGAGTACAGCGAGAAATGTAGGCCACGGAGATGTGGTTTATAAGAAGGATGTCGAACAGCTAAAAAAAAAAAAAAATGAAGAAGTCTTAAGAGAGGCTGGAGTTAAAAAGCAAATTATAACAAAGATCAGAGGCAGACAAGTGAGATTTATAGAATATTTCCTGAGAAGAGGAAAATTGGAACACACTGTGGGAAGTGGAAAAATTGAGAGAAGAAGAGACAGAGGAAGACAGAGAGAGAAGGTCCTGGATGGGCTGTCAGTGTGGCTAAGAAGAAAATGACCGGCGGATCTCGTAATCAACTCAAAAGTCAGGGAATTGTGAAGAGAAATGATCGCCTACGCCACTCGGCACGGCACTTAGAGAGAGAGAAATGATCGCCTACGCCACGCGGCACGGCAATTAGAGAGAGAGAAATGATCGCCTACGCCACGCGGCACGGCAATTAGAGAGAGAGAAATGATCGCCTACGACACGCGGCACGGTACTTAGAGAAAGAAATGATCACCTACGACACGCCACTTAGAGAAAGAAATGATCGCCTACGACACGCCACTTAGAGAAAGAAATGATCGCCTACGACACGCCACTTAGAGAAAGAAATGATCGCCTACGACACGCTACTTAGAGAAAGAAATGATCACCTACGACATGTCATTTAGAGAAAGAAATGATCGCCTACGACACGCCACTTAGAGAAAGAAATGATCGCCTACGCCACGCGGCAGGGCACTTAGAGAAAGAAATGATCGCCTACGACACGCCACTTAGAGACGGAAATGATCGCCTACGACACGCCACTTAGAGAAAGAAATGATCACCTACGACACGCCACTTAGAGAGAGAAATAATCGCCTACGCCACGCGGCACTTAGAGAGAGAAATGATCACCTACGCCACGACACTTAGAGAAAGAAATGATCACCTACGAATCGCCACTTAGAGACAGAAATGATCGCCTACAACACGCCACTTAGAGAAAGAAATGATCGCCTACGCCACGTGGCAGGGCACTTAGATAAAGAAATGATCGCCTACGACACGCCACTTAGAGACAGAAATGATCACCTACGCCACGCCACTTAGAGAAAGAAATGATCACCTACGCCACGCCACTTAGAGAGAGAAATAATCGCCTACGCCACGCGGCACTTAGAGAAAGAAATGATCACCTACGGCAATACACTTAGAAAGAGAGAAATGATCACATACGCAACGACACTTAGAGAAAGAAATGATCGCCTACGCCACGACACTTAAAGAAAGAAATGATCACCTACGCACGACACTTAGAGAAAGAAATGATCCACAATTCTTTGAATCATAACCACGTTAATGGGGGTTCCAGTAGGTGTTGATGGGAAAACCGTGGAGGAGAGAGAGAGAGAGAGAGAGAGAGAGAGAGAGAGAGAGAGAGAGAGAGAGAGAGAGAGAGATCAATGTTAACCTAGCCAGGATAAGGTGAAATAGATGATTATAGTTCCCACCCCAAGCTATTTCTCTTCACATCAAGGACAGCTGTTTAGCAATAAGCACATTCATCAAACTCATGAAGAACAACAAAGCACTAGGACCAGATAAAATCACCAAGGAAGAATTGGAAGCATTAGGAGAGCTTGGCATATACATAATTACCAGAGTTTTCATTGCCCTACCAAAGAAACAAGGTGCAATTAAATGTGAAGACCATCGAACCATTAGTCTTATGAGCCATGTTACCAAAATCCTGCTTCTTATTGTTATGAGAAGAGTCAGAGGCAAAATAAAACCAGAAATCGCTGAAGAACGGTGTGGCTTCGTCGAAGGAGAAGGTACAAGTAATGCCATGTATATATATATATATATATATATATATATATATATATATATATATATATATATATATATATATAATATATAATTGATGGCGAGATCAATAGAAGTAAAAATAGACCTATAGTTATGCTTCATAGACTACTGTAAAGCATTCGAGAAAGTGAGACACACAGAAATTATAAGAATGCTGGAAGACATTAACATAAATTGGAAAGATCTGAAACTCATCAAAAACATATACTGGCAGCAATCAGCAGCAATGAAGGTTGAGAACCACATAAGAGCATTCCAAGATATAAAACTGGGAGTGAGACAAGGATGTGTTCTGTCTCCTTACCTCTTCTACTTGTACAGTGAAAACATAATGAGAAATATAAAAATGTATAAACTAGAAAACAAGTAAGAGCAGCTTTATTACTTAACAATTACAAAGGAGCAGCTTTATTACTTAATGATTATAGAGGAGCAGCTTTATTACTTAACGATTACAAAATATTCATGTATAGTTGTATACTTACGCACTAATTACTGAATAAGAAATACAGAGAGCTTGCCAGGAATATCAATTGGCGGGTACAACCATAACAACTTAAGATATGCAAACGACACAGTTCTGATTGCTAAAAGTGAAGGGGAGCTACAGGCTCTTCTGGACATCGTGTAAATACTGAAAGTAAAAGTAAAGGTCTCAGACTGAACAGAAACGAGGAGTGAAGTGATGGCCATCTCAAAGAAAAGAATACCAGCAAAATGTAGCATTTCCATCGATGGCACAGAACTGAAACAAGTTGATAGATTCAAGTACTTAGGAACGATTATAACAGTTGATGGGAAATGTCATAATGAAATAAAAAGCAGACGTGCTCAGATCAAGTCAGCATTCCATAAAATGAGAAACATCTTTTGCAACAGATCCATATCAATGGGAACAAGATTCCGAGTACTTAAATATTACATCGAGCCAATTCTGTTTTATGGGTGTGAAGCATGGTCCATGAATAAGAGAGTACAGCGAGAAATGGAAGCCATGGAAATGTGGTTTATAAGAAAGATGTCGAACAGCTAAAAAAACCAACGAAGATGTCTTAAGAGAGGCTGGAGTTAAAAAGCAAATTACAGCAAAGATCACAGGCAAACAAGCGAGATTTATAGGACATTTCCCGAGAAGAGGAAAATTGGAACACACTGTGGCATCTGGAAAAACTGAGGGAAGAAGAGACAGAGGAAGACAGAGAGAGAACTTACTGGATGGGCTGCCAGTGTGGATAGTAAGAAAGTCACCGGCGGATCTCGTAATCAGCTCAAAAGACAGGGAATTGTGAAGAGAAATGATCGTCTACGCCACGCGGCACGGCACTTAGAGAGAGAAATGATCGCCTACGCCACGCGGCACGGCACTTAGAGAGAGAAATGATCGCCTACGCCACGTGGCACGGCACTTAGAGAGAGAAATGATCGCCTACGCCACGCGGCACGGCACTTAGAGAGAGAAATGATCGCCTACGCCACGCGGCACGGCACTTAGAGAGAGAAATGATCGCCTATGCAACGCGCCACGCCACTTAGAGAGAGAAATGATCGCCTACGCCACGCCACTTAGAGAGAGAAATGATCACCTACGCCACGCCACTTAGAGAGAGAAATGATCACCTACGCCACGCCACTTAGAGAGAAATGATCACCTACGCCACGCTACTTAGAGAGAAATGATCGCCTACGCCACGCCACTTAGAGAAAGAAATGATCGCTTACGCCACGCGTCACTTAGAGAAAGAAATGATCACCTACGCCACGCGGCACTTAGGGAAAGAAATGATCACCTACGCCACGCGGCACTTAGAGAAAGAAATGATCACCTACGCCACGCGGCACTTAGAGAAAGAAATGATCACCTACGCCACGCGGCACTTAGAGAAAGAAATGATCACCTACGCCACGCGGCACTTAGAGAAAGAAATGATCACCCACTCCACGAGGATGGCACTTGATTGATTGATCTCCCTCCCCTTCCCCACCTCCTACCTTCAGAAGAAAAAAGTACACATTCTTTTTTTTCCTTATGTAGATCATTTATTTATTACAATTTTATTTATTAGAATTTGCAAGGAAGTAACGCAGCTGGTAAAGAAAGAATGCTCCACTTTTTTTTTGGTATGCCATGTAACGCAGGGGCCAATAAATGTCATCCTGCACTCCTGACTACACCTACAGCTGATACTGAGAAACTTGTGTCCCCACATGAAACTCATCCATCACTTTAAAAGTTGAGAAATAATGCAGTAGGTGAGTTATAAATGTACTTCTTCATATTGTTAAATAAAGTGGTTTACTAGCTAAAGTTTCTAGTTGTGTAATCCATATCCCAGTTTAATAAGTCATTGTACGAGTAGTACATGGGGGGGGGGGGGTTAGGGTGTGGCCTGTGAGAGGAGGCAGCAGCTGGAAAAAGTCTGGGAAACACTGATCTAAAACAATATACACGTATGCTGGACTGACACGCTTGTATACTGTCACTGCCCACTTCGTTTCTCTCTTTCTGTCTGTTTGTCTGACTCTGTCTCTCTTTCTGTCTGTTTGTCTGACTCTGTCTCTCTTTCTGTCTGTTTGTCTGACTCTGTCTCTCTTTCTGTCTGTTTGTCTGACTCTGTCTCTCTTTCTGTCTGTTTGTCTGACTCTGTCTCTCTTTCTGTCTGTTTGTCTGACTCTGTCTCTCTTTCTGTCTGTTTGTCTGACTTTGCCTCTCTTTCTGTCTGTTTGTCTGACTTTATCTCTCTTTCTGTCTGTTTGTCTGACTTTATCTCTCTTTCTGTCTGTTTGTCCGACTCTGTCTCTCTTTCTGTCTGTTTGTCCGACTTTATCTCTCTTTCTGTCTGTTTGTCTGACTTTATCTCTCTTTCTGTCTATTTGTATGACTCTATCTCTCTTCCTGACTCTTTTTTTTCTCTAATTCTCTCCCTCCATCCATCTCCTCTCTCTCTCTCTCTCTCTCTCTTTCTTCTTTTTCTCTCTCTCTAATGTGATCGGACGTGTTTCTTTTAGCTCCTACATTTGGATTTTTACCAGTGTCATTTTATAAGATTGTGACGTGAAATGGATATCACTGGAATTCACTTGTGTTTGTGCTTGTGGTGAAATATGTGAAATTTTAAAAATCCGTGTAGTTTGTTAAATATTTATCAAAATGTTAGAACAGTATATATAACATATATAAGCTCTTTGTCTAATACTGGCCTAGCCCGTGACCACGCGGCTCATTGTAACTAGGTCATCGTGTGGCCAGGCGTGACTACAATGGCTGGAATAATGTATTGCATCATAAGCTGACAATGTTATCTTGTAGTAGAGACGATGATATAGAAGATGATGTAGAAGAAGCTAGCCAGACAAGAAGACGGGATGGACTGCGGCCGGCGGCTGTAAAGAATTACTCCCTGAACAAAAGAAAGGCGGTAAATACCAAGCTCCGTGGCTGCGACAAAGTCCCCGGCCTGACAATAACAAGGACCAACGAGGGACAATGCTTGGTCGTTCTTTTCAACAACACACTCGATTATGAGTGTGTGAAGCAAGCGTTCAGGGAGTACTACCACGGCCACACAGAAGAGAGAAACAAGAGTTCAGGTAGTACTATCACGGCCACATAGAAGAGAGAAACAAGAGTTCAGGTAGTACTATCACGGCCACATAGAAGAGAGAAACAAGAGTTCAGGTAGTACTACCACGGCCACACAGAAGAGAGAAACAAGAGTTCAGGTAGTACTACCACGGCCACACAGAAGAGAGAAACAAGAGTTCAGGTAGTACTACCACGGCCACATAGAAGAGAGAAACAAGAGTTCAGGTAGTACTATCACGGCCACATAGAAGAGAGAAACAAGAGTTCAGGTAGTACTACCACGGCCACATAGAAGAGAGAAACAAGAGTTCAGGTAGTACTACCACGGCCACACAGAAGAGAGAAACAAGAGTTCAGGTAGTACTACCACGGCCACACAGAAGAGAGAAACAAGAGTTCAGGTAGTACTACCACGGCCACACAGAAGAGAGAAACAAGAGTTCAGGTAGTACTACCACGGCCACACAGAAGAGAGGGCAGATAAAAATGGTGTACATGTGGAGGACTTTATAAAAACACCGCTTGTAACTATCCACCTGTACCATACAAGAAATAAAATATTGGTTCAAGGCGGTGCTCATGATGTCGACTCTTGGTTGACAGATGACTTCAGTCGTATTCAGGATGAAGCTTTAAAACCTTTCCTGCGACTGTCAGCTACAGTGAAGACATCTCTATCATCTGTTGCCATGAGTGACAGACCGGCCATCACCACCAGTGACGGACACGATACTGTCGCCACTGATATCAATCAAGGCGCTACCACCACCGACATGCAAGAACAATTCACCAACTGTCCCAGTGCTGATCTTACTGACAAAGCCCTGTCAGATCAGGCAAGCACCTCAGCTGAACCCACTGATGTTCAAACAATGCCTGAACACTCCACCAGCAACAGTTTAGCTGATGTGGAAAACCGAGACGACAGTGAAGCTCCAGCGCGAGAGTTCTCTCCCTCTAGTGTGGCTGATTCAGCGCATGTATCTCAGCAGCCTACAGTTATCGAGGAAAACTTAGCTACATTATGTAGCCAGAACATACTTCAGGTAGTCAAAGACCTCGTCATAAAGCTTATTACTGACATGGCAGCGGAGATTAAGCGCTCATTCAAGCTGGAGAATGACAGTCTCAGGGCTGAACTTACGTCACTGAGAGACGAAAATGCTAAAATGAGACTCATGATATCTGAATGGCAGAGTGAGCCACGCAGACACAACAAGAAAGTGTTGACAAGTATTCCAGAAGTGACTGCTGACACAGACAATATGGCTGTAAATTCATGCACAAGTGCACCTGATATCAACAAAGAAGTCACGCCACAGCAGGGAGATGCACAAGAAAAACACACCAGCACCACAACACCTATAAAGGTAGCACCTGAAAATTTAGCTTACCCTATTGATATGCAGATAAGTAATAGGTTTCAAGCTTTACAAGATAACCCCATTGTATATAATCATAAAGCACCAAGAACCCAGACAGATATCTCAAACAAGACATCCACTTCTCAGTCACGGTCTCATAAACATCAACAAGAACAAGATACACAACAAACAACACAGTAACAACATCAAAGAATATACGACACACTTGATAATCGGAGATTCCTTACTTAAAGGAATCTATGGAGAGCGCATGTCAGTTACCTCTGAAGACACTGTCTCAGTCATGCCAGTACCTGGAGCTGGTATTATAAAACTAACGCAGACACTGAGACGACTTGACGTCGATCAGAGAGTGAGGAGAACGACCGTGCATGTTGGCATTAATTTCAGCATGAACGGCCAGAATCTTCGGCCCTCTGATATACAGGACTTGATATCCGCCATCAAGAAAAAATACCCCAACACTTCCATAAACATTTCATCCATCATTCCACCTTGTTCTGGTCCTGGACGTCGCATGGTGGATATAAACAACAAAATACTAAAAACATTCTGTCTACAGAACACATTAGTTTTTATAAACAACACGCCATTTTTTACTTCAGCCACAGGTGCTCCCAAAAAACGCCTTTACAGGGACCACATCCACATTAACAAGACTGGCAGCAGCATCCTTGCCAAAAATATCAAATATCCAGCAAGAACTGAGCAGAACATAACAAAACACTCAAATAGCCAGAAACAGTTTAGACAGCCACCCACATCTCATAGATCCAGAAACACACACTCTACACAAACTACAAGACTCCAAGGACCCTCAGAAACATCACCATCTGCCTCTCTACCATTGCCCGCTCCATCCACTGACCCACTATACGATTCCATGTTCCCGCCCCTGCCTACACGGCAAGCTCAACAAATTATACCAACACTTAGTACAGGGAACAACACAATCACCACTTAGGAATGCCACAACAACTGTACAGGACACAAACACAAGAACCTCGAATCATTATCCGTGGAACTTTCAGCTACAATATCTAATGCAGTTTAGTCCTGCAGCTCTGAGCCACGCGTATATGATGTCCCTACTACACAGTCAACACTCAACACCCACATACAGATACTAGATAGCTTGAAACTTCCAGCATTTTTTAACTTCTGTAGATAAATTTAACTGAACAAAAACAAAAAACCACAGAAGTTCTTACAGCAGAACAGACATTTCTTAGTGCTAGCTTACAGCTAATATTGTCATCAAGTCTTTTACAATTTACACTTACTTAACGTTCATTGCATTGTTGATTTTTGTACTTTTCCCCATTATTTGTCAGTATATTATAAACTTAGTTAGATTCATTATCTCTACTAGCTTAAACGTATACCTATAATTGTATGATTGAAGTCTGACCAGTTATTTTATTTTTACTGAAGTATAATATTTCTAACATTGTTATAGTGACTCAGAAAATGGAGGAGTGGCTGCGACACGATGGCCTACGTGTTGGCCACTTAAATGTTTATCATTTGTTAGGAAAGCTCCCTGAGGTTACACATATACTTCAACAACATTTTCATATTTTTGGTTTCTCTGAAAGCAGATTACATAAAAACATCACAGACAATGATATACGAATAGATGGTTTTAATTTGATCAGGCGCGACCCAACAAGGAACCTAGAGACAGGTTTAGTCGTTTACATTTCTAACACAATTCAATTTTGTAGAAGAGAAGACCTGGAAACATCACAGGTTGAATGCATTATGCTAGAAATCAAAATATCAAATCTTAGTCCAATTCTAATTAGTTTTATATACCGAAATCCAAATGCTTCAGCCGAGTGGTATGATCACTTTGCGACCATGATGGATGATGCTGTAACTCATAAATTCAAGGACATAATCATTCTAGGCGACTTCAATATAGATCTTAATCAGCCAAATCCTACATGGAAGAACATTTTAACATCTTACAACTTCTCCCAAATTGTTAACAAACTTACTAGAGTAACTGAATCATCATCAACATTAATAGATCATATTTATGTAGCTGATCCAGGAAACATTACTGAATGTACTGTCCCTCATGTGTCGCTGAGTGATCACTACCCGGTCTGCTGTACGTGGTCACATAAGGGGTATAAAATACCGAAACACAAACATACCAGCATCAAATATAGAAACTTTTAAAAATTTTAAAACTTTAACTTGGAATTATTTTTAACTGATCTAAAAGCTTCGCCTCTTACGTACGTTTTCCAGTTAACAAATCCAGATGAGGCTATCGAATACTGGATCAAGATATTTCGAAATATTTTGACAAGCATGTCCCCATCAAAGAAATGAGAGTAAAACACGTAACAAAATCCCCGTGGATAACTCCCGATATATTGCAACTCATGAGGAAACGGGATGAAGCTCACAAAAGCAGAAATTTCAGTAGCTATCGTTCACTTAGGAATAAGGTGCAGTATTTAATTAGGCAGGAAAAGAAAAGTTACTTCAGAAATTTAGTGAAAGACAAAACTGATAGTAAATCAATCTGGAAAGCGATTAATACTCTTGTAAATAAAAGGAAGCAAACTGACCCACAAACACTTAATGGTGAACATACTTGCACTAACTTCAGTGAACATTTTAGGGAAGAAATTAGTATTCTAAAATCTTCATTACCGACCCCTAATTGAGACCTTAGCGTGTTGAAAACTTTCAGCGGCAGTAAATGTGTAAAGCTAAAACACATTAATATTCCTTTCCTCACAGTCGGTGAGGTTTATAACTACATCCGGTCCCTAAAGAACACTAACTCAGCAGGATGTGATGACATTAGTAACAAGATACTACGCTACGCTGCACCAGTTATCACAGACACACTAACATACTTATACAACTTGTGTTTTGACAAAAAATATTTCCCTGACGCTTTTAAACTCGCCAAAGTTTTTCCTCTTTTTAAATCTGGACAGACTAGTGACCTCTCAAACTATAGACCCATATCCATTCTGTCATCACTATCAAAACCTCTTGAAAAACATATACAAAATTTAACTCTGCTCCACATGCAAGAAAACAGTCTACTAATAGACAGTCAGTCAGGTTTTAGACCAAATTACTCCTGCCACACAGCATTAACTAAAATGACAGAAAGCTGGCTGTCTAATATAAATGATGACACATTGTGTGGTGTTGTCTTTGTTGATTTTAAGAAAGCCTTCGATATAATTGATCATGAAATTATTGCAAAAAAAAAGCTGGAAGGCTATAGATTAAACCCTGACCTAACAAAATGTATTACATCTTTTCTCTCAGGTAGAAAACAAGTAGTTTGCTTTAGAAACAAAATATCTGGCTTGTCTTTGATTGATACCGGTATTCCTCAAGGCTCCATTCTTGGTCCTCTTCTCTTTGCTATCTATATTAACGACCTACCACTACATTTAAAGCACTCTTCATGTGATCTTTTCGCTGACGACTGTACTGTTTACAATAGTGAATATGGCATCAATAACCTACAGACAACGCTCCAAAATGATATAAACAGTTTGATTAAATGGAGTAATAAAAATGGTATGTTGATAAACACCAACAAAACAACATCCATGTTCATCACTACAAGACAGAAACTGCAAAATGCAACAAAAACTTCACTACAGCTTTGTGCTGGGACTAAGGCAATAGAAAATGTTCATGAACATAAAACTCTAGGACTCATCATTGATCAGCATTTAACTTGGAATTCTCATGTACATAACATAACAAATTTGATTGCACAGAAAGTTTACCAATTAGCCAAAATTAAACACTTTATCGACAAAGACACAAGAAAGATATACTACATATCACACATACAAACACACTTAGATTATTGTTCCACAATCTGGGATGGATGCTCAGTCTCAAACACAAAAAGGCTCCACTCACTTCACAAGCGAGCATTAAATCTTATTTGTGACAAACACCCAGTGCAGACTGTAGATCAACACAAACAACTCAAAATTCTACCCCTCAAAAATAGAATCATTTTTAACAAAGTTAAGTTTGTTCACAGAATTCTGTCGCACAATGCTCCGCCTTACTTGTGTCACTGTTTACGTATAACACTAAACATAGCCAGCGTTTAAAAAACTCTCTTTTTCCTAAACCCAGGATTGATCTGTACAAGAAAAGCCTTGCATACTCTGCAGTACAGCTCTGGAACACCCTCCCCTACAATTTAAAAACCATTGGTAATACTTCATCCTTTAACTCAAACCTGTTTCATTATTTACTTGCTTGTAATTATATGCCTCCATAAAATAACCAGCACTCTCTCAACACATGGCTCGTAAACCATCAGGTACTTCAATGACATAGTTAGAAAAGCAACTTGTTAGATATTGTTAGAAATTATTTTAATGTTTGTTAAAAAAAATGTTAGAAGATCTGTATTTACAATGTATTTTTATTTATGTATATGTCTGAGTGTGTATGTGTGCGTTGAGTGCTATTTTATTAGGTTAATTACTTCTTCTCTTTTACTTTGAATGTAGCAGTTAAATCTTACACTCTTTTGATATGTTTTTCCTAATTTAATTTGTATATTTGTACTAAATCAAGTGTGTGGGAAGAATGAAAGATGGAGTGATGAAGGGCAGAATGTAAGACGGGCCTGCGTGCCCAATTCTTTACCCTTTAAAAATAAAGATTATTCATTCATTCATTCTTTTTCAAGACAAAGAGATGTCTTTGTTCTTGGTATGTTACAGACTTTTCGCTTTTCTGGTAAAAACTAGACCGAGGTTGAGGTTAATTTTAGAAAGAGATAATGCTCAGACATGATATCTTTTTGTATACAACTGTCAAACTGTCAAAAGAGAATCATTTTTTTTAAATAAGTGTCATTAGCCTGTGTATAATGATGATAATATGATGCTTATTATTTATAACAATGTGATAATAAGATGCTTTTATTAATAGCAGTGATATTACATTAAGCGATATATAAAGAGGTTTAGCTGAGAGTCAGTCAACACACGCTAAGTGTGTTACAGAATGAACTGAACGATGACAGTCAACACACGCTAAGTGTGTTACAGAATGAACTGAACGATGACAGTCAACACACGCTAAGTGTGTTACAGAATGAACTGAACGATGACAGTCACACACGCTAAGTGTGTTACAGAATGAACTGAACGATGACAGTCACACACGCTAAGTGTGTTACAGAATGAACTGAACGATGACAGTCAACACACGCTAAGTGTGTTACAGAATGAACTGAACGATGACAGTCAACACACGCTAAGTGTGTTACAGAATGAACTGAACGATGACAGTCAACACACGCTAAGTGTGTTACAGAATGAACTGAACGATGACAGTCAACACACGCTAAGTGTGTTACAGAATGAACTGAACGATGACAGTCAACAGTACTTGAAGAATATTTAAAGGCTTCGACGAAGAGTAACGAAAAAATGAATATTACATAAGTACGTATAAATAGCCTAGCGGAGAGAACGTACACAAACCTTCAGAAGGCAACAGGAAACCATTGTCTAACTCCCAAGATTAGGCATGGGGATCTGGATAAAACAAACTGAAGTGAACAACGTTAATGAGTGTTCAGGTAGAGCAGCCTTATCCAGCAGGGCATTTCATGAGTCATAGGTAATGCCAAATAGTCATCAAGCTACTTCTGGCAATACACATTCTGACTTGCAGTGCGGAATGAGCGAACTTTGTATCAGACAGTAATCCTGGAAAATGCAGTCAGAGAAATGAAAAAGAATAGAAAGTAGCACCCTACGAATAAAATGAGATGAAGTGGACAGGTGCAGGCAAATTTGATTCAGGACAGCATACTGTCATACACTTAAGAGAAGATAAACATGAAAGAGAGGTAGGAGTAATCTTCAGTATACTACAAAACAAAGCAGAAATGATCATATTAGAGTTCAACGAAACACTACAGAAAACACAAAAGAGGTGTCGGGGTATAGCAATAGGAGAAAAAAGAACGAATAACCAAGACCAATTTGGATTTAGAAGAAATAGTAGAAAAAGAGAAGAGATATTCAGCATTAGGATGATAATTGAGAAGTACATGGAAGTTAAAAAAAGGACATCTATGCTTGTTTTATAGATTACACAAAAGCCTTTGACAGAGTCAGCACGAACAGCTGATGGAATGTCTGAAAGATATTGATGTTCATGGCAAAGACACCAGAATAATAAGCAGCTATACTGGGCACAAACAGCAGATGTGTGGTCCAACACAAACTACTCAACATCATTTGACATAAAAAGAGGGGTCAGACAAGGATTTGTCCTTTCTCCTTGTCTGTTTAACTTTTATACAAGGAAAGTATTCAAAGAAATTAGTGAGATGCCTGGATTAAACATTAATCATCGATAGTAAGATTACAGTGTTCTCGATAAAGCGTCAAATATAAATAGTTCACAAGCACATTAATACATTCTAAAACCCAGAACATTTCCCTATATAAATCAATGGGACGCACTTTCAATAGTAAAACAGGAGGACATGACAAAACAGGTGATATGACTCAGCTGTAGGTGTTGATCTTAGCAAGTTTGAGCTCTGATGTTGGTGTCATGGACAACCACCAGGACCTAGCTATGGGTGGTCACGCTAGCAAAAGTAATTTGCCGCTGTGTTTTAACCACAGACTTTGTTTTATAACATCACAGAAACAGAAAAAAGCGAACAAACACTGGAGAACATGATTTTAAAACCATTTTATTAGCATTTGTGAAGGATATTAACTTAAAGAGGCAGTCAGGGTAGAAGATGGTTCCTAATGTGGAAAAGAACAAACATATCTAAAACATCTCCAGGATCTTGCACTAAAAAATATAGAACATATTAATTTCAGTATTTCTTTCTCCATAAGAGTGCAGCAATGTCTCAGGGGGAAACAACGCGTGCCAAATTTGAAGAATAAAAAACACTATAGCAAAATAAACATTGTTTGGTGTTATTTCAGCCTAAAATTTAGATCAAGAATTTATAGAAACAGCCATGAGAGAATTCAGAAAAATGAAGCTTGGCAAAACCTCTTGCTATTTACTTCCTGCTTCAAAAATGTCTTCTTAGACCAAAAAAAAAAGTATTTCAGATTTCATTCTGAGCATTAGTGCATTTCACACACACACGCACACAAACACACACACGCACACAAACACACACACGAACACAAACACACATACGCACACAAACACACACACGCACAAAAACACACTCACGAACACAAACACACATACGAACACAAACACACACACGCACAAAAACACACTCACGAACACAAACACACACACGAACACAAACACACACACGCACACAAACACACACACGCACACAAACACACACACGCACACAAACACACATACGAACACAAACACACACACGCACAAAAACACACTCACGAACACAAACACACACACGAACACAAACACACACACGCACACAAACACACACACGCACAAAAACACACTCACGAACACAAACACACTCACGCACACAAACACACACACGCACACAAACACACACACGAACACAAACACACATACGCACAGAAACACACACACGCACAAAAACACACTCACATACACACACGCACACACACACTCAGATACACGCACGCACCTACGCACGCACAAACATACAAACACATTCACATACACACACGCACACATAAACACACACATACACAACACACACAAACATACAAACACATTCACATGCACACATAAACATACACAACACACACAAACACACACACGCACTCATACAAACACACACACACACAAACAGAGAGTGTATAATTGCTAAACAGTGAAGAGCCTACCACAGAAGTAGATTATACACAAACAGTGACACGTGACCCCAATATTGAAATCCTGACATGGAAGAAGTAATGATTGCTATAGAACAGCTGAAAAACAACAAAGCAGCATTTATGCAGAACTGACGAAGAGGTGAGGAAAGGCACTACATGAAATATTAGGTCCCCTTATACAACAGATATGTTTGCGCAGTCAACACAGAAGAAGAAATGAACCATATGATTCAAGATTGAAGCAAGCGTGAAACAAGAATGTATATTATCTTTTAGAAATCTATAACATATTCTTATCTTATATCTTATATCTTATATCCTTCCCGTGCCGTTAGACGTCACATAGGGCTCGCAAAGTAGTTCGCCAATTTATCCTGTCTTCGGCGAGTCTTTCAACCTCATCAAAGGATTTTATGCCTGTTAACTTGGCCTCTCTTAATAATGTCCTCTTCAGAGTTTCACGCGGTCTGCCCCTTTTTCTTCGGCCTGTTGTGTTCCACTTGATAGCTTGTTTTGGGATTCTCTGATCATTTCTTCTCATCAAGTGACCAACATATGTCCATCTCTATAACATATTCATAGACCTAAAAAGGCATATGAGAGTATTTACTGAAACTTCCTCTGGAATATAATGAAGTTTAGGATGCCTAAGAAATACATTAACATAAGTAAACTATGCATGGAGAAAACAGAAAACATGGCGTTATATAAAGGAAGGAATTCAAAACCATTCCAAATAAGAACAGGCCTGAAGCAAGGCGGTGCCCTGTCCCCAGGGCTGTTCTGTCTGGTCCTAGAAAAACAATATTTCAATACAATAAATAAATAATAAATCATCAATAAAAGAGTAAGTATAATGGGATATGCAATATATATATATATATATATAATATATATATATATATATATATATATATATAAGACAATGCCGTCTTAACACATGGGCCCACCTGGGGCACTGTATAGGGGCCTCAAGTGCACGGGGCCCAACCAGTCCATGAAAATCTATGTATATGAATGTACATGGCGGGTGTGCTATGCATCCGTGGATGCAGGCTGCATTACTTTTCCCAGGGGCCCCCAGTGCTGTTAAGGTGGCCCTGACTGTAGGAAAAACTTTACAAGAGACCGCAGAAGTCTTCAAACATCTGAAAGAGCAAGCAGAAAAAGTGGGGCTAAAGATAAAATATGAGAAAACTGAATAACATGACAAACAAGAAAATCAGATCCAAATAGAAGGTATAAGGATTAAAAGAACAGATTCATATAAATATCTGGGGGACATTATTCAACAACTCCAACAATGTGAGAGATGTGGTTAGAGCCAGGATACAAGCAGGAAACAACACTTATTTTGCCCTTAGACACTTGTTGCAGTCACAAGTCCTGTCCCACAACACCAAACTAAATATATACATGACACAGATTAGACCAGTTTGTATTGCATGGATGAGAAACATGGAACACTACAAAATAAGATGAAGCACAGCTACTGTCACTGAAAAGAGAATTTTGAGAAGAATATTTTAACAAGAGATCCTAAACCACAATAATGGAAAATTAGAAATAACAAAGAAATTCACACATTATTCCAGTCTCCACACACACACACACACACATCATGACAAACAACAGACAGATGGCTCGGACACGGAGGGAGGATGGATGAGAATAGACAAACAAAAAAGAGCTTATATAGAAGTGATAAACGGAGACAGACCATAACAACAGTGGCATGACAACAATTATATATATATATATATATATATATATATATATATATACAAGTTCCGACAATTAAGTAATGAGACTAAATACATAAAAGATAAAATAAACGATAGTTGAAGATATAACCTGTATTTTATTCAGAGTAAGCCCCTCGTGCATTGATACAGCTAGTGGCACGATCTAAAAATCATTGGAACGACCTCTACAGTTCTTCTTTTGATATGACCCTTAAACTCGTATGACCCTTAGATCTCATCAGTATCGCCAAAGAAGCATCCTTTCAATGGGAAATTTAATTTTGGGAATAGGAAATAATGTCGGGGAGATAAATCTGGGAAATAGGGCGGATAGTTGAGAACACACACTTGTTTTAGGGCCAAAAAAATTATGTACAACTACCGCCCGGTGAGCCGGTGCATTATCATGAAGAAGGAAAAAACTGCCAGGTGTTGGATACTCGGGTAGGACTCTGAGAATGCTTTCCAATAGGAGTTTCTAAATACTTAATAAACTTTGGCGATAACAGTCTGTCCCTCTGGAATAAATTCTTCGTGAATTACGCCTTTAACATTGTCTTCACTTTTGACTTTTGAAGATGAATTTTTTTTGCCTTTTGGTGATGATGACTTCCACTGAGCACTTTGGCATTTAGTTATGGGATCATAGCGGAAAATCCATGTTTCATCATCTTCTTATATTATATCTTGTATCTTTCCAGTGCCGTGAAACGTCACATAGGGCTCGCAAGGTAGTTCGCAATTTTTCCTATTTTCGGCGAGTCTTTCAACATCATCAAGAGATTTTATGCCTATTAATTTGGCCACTCTTAACAATGTCCTCTTCAGAATTTCAAATGGTCTGCCTTTTTTCTTTGGCCTGTTGTGTTCCACTTGATAGCTTGTTTTGAGATTCTCTGACTGTTTCTTCTCATCAAGTGACCAACATATGTTCATCTCCTTTTCCTGATCACCCATGAGACTGGTTGTTGTTCAGTCATCTGTCTTATCTCTGCATTGTTATGGAATTCGTTTCATTTTATATTGAGTATTTTCCTTAGGCATTTGTTTTCAAAAGAGTCTAATTTCTTGTCTGTTTCTTAAGTTGTTTTCCAGCTTTTCCATGCTTAAATGAGGGTGGATATTACATTTGAATTGAATAGTCTTAACTTGGTTTTTATGCTTATAACTTTTGAATGCCATATGTTCTCAAGATTCTTCAAGATTGATGCTGCTTTTGTAATTCTAATTCTAACTCTAACTTTCTTTCTAGTGTCACCATCCTGGTCTATGTAGCTGCCAAGATAAGTAAATTGATTGACCTCTTCAATATCTGTCCCTTCTACGTGTATTTTTCCATTTTGATTAATGGGAAATTTCATTATTTTTGTTTTGTCCTTGTTAATTTCAAGTCCTATTTTTCTAGCCAGTGAAGACAGGTTATCTGTTTTTTTCTTGCTTGAATTCACATTATTACTGATAAGAGTTATGTCATTAGCATAGTCAAGATCTTCTAGTTGGGTCCCATGTACCCAGTCAATACCTGTGTTACCTGTGCAGCATTTTTTCATTATGAAGTCTATTGTAAGTCAAAAAACCAAAGGAGACAGTATACATCCTTGTTTCACACCTGTTTCAATCTGGAACCATTCATTCATCCCTTCTTCTGTTTTGACTGCACAAACATATCCATTGTAGAAGTCCTTAGTGATGTTGACAATTTTAGATGGTATTCCATATAGACTTAAAATTCTCCACAATGAATCTCTCTGTATGCTATCAAATGCCTTTTTAAAGTCTATGAATTTCAGTTTTAATGGTTTCTGCTTTTCAATATGTTCTTCAAGTATTATTCTTAGAGTAAATATCTGGTCGAGACAGCTTCTCCCTTTTCGAAATCCTGCTTGTTCTTCTCTCATTGTGGTATCCACTATATCTTTAAGTGTATTCAAAATGACCTTGCAAAATCTTTTGACACAACTGATATTAGGTTACTCCTCTCTAGATAGGACAGTCACTAATGTTGCCTTTTTTGGTATTTTAACAATGATTCCTTTTTTCCATTTAGAAGAGACCTTTTCTTCTTTCCAAATCTTATTAAACATTCACTGTAGCTGTCTCATGTTGTCACTATTAATAGCTTTTAACATTTCAGGTGTTATTTCATCTTCACCTGCAGCCATTAAAGTCACTGCTGTTTCAATTTCATGCAATGTAATTTCATCTAGGCTGACATTTAGTTGTGGGGCTGGTAAGTCGGTTTCAAGGTTTAACAATTTTGTTGGGTGTGGTCGATTAAATATTTCTTGGAAGTGTTCAGCCCATCTTTGCTTTTGGTCTTTACTTGATGTTACTAGGGTTCCAGTTTTGTTAAGGATTGGTGTTTGTTTAGATGTAATAGTACCTGTTAGCCTCTTTTGTATGTTATAAAATTTTTGCTGTCTCCTGTTTTTGCTGCTTTCTCTGCCTCTTTCGCCATAGTGTCAATGCATTCTCTTTTAGATTGAATATATATTCAATCTAAGATTACTAATAGTGAAATGCAGAGATTTTAATGTGAATCTATATTTATCATTTATAGACTATTCAAAGGCATTTGAATGTGTACAACACAAGAAACTTTGGAAAATAATGGAAAAAATGGGATTTCCAACACATTTTATACAATTAACATCACTGCTGTATCTAGACCAATAAGCAGCAGTAAGAATAAATGGTGAAACAACAACTTGGTTTGACATAAAACAAAGGGTCCGTCAGGGGTGCATATTGTCACTCTACTTATTTAACTTGTATACTAAAAAAATAATGAGAAATGTTAGAGAAGATGTAGACAAAGAATATTACGATGCCATAACAATTGGAGGTTATGAAATACCAGAGATTAGATATGCTGATGACACAGTATTACTGTCCACAACACAAAAAGGAGTGGAAAAACTAATTATGTCAGTCCGTAATAACAGCGAAGAGCAGAATCTCTATCTTAATGCAAAGAAAACTAAATTGATGACAACTGACAAAACAAACAAGGCAACTGAAATATGTATCAATGAGGAAAAACTGGAAGAAGTGGAGAGTTTTGAATATCTTGGATCACTACTAACTAATAATGGAGATACGATGAGGGAAATTAAAAGGAGGTCATCTATCGCGCTTCAGAAAGTAAAACAAATAAAGAATCTGTGGAGAGGAGCAGACAGAACCACAAAAATAAGATTTTTAAGGGCATGCATCTTTCCCATCGCAACATATGCCTGTGAGACCTGGACACTTAACAAAACAGCTGAGAAGCACATAAATGCCTTTAAATGTAAATGCTACAGAAGAGTTCTCCAAATATCGTGGACACATATATCTATACTACAAGAGCTTAATATTGAAGAAGGCTGGATAGTAACGACGATTAAAGAGAGAAAACCTAAATAGTTTGGACACATTAAACGTCATGATAATTTAGAGAAGACCGTCTTGGAAGGATACATAATGGGAAAAAGAAAGAGAGGAAGACCAAAACGAAGATGGCTGCAAGACATCATTGATGATCTGCAAATATATGCAGCAGCAGCAATCCATCTTGCTCACAACCGAGAGGCCAACAGGAGTGCTGTTTGGGAGGCAAAGTTCCGCTTGGAACATGCAAATGAATGAATTCTCTTTTATCCCTTCTAGCTGAACTTTTTACTTTCTTGTATAAGTTCTTTATATGTTGCTTTTCCAAGATCTGCTTTTACATTCAACATGTCTAATTTGGTTGTTTGTCTTTCATGTATGTACATCCATGTGTTTTCTGATATCCATGATTTTCTATTTGGTTTTTTCAGTCCAGCGCTTGCTTTTGCTGCTATGATTATGGCTGTGCTGTAAGAATTCCACAATTCATCTATACATTTCTCCTCTAGTTCACTGGGTGTTGTGGAATTACTGACAAGTTCCTGACTGAAATTACTATTAGTATTTTCTTCTTATAGACTGTGGCTGTTTATCTTTCTGTGTATTGATTTCTTGTGCTGGCTTTTCAGTTTTAGTTTTATTTTCCCTATACGCAGGTTGTGATCACTGTTAACATCTGCACCCCTATAAGCCCTTACATCTATGAGAGATGTTCTGTATTGCTTTCTAATTAAAAAATGATCTGTCTGGTTACTAGTTCTATCATCTAGAGATATGCACGTTGTTTTTTGTATCTCTTTGTGTGGAAATATTGTGCCTCCAATGACCATGCCCTCTGTTAGACATATTTCAATTAACATTTCTCCGTTCTGATTAACCATTTCAAATTCCTTCTTTTCCCATTACTTTTTCAACATCGGTGTTATCTTTTCCTACTTTAGCGTCTCCCATAGCAATTAGGATGCCGTGTTTAGGGACTTTATTGATGATTTGTTGTAGTTGGTGGTAGAAATCGTCTTTCACATCATCATCTGCATCATTCGTGGGTGCATAACACTGTATTATTGTCATTCTTCCGTGTCTTAGGATGTATCGTGCTCTTATTATAGGACTGTTCACTGGTTCCCATTCTACAAGGCTCTTTGCTGCTTCGTTTGTTATAATAATAATTACCCCCTCCTGGTGTTTCCCATCCTCCCTGCCTGAATGTATTATTAACTTTTTTTTTCCGCCGATCTTTTACCTGCTTCTGGCCATCGCATTTCGCTGATGCCTGGTACGTCTAGGTGGTATCTGTCCATTTCTTTGATGACCTGAGTAGTTTTTGTTTCATCATCTGCAACAATCAAATTTAAGAAATGTTTATTTCTGCGACACGTTTTGATGATGTCTTTTGCGTACTCAACACGCTGATATTTTTGGTCATCAGACAACGAATGTGGTCCAAACCGGCAAGCAACTTTTTTTCTTGCTCAAATCTTCCACTAACATTTTACGAATGTTCTCTCGGTTATATATATATATAAGAAAAGACAAAAAACAATACATGCAAGATTTTTGTGAAAAAAACCCAGAAGGACACGAGAAGTGCGTAGGAAATAGTGAAATGTTTAAAGAAATGAAGACACTGACGAGAAATGTCACACCTAAGCTAAATGTAATTTGTGATGAGATGGGGAATACCTTGACAGAGACTGAGGAAATTCTAGAAAGATAGAAGGAATATTGCAGAGGAATGTATGAAACAACCGACTGTGAAAGCAGAAATCAACAGTGTGAATTATTATTGGAGGAGAAATAACCCGAACCAATAATTGAAGTAGTTTTATGGGCAATAAAGAATCTGAAAAATAGTAAATCACCAGGATGTGATGAGATAACAGCTGAACAGCAGGAGGAAAGAAATGTGCAACAATCTATCATGCACTATGTAAACAGATATGGCATTCAGGTATTTGGCCTTCAGATGTTGAGAAATAACCCCAAAAAGATGTCCACAAATAATCCGTTGTACCTTATGCGGAGAACTTATCAATCACCCATCGTATATGACACTTAATTTACATTTACACCTCTCTTTCCAGGTTATTAAAGGCCTACAATATACTGCAAATAGAAACCAATTAACACATTATTAACTACAACACAGGCAACAGATTTTCTTCAACAGTTTTTATAAAATTGGTAACTAAACATTATTCCTTGTCATACATGACTAAATCGCATAGATTAGAAACAAAAGCGTAGAAAGAAAACACTTCAGTTGTACACATAAATCATTAGACTGCTATGATTGGAAAACAACTTTGAATATTTAACTGACATGTCAAAAATTGTCCTACATCTTAGTCGCATTCTATACAGTCTTCGATATATTCTTTGAATATACAGTGTTATTATTTTCCATTTTTACATATAATTTTTTTATACATAAAAATATTATAACTGTAGCTAATCATCCAATTTCTAAGTCTGAAGCTTTCTTTTATTTCAAGAGTTATCTCGGAAACTCAGTCAATCATTTGCATGTCCCTTGCGGAACTTTGCCTCCCTAACAGGCCCTGCTGCTGATGCATCCATTTACAGATTATCAACAATGTCTTGCAGCCATCTTCACCTTGGTCTTCCTCTCTTTCTTTTTCCAATGATGCACCCTTCCAAGACGGTCTTTTCTAGATTTTCGTGGCGGCTAATGTGTTAAAAATAGTTAAGATTTCTCTGTTTAATCCTCTTTATTAGCCAGCCTTCTTCAATATTAAGTTCTTGTAGTATGGATATATTTGTTCTTTTTTGTGTCCATGATATTTGAAGAACTCTTCTGTAGCATTTACATTCAAGACATTTATGTGTTTCTCAGCTGTTTTGTTAAGTGTCCAGGTCTCACAGGCATATATTGCAATGGGAAAGGTGCATTCTCGGGAAATAGTTTATTTAATTAATAATAATAATTTCAGAATGAATGGCCACTGGGAAACACAGGAAGAGCATTTTTTCCCAGTACGTGACTATCCAGAATGTGAAAGATGCCATAAGCATATTAAACAGACGAGAGCAGACCATCATATTTTAATAAAGAACAAGACACATGCCCCTGAACTCACACATATACCGAATAAAGACCGATGAAAGGCAGAAATGCCCACTGTAACACACAATAATTAGTGTATAAGTATATAACTATACACAGAGTCACTGCAGTAAAGCTGTGATACCAAAATGTTTGGTTAACAAAATATTAATGTGAATCTTTACTTTGTCTCTTCTCTCTTATTCTTCGTCTTGTTTGTTTTTGTTTGACAAAGGCTCGCGCCGAAACGTCATAACTGTGCTATTGTTAAATAATACAGCTGTTCCTACTTTTTTCCTAGTTTATACATTTTGTGTTAATTAATGTTCGTTTCTCATTGGCTTTCCTTAGACACTCTTCATTTGTTATTTTGACCGTCCTTGGTTTTCGTAACATTCTTCGTAAAAACCACATTTCAGCTGCTTCTAATGATCTTGTTATTCTTGTTAGTGACCATGATTCGCTTCCATATAGTAGTACTGGCTCGATGTAGCATTTCAAGACTCATTTCCTAGTATCTATCGACAAAGATGGATTGCACAAAATAGATTTCATTTTCTGAAATGCTACCATTGCCTGGCATATTCTGTTGTTGAACTCTGCGGTGCACCTACCATCTGATGTTATGGCTCTACCAAGATACCCCGAATGTGTGCACTTATTTTAATATCATTCTTTGGTTTTTGCTTTGCGTCGTGCTACAGTTTTCTATCTGGGCATGACCATGGTTTCTGTTTTCTTACTGTTCAGTGACAGTCCTTTATGTTCACTTTCTGTTGTTATTATTATATATAGTAGCTGTTGTAGATATTTTTCTGCTATCAGGACTGTGTCATCAGCGTTTCTCAGGTTATTGATGTTATATCCTCCAACTTTTATTCCAGGCTAGTTGATAATGGCTCTCATAATATTCTCATCGTAGAGAGAACACAGATCTGGGGACAGTACACATCCTTGTCTTACTCTCTCATAATATTCTCACCGTAGAGAGAACACAGATCTGGGGACAATACACATCCTTGTCTTACTCTCTCATAATATTCTCACCGTAAAGAGAACACAGATCTGGGGACAGTACACATCCTTGTCTTACTCTCTCACAATATTCTCACCGTAGAGCGAACACAGATCTGGGGACAGTACACATCCTTGTCTTACTTCCTTCTTTATGCTCTGAAATTTGCCTACTTTGTTGTTTATCTTGATGGCTGATTTGTGGTTCAAGTATATATTTTAAAAAAATTATTCTTACTTCTTTGCCATCAATGTGTATGTCTTCCAGCATCTTCATTATTTCCTCATATTTTACCTTGTCGAATGCTTTGATGTAGTCAACAAAACACAGTTATACATCTTTTTGTACCTCTAATACTCTTTCTATTAGTGTTCTCAGTGTATATGTAGTATTTTGCATTCATTTCCTTTCAACAAAGCCACATTGTTCATCCGTTATCTCTACTTTAACTTCTTGTCTCATCCAAATTATTATTCTAAACAGCAATTTGTTATATGGCATGACAAACTGACAGTTCGATGTTCTTCACATTCTTATGTGCCTGGTTTCTTTGGCAGGGCTATAAAGGTGGACCCCAGCATATCATTTGATTTATACACACTAATTAATGTATAAGTGTATGTATTTGTATGGCTAAGACTCACGCCGAAACGTCACAAATTTGTAGTCGTTAAGTAATAAAACTGTTCCTTCTTTTTTCCTAGTTTATACATTTTTGTTTGGTTTATGTCCGTGGTAGTAAAAGTCATTAGAAAGTTTTGTAATAATTTTCGTTCCAAATTCCAGAGCGCTTTTATTTCTTTCACTACAATGTTGTCTGGTCCAGTAGCCATCCCTTTTTTTTTTCATGTGTTCCATATAGTTTATTATTTCTTCTTCAAGAATTGGTGGTCCCTCTAAGTTTGTGTCTGGTGGTCGTTCAGGTCTTGCCCCACCATACACGTCATGTATGTATTCTGTCCATCTATCTAGTACTTCCTCTGTGTCCATTAATATACACTCACTGACGCCATCAGCACTATCTTCAGAGTCGTCGTCTAACTTGCTTTTACTGTAACTAACGGCGATCTCTTCCACTGAACATATTTCCGTTGACTGCGAGCCGTCATCAGCTGAAACGACTGATCAAACTTGTCACTTCCGTCAGAAATTGCTGCTCACTCTTCATTCGTGACCAAGTCCGAGGAACGTCACAAATATCGCCGACGTTCGTAATGATCACTGGCCCGGGCGAGAAAGTAAACTGCGATTTACAAAAACGGTTCACAGTCGTTGACTGACTGACAGTATTCTGTGCCGCATGCATAAAATTAATCGCTATCTTGATGTCGATCTCGGTGACACGTTTTTGTTTCACAGCATACAGCACATGACGCACTATTCGCTCTTTGTAATATTGCTTGAAGGCGTAAATGATACTTTGGTCGTCAGGCTGCAACACGCTGGTTGTGTTAGGTGGCAGGAAAACAAGCTTTGTAGCCATCAGATTGGTGACGTCAGTGTGTGCCGGACAGTTGTCAACGAACAACAAAACTTTTCTGTTCATTCGGTTCATTTTGTTGTTGAAAGAAGTGACACAGTCCTCATTCATGTCACTTGTCACTCAAGTATAAACCTAGCTGTTTGCTATGTCCACATATTGGGGACAGTGTAAGAGATGAACAGGACCAAAACTAATCTGAAACCCACAGACCCATGGCCAATGTATTACCGTGCTGGGGTGGCCATTCCTAAAACCTACTCTACACCCCAGAATTCCCCTCCCAGGATACTGTATGCCAGTCATGCATCAAATCACATACATGTACATCCATACTTCACAGGAGCATGAAATACATATTTCCAAGTCAGATATCAAATTACATCCATTTTATTAACTCCCTACATATATCACGTTGCGCCACCACAGACATGAAATACACAGAACATCCACATATATCATAATGATAACAAGCATGATATAAATATATGTATCATCAATGCAACATATTACAGCAAGACATATAATCAATGTAACATATTACAGCAAGACATATATAATCAATGTAACATATTACAGCAAGACATATATAATCAATGTAACATATTACAGCAAGACATATATAATCAATGTAACATATTACAGCAGGACATATATAATCAATGTAACATATTACAGCAAGACATATATAATCAATGTAACATATTACAGCAAGACATATATCATCAATGTAACATATTACAGCAAGACATATATCATCAATGCAACATATCACAGCAAGACATATACAATCAATGTAAAATAATAACTCTCTAGAGATAAAACTAAAATCTATATATGCCTGATGCTGGCTGAGCTCCCTTGGCCCCTCTCCCCATAAGCTAAGTCACACATTTTTCCAATAGTGCCATCGCACTTAGTCTAGCCCTGCCTACTGCTGATCTATGAGATACTCATCTTCCTGGATCGCGATGTGCTACTGCACTTGCAATTACAGCACTACTGCCACGCCCCTCTCCACATATATATCCTGATCTCCAAGTGTGCTCATGCACTGGAATAATAGTACACATCTCCTGGTGTGGTAAATGCACTGGAATAATAGTACACATCTCCTGGTGTGCTAAATGCACTGGAATAATAGTACACATCTCCTGGTGTGCTAAATGCACTGGAATAATAGTACACATCTCCTGGTGTGCTAAATGCACTGGAATAATAGTACACATCTCCTGGTGTGCTAAATGCACTGGAATAATACTACACATCTCCTGGTGTGCTAAATGCACTGGAATAATACTACACATCTCCTGGTGTGTTAAATGCACTGGAATAATACTACACATCTCCTGGTGTGCTAAATGCACTGGAATAATACTACACATTTTCTGATGCGCTAATGCACTGACATAATACTACATATCTTCTGGCGTGCTAATGCACTGGAATAATCACCCCATCTCCCCACTTCACCATTTCCATGTGCTAATCGCCTCATTGAGTGATTGATTGATTGATTGATTGATCTTTATTTCAAAAGGGTTAAGAATTGGGCACGCAGGCCCGTCTGACATTCTGCCCTTTATCATACAACTTTCACTCTGTTCCAGACATTCTACAAATATGCTGTTCATGTAACAAACATAACTAACATTGAAGCTGAAAGACATAAAATAAAATATAACATTTACGTTTCGCTCTTATCCATTCATACAGTACAGAAGTAACTACATACATATATAAATGACTATCTTCTAAAGAAAAATTTCAGAACTATTCAGAATAAACAATTAACTGTATCCGGTGTCTGTAAGAGCAGTCTAAAATAACTGAAGATGCTGCAGCCAGGTTACATATCTCCAAAATGCCATCTCGACATATACATCTCTGCCAGCCACGGGAACGTGGGCTTTGATGGCCTAGAAAAGTGCCCATCCAGCTTGTGACGATCAGCCGTGAATCTGATAGATTTCCTCACACTATGTGAAAGACATAATCCACATCACATATGATTTTCATAACACAATATAATCAAACAGTGTGAGTTGGCAGGCGCTGAGTATTTCACGATACATAAGGCAAACAAACTCAGCCCGCCATAAAACTCTAAACTCTCTCTCTCTCTCTCTCTCTCTCTCTCTCTCTCTCTCTCTCTCTCTCTCTCTCTCTGTCTCTCTCTCTCTCTCTCTCTCTCTCTGTCTCTCTCTCTCTCTCTCTCTCTCTCTCTCTCTCTCTCTCTCTCTCTCTCTCTCTCTCTCTCTCTCTGCGTGCCAACAACCTTCCTATATATATAGGACTCACAGTTACTACGTGAGCGATGACGTCATGCCACGTGCTTGCGCTATTCTTAGCTTTGCGTCCTCGTCCACACAAGCACGCTGGTTGACCTTGTAAGTCACTCTATCTCTTGTTTGAGGATATAGTCTGTCTGATTGGTGGTCTTTTGGTCAGGGCTTTGCCATGTCGCGAGTCTTCGAGGATGTTACTGGAACCACGCATTTCCTATGATCATGTTATATGTTCTAGCCCATTCTATTAGTGTTTTCCACTTTCTCTATTCCTAATCCATATTCGCCAACTGCGTCTTTTACTTTTTCCTTCACCAACTTTACCATTAGAGTCTCTTTTTCTTCTTCTGCTTCTTCCTATTCAGTTCCGAGTCATTAAGGCCTACTGCTGCAGATAAAGTTCGCCTCCATTCCTCTCTATTCCTAATCTTCTCTCTCCAGTTGGTGATACCATTTTCCTTTATATCATCTTCTATTTTGTCTTCCCATCTCTGACTTGTCCTCCGGGTTGGGGGTTGGAGCATGGGGCCAACGACCCCATTTCCGTAAAAAAAAAGATTAATGTTACGGAACAGATAGAGAAGAGTTACAGGTTTCCCATAATTATATTTACATCATGTGTTTTGTTTGCATTGTTTTACAGCTTCTTTCCAATGATCATAGAATTCTTGTGTGTCTTCCTCTGATCCGTCAGTGGTTGGAGCCTATACTTGAATAATGTTTGTGTTTATCCGTTTTACCTTTAAGTTGAACTAGTAGTAACCTGTCTGATGTATTCCAGAAACCTTTTACTGCCTTTGTCGTTTCTTTATCAAGGATCATATCAACTCCTCTTTCGTGTTTCTCTCCAAAATTTTTTCTATCAAGGATCATACCAACTCCTCTTTCGTGTTTCTCTCCAAAATGTTTCCTATCAAGGATCATACCAACTCCTCTTTCGTGTTTCTCTCCATCTGAATGTGTGACTGGGTTAAGGCAGACCTTATTTTTCCTGCTCTCGTCCATCTCACTTCACTCATCACCAATATGTTGATGTTCATTCTTGCCATTTCTTTGTTTATATTTATTCACTAGTTTGAATGCTTCGTATAAGATCTCATATTCCATGTTGCTGTTCTGCTGTTATTTAATTTGCTGCAGTCACTTGCTGACGGTCTGGTCTCACCTGCGACCTATGAGGTTCCTTCGAGGATGCCCCAGTGATGTCCCCATTAACGTCGTTCTAATGAGATAGTTTCATGTGTATAGACATAGTTTATTCTTGGGATATTCAGTGCTTTTCTGTTATAATGAGATAGTTTCATGTGTATAGACATAGTTTATTCTTGGGATATTCAGTCCTTTTCTGTTATAATGAGATAGTTTCATGTGTATAGACATAGTTTATTCTTGGGATATTCAGTCCTTTTCTGTTATAATGAGATAGTTTCATGTGTATAGACATAGTTTATTCTTGGGATATTCAGTCCTTTTCTGTTATAATGAGATAGTTTCATGTGTATAGACATAGTTTATTCTTGGGATATTCAGTAGTTTTCTGTTATAATGAGATAGTTTCATGTGTATAGACATAGTTTATTCTTGGGATGTTCAGTCCTTTTCTATTCTAATGAGATAGTTTCGTGTGTATAGGCATAGTTTATTTTTGGGATGCTCAGTAGTTTTCTGTTCTAATGATGTAGTTCCATGTGTATAGACATGGTTTATTCTTGGGATATTCAGTGGTTTTCCGTTGCCTTAAAACCAAAACAGCTTTTTCAATTTTTTTGCTAAGGATAAATGTGGTACAAGAATCAGTGCAAGTATACCCCAGATTGAGGTCGCTTTCCTAGTTCTTTCCAACGTCTCCCCAGTCTGTGAAGTTTATCCACGTTATCTAGATTTTCCTCTACTTGTTTTGCAAGTTTCTTCAAATCATCAAGTTTTCCGTATTCTTTTTCCTGATTTTCAACTTCTTGTCTCAGATCTTTTAGTCCTTCTTTAATCTTCTCTCTATTGCTGTCGTATTGTTCCAATAATCCTCTATGTCTGCAATGAGAAAACAAGTATTTCTTTGGATTTTTTCAATCAGATGAGGTGCATTCTCTTCTAGTATCAGTTTTTGACGACGAAATTCAAAGTTTTCGAACACTCTCGCAGTATAACGGCCATTTTCTGTTCTCAGTCTTTTAGTAAGTTGTACTATTTGTTGAATTTGCGCTTTCATCTTCTTCTCGTCTTTCTCTGTGTTATTAAACAAGACAAATCTTCCTTTACAATCTTGGTACAGCTTCTGAAATTCTCCAGTCTGCTCCTCACACCAAGCCTGGAAAGTAATGCTTCGACCTTCTTCTTCTTCTATTGTTGCCTGAAACAAATCCCCCCTACCAACAATAACGATGATGTGGTCTAAAAATGTTTTTCCAAATATCTGTTTGTAAACTTCGAGCCCAGACCGATCTTCAGCAGTGAATCTGTCGCCGAAATTCATGATGAACAAAAATGCATCGACACCTTCAGAGCACCTTACTAGCGCTTCAGAAATAGCTTTTGCAGTTTGAAATTTACTAGATGTGTTTTTCAAAACACCACTGTTAATAATCTTAAGTATACAGTTTTCGAACTCGGTATAGCCAAAACCTTCTCCTGTACCCATCATGCTTTCTGACAACATTCTGAAAGTATTACTGCTGAATATGGTTCTGAAAGTATCATTGCTGAATCCGGAACTTCGTGCGCAGTCAGTGTCAGCGTTTCTCATTACGAACAAGTTGAACGTATTTTCTTCCACTTTCAAATGATGGCTTTCCTGTAAAAAAAAATTACATATAAATATGTATTTACAAGTTATCAGCACTATCTATATACATATTTATACACATACGTATACATATTTATATATGTAAAAGGTAAAATTCCCGTTCCCATGCCATTAAGGCATATTGGGGAATATGGTGTTAGGCCCGTATTTTCCATGATCTTCGACACATGAAAGTATGACGTGGTCAGTATCACGCCTGGCCGCTTCTTTACCTTCCCAGAATTCTCTGGTGCCCATGTTTAGAGGCTGGGTCAACCCTGGGGTATTTTTCGGTGTGTACCAGAAAAAAAAAATCTCACTGCTGGGACTGAACCCGGTACCACCTGATTAGTAAAAGTGAATTTATATATACTTTACTCTTCACTTCATCAAGTATCTCAATAGTAATTTATACTTGACAGTGATAATAATGACAGGTACAAGGCAATGGCGTTACTGAAGCATGGATAATCTTAGGAATACTGCGCTGTGGAAACTAAGTTTTCCTCGCATCAAGATAGAGGTTCTGCTCTTCACTATTCTTACGGATTGACATAATTAGTTTTTCCATTCCTTTTTTGTGTCGTGGACAGTAATACTGTCATATATAGAAACACAAAGGGGGGGGGGGGGTGGTGCCACTGAGGATGTTATGAAAAACTGCACGTACCGTATGCTATGTAGAATGATGTAGGGTGGTTTTCGACGTATGTAAGCACGAAGTGGCTTCTGTCTGAACGTGTTTATATGCACGTAAGCGAGATAGGATAAGTCCGTGCAAGTGCCACCTGTCATATAAGGAAGACAGGGAGCAAAGAGTGAATGCTAAGTTTTTCTTCAGCCTGGGAGAAACTGCCACTGAGACATTCCAAATGTTAAAACTTATGTACGCCGATGAAACCATGTCCCTACTCGAGTTTTAGAATATCTTTCCCGGTTTCGTTGGAGCCAGGGAGGACATTTCGAGTGGTCGACCGAAGAACGCCAGAATCAACGACATGATCGAAAAAGTTCGACGTCTTGTGGCCTCCGACCGACGACTGATATTGAAAATGATGGAACCAGAACTAGACGTTACCAGAGAAAGCATTATGACCATTCTGGAGAAGGATTTGGGGAGAAGGAAGATTTGCTCGAAATTCGTCCAGCACAAGTTGACATCTCAACAAATAACGGATCGTGATGAAATCTCTCGCGATTTCATTGTAATGGCGAACACTGACCATATTTCCTGGATTCAGTTGTGATGCGTGACGCCTTTTGATGCTTTCAGTTCAATCCAGAAACCAAAAGACAAAGAATGGAATGGCAATCAAAGAACTCCTATCAACTGTGGAAAGTTCGCCTCCAAAAGTCGAAAGTTAGAGCTTTTTTTTTAACATGTAGCACTGCAGTGACCAGTATGAAAATGGCGTCTCTGAAAAAGAAGCTCAGAGTGTGTTTTGTGATACAAAGAAACAAATTCACCAGTTACAGGTCAAGGAAGGTTCAGAAATAAATGTAATAAATAATTGGGATATATTTAGGACAAAATCTCAGTTACCATTTCTTGGTTTTGTTCAGTTCACTATTTCCTGATATTTAAACTTTGAAGGTAAGGATAACGGATGCGTTAGAGACGTTGACTAAAGAGATGGAACACAGACGGTGACTAAAGAGATGTTGGAGAACACAGACGGTGACTAAAGAGATGTTGGAAACTACTTGGTAGGAGACGGTGACTAAAGAGATGTTGGAAACTACTTGGTAGGAGACGGTGACTAAAGAGATGTTGGAGAACACAGACGGTGACTAAAGAGATGTTGGAAACTACTTGGTAGGAGACGGTGACTAAAGAGATGTTGGAGAACACAGACGGTGACTAAAGAGATGTTGGAAACTACTTGGTAGGAGACGGTGACTAAAGAGATGTTGGAAACTACTTGGTAGGAGACGGTGACTAAAGAGATGTTGGAGAACACAGACGGTGACTAAAGAGATGTTGGAAACTACTTGGTAAGAGACGGTGACTAAAGAGATGTTGGAGAACACAGACGGTGACTAAAGAGATGTTGGAGAACACAGACGGTGACTAAAGAGATGTTGGAGAACACAGACGGTGACTAAAGAGATGTTGGAGAACACAGACGGTGACTAAAGAGATGTTGGAAACTACTTGGTAGGAGACGGTGACTAAAGAGATGTTGGAGAACACAGACGGTGACTAAAGAGATGTTGAAGAATACTTGGTAAGAGACGGTGACTAAAGAGATGTTGGAGAACACAGACGGTGACTAAAGAGATGTTGGAGAACACAGACAGTGACTAAAGAGATGTTGGAGAACACAGACAGTGACTAAAGAGATGTTGGAGAACACAGACAGTGACTAAAGAGATGTTGGAGAACACAGACAGTGACTAAAGAGATGTGGAGAACACAGACAGTGACTAAAGAGATGTTGGAGAACACAGACAGTGACTAAAGAGATGTTGGAGAACACAGACAGTGACTAAAGAGATGTTGAAGAATACTTGGTAAGAGACGGTGACTAAAGAGATGTTGGAGAACACAGACAGTGACTAAAGAGATGTTGGAGAATACTTGGTAAGAGACGGTGACTAAAGAGATGTTGGAGAACACAGACAGTGACTAAAGAGATGTTGGAAACTACTTGGTAAGAGAAGGTGACTAAAGAGATGTTGGAAACTACTTGGTAAGAGACGGTGGCTAAAGAGATGTTGGAAACTACTTGGTAAGAGACGGTGACTAAAGAGATGTTGGAGAATACTTGGTAAGAGACGGTGACTAAAGAGATGTTGGAGAACACAGAAGGTGATTAAAGAGATGTTGGAGAACACAGACAGTGACTAAAGAGATGTTGGAGAACACAGAAGGTGACTAAAGAGATGTTGGAGAACACAGAAGGTGACTAAAGAGATGTTGGAGAACACAGACAGTGACTAAAGAGATGTTGGAGAACACAGACAGTGACTAAAGAGATGTTGGAGAACACAGACAGTGACTAAAGAGATGTTGGAGAACACAGACAGTGACTAAAGAGATGTTGGAGAACACAGACAGTGACTAAAGAGATGTTGAAGAATACTTGGTAAGAGACGGTGACTAAAGAGATGTTGGAGAACACAGACAGTGACTAAAGAGATGTTGAAGAATACTTGGTAAGAGACGGTGACTAAAGAGATGTTGGAGAACACAGACGGTGACTAAAGAGATGTTGGAGAACACAGACGGTGACTAAAGAGATGTTGGAGAACACAGACGGTGACTAAAGAGATGTTGGAGAACAGATGGTAAGAAATCGAATATCTCTAAAACGTTCTCCTTGCAATAGACTAAGCATGTGCTGAAGTGCAGAAATAAAGTAAGAGAAAAAACAAACTTTTTGAGTTGAGGAAAATAGTTTTTGTGTAATAAATCTTTGAAAACAGAGAAAGTCTTTATGCTAACCAAGTAACAATACACTGTTTTAATTACTATTCCTGGATGAATAATTTTCATGAGAACGTACAACGAAAACATCTGAATAATCCGGTTATAATTATTGGTTGCCGAAAGACCTTAGCTTAAAACAGTGGCTGCTAAAGGAAAGTGAGAACAGCTTTGGGGCAGGAAAATTTCTAAAATTGATCTAGTATTGATTTGTGCAGAGAAATAACAATATTTCTGACTTTAAAAAATTGACTGTAAAAATATTTTTATTACATGCATTATAAGTCAAGTATCCTTTTGTTATCTCAGTTATATTACCTGAATGTCTGTTTCAGTTTGTTAAATTTATCCTTTATTCTGAGTTAACACTACCGAAATATCATTTCAATTTCAGGATGCTAAATGCATACACTGCTAAAATATAAATGGCAAATTGCCATATTTCCTAGTTGTTTGTTTTATTTTTCTTTTAAGCCCCACTATATGTCTTAGTTTTAGGGGGGGTTTTTTTTCAATATTTACCTTGTCGTCAAAGTCAGGATGCTCAGGGAAGGTTATGCTGACCAGTATCTCCCGGGGTACTGCTCTTTTATCTGTTTCCTCTGTTGTATTCCTGAGTTCTCTTCCCAGGTACTGAAGATGACTTAGATGTTTAAGATTTTTCTGTATTTTCTTCATCAGATCACGCAAGGCAGTGACTCCTTTAATTTCTTTACTCAAACTCATTATTTCTGTAAGAAAATTGCTCAATTTCTTCTCAGTCTTTTCTCTGAAAGTTTCTGACAGTTTACACAGTTTTTCTATGTCTTCTGTAAGAAGGCTTATCTTTTCTTGAATTTCTTCTGTCAGCTGATGCAAAGATTTTTCCCGTATCAGCTGATCACGTGCAGATGCGGCATCAATGAAGCATCGAGGGTTATAACGGCCATGATATTTTCTTAGTTCTTCTGCATAATCAACTATCTCCCGTGTCTGTGCCTTCTTCTTCTCCTCATCTTTCTCTTTGTTATTGAACAGCACAAATCTGCCATTGCAGTCTTGGTACAACTTTTCTATTTCTCCTCTCTGTTCTTCACACCATTCCTGGAAACTAATATCTCTGTTGTCTTCTTCCATTTCTGTCTGGAACAAATCCCCACAAGTCATGACCACTATCAAGTGGCACATATAAGTGTCCCCAAATATTATTTTGAGTGTGTTAAGGGCATTCTGCTCGTCTTTTGTGAATCTTTCACCAAATCTCAAGACCAGAAGAAACGCATCTACTCCGCCGTAACACATGGCTAGAGCTATGCCCATATTCTTCACCGCTGTTTTCACGTCCTCTGCCTCTTTCATTGCAGTGTCTATCAAGCCAGGACTGTCCACTACCTGCAGTATGTGGCCTCCAAACTCTGTACAGCAGCAGGCGACTTCTTTTGTTTCTGAATAAGTATTGCATGCTTTTTGAAATATCTTCCTGCCAAGAATGGAGTTCCCTGTTGAACTCTTGCCATTTCCTGTTTTACCCATTAGCAGAATGTTTAACTTGGATTTTCTCTGTTGAAAAATACAGTACATAAACAATAGGATACACGATGTTCTCAAAATAGTACAATATATAAACAATAGGATACAAGATGTTCTTAAAATGGTACAATATATAAACAATAGGATACACGATGTTCTTAAAATAGTACAATATATAAACAATAGGATACACGATGTTCTTAAAATAGTACAATATATAAACAATAGGATACAAGATGTTCTTAAAATGGTCATTATTTTATTGTATTAACAGTAAATGTACAACAAAATAATGACCATTTAAAGGACATATTGTATCCTATTGTTACTTAACAGTAAGTGGTAGTTTATTTTTTTCTTTAATTAGAATAAAATTGTCTTGAATCTTTGAACATTATTTCTTCATGTAAGTTCAAAATATGGTGCCTCCAGTTCATGCTGATTCCAAAACTGATGTGGCCACTACTCATTTACGAAGTAAGTACCAGCACAGTAGAGGCAGTCGAAAGAAAGATAAATAAAGCCATAAGAAAGTGGTTGGGCGTACAACCAGGATTAACTGATGTAGCGCTGTACTGCAAGAAGAGCAAACTGCAGCTGCCTTTCAAATCTGTGGTTGAAGAATACAAGGTAGGAAAAACAAGACTTGCAATGATGCTACAAGAATCTACAGATCCGGTGGTACGAGAAGTGCAGCCAACACTTAGAACTGGACGAAAATGGAAAGTAAGTGAGGAAGTGACCACAGCCAGGGAAACGCAGGAGCTGAAAGAAGTAATGGGGTACACCCAGACCAACAGAAGGGGATTTGGTCATGGTGAAATCAAATGGTGGTCAAAGGCCTCCTGCAAGGAAAGAAGGGATATGATCATCAGCGAGGTAAGGAATTCAGAGGATGACAAGCGGGTCCAGAAGGCAGTCCAACAATCACAACAAGGGCAATGGACAACATGGGAGGAAGTCCTGCAGAGATCACTAACATGGAATGACATCTGGAAAATGGCACCCTTGAGGCTCAGCTTCATCATCAGAGCTACTTATGACCTTCTGCCTACAGGTTCCAACCTATACAAATGGGGTGTATCAGAAGATACAAAGTGCCCTCTCTGCAACGAAAGGCAAACATTGGAACATGTGCTGTCAGCATGTAGAGTGTCTTTAGGGCAAGGACGGTACACCTGGCGGCACAACAGAGTGTTGCAGGAACTAGTAGCCATTGTAGACAGGGCAAACGATAAAGCAAATAACAGCAAAAGAGTTGAGGTCCCACCTAAATACTTCATAGGTGCTGGTACGACATCAAATATTGAAATCAGGGACATTCCCTTACCATCACTGCTAGATGGTACAAATGACTGGGAAGTGACAGCGGACCTTCCAGAAAGACGAGAATACCCTACTGCCATCAAGAACACAGGAATGCGACCGGACATTGTAGTGTACTCCACAGAAAAACAGGAATTAATAATGATCGAGCTTACGGTCCCATACGAAACTAGAATAGAGGAACAGCATTTATTCAAATTGGAGAAGTACAATGATCTGGTCAAGCAACTGAGGCAGGGGGCAGGCATCAGGGCAAAAGTGATAGCTGTAGAAGTGGGAGCAAGGGGATTCGTAGCAACATCAGCATATGACCTATGTAAACAACTGGGCATAAAGGGACAAGCAAGAGCAAGGGCATTGAGAAGCCTTTCAGAAACAGCAGAAAAGGCCTCATGCTGGCTGTGGAGTATGCGAAACAAGCATTGGGAGCATAAGTAATTTCATTTGCCACAACCAATACCAGTCCTCCATAGCTAAATCGCTAAAGACGCGTGGCAACTGGAAGATCATGGGTTCAATCCCGGGACGGAACAAAAGCAACAACTCACAAGACCTCTGTCAGTCATGACCCAGAGGGGCCCGCCCCCCTTAGAGTGTAACAAATTAACAATGATCCAATACTGAAGTGTGCGGTATTCGATCAGGCAACAACAAGAACAGAAACAAAACTGACAGTTACAGCAAATAAAGAATAGAGATCGAAATTCTGTAATATATCAACAATTAATAATACTTTATTCACTCAATACTCTTTGTTTTTCTTTTAAGTATTAGATCCTTCATTCTTCACTTTAGCACATGTTTTCATGTTCTTTTTCTTTTTGTTGCTGCCTGATGAAATTTAATCGAAGAGATTAAATAATGAAAAAGATGCACATGCACCAGATAATCATACTATTTGTCTCTTGTATGTGCTTGAAACTTTGCTAAGACAACTACAGAGTCTACATTTTGTTTATATTTTTCGTGTCATCATCGTGCCACATTTTAAAGCTCTGTATCTCATGATGCTCTATGGTGAGTTCTGCTTTCATTTAGTGTTACTTACTTTACGGAAAAGTGTCCTAAATATTGTAGAAGTTCTCCAATTACTTTCAGTGGTGACATCAGCTGTCCTGGTACCGGTACAGATCTCCTCATTCCTCACTACAGTACTGAGGCTGATATCCCTTACATCAGAACTTGGATGGGTTGCATCAGCTTTTATGACACTGGCAGGATTTGCGTCAGTTGAACTATAACTTCCAGAGGCAACATCAACTGTCTTAACACTGGTAGGATTTGGGTCAGTTGAACTATAACTTCCAGAGGCAACACCAACTGTCTTAACACTGGTAGGATTTGGGTCAGTTGAACTATAACTTCCAGAGGCAACACCAACTGTCTTAACACTGGTAGGATTTGGGTCAGTTGAACTATAACTTCCAGAGGCAACATCAACTGTCTTAACACTGGTAGGATTTGGGTCAGTTGAACTATAACTTCCAGAGGCAACACCAACTGTCATGACACTGGTAGAGTCAGTATCAGCTGTTGTGGCACTGTCAGATATGGCATCTAATGTTCTAAGATCAGTAGATGTGACTTCAGCTGTCCTGTTATTTGGAGAACTAGCATCAGGTGCATTCATATTATTAGAGGCTCCAACTCTTGCAGAGATAGCAGATGCTTTAGCATGTAACACTGCACGGTGTGTTAGGGCAGCAGCTTTGAAAACCACTGAAATGAGGATTAGAAAGATGGCTACCAAGGCGTACTCTATGGCCTGAACTATACTCAAGTCCTGAGCATGGTTTTCATTTCTAGCATTCCCGGCAGGTTCATCCTCGTCCTCTCTCTCCATTTGTGTAGCTGCTACCTCTGTCAAAAACAACAACAAAACTATATATCATTACGCTGTCCTCGCAGGATAATGAACGTCAAGTGTCAAGATAAAGTTCTGCAGAGTGCTAAGCGTCCATCATTAATGACAATATAGAGGTGTGGTAAAACTGAGAATGTTGGGACATGTAACATTATGAAGAGATTGTTGGGACACGTAACATTGTGAAGAGATTGCTGGGACATGTAACATTGTGAAGAGATTGTTGGGACATGTAACATTGTGAAGAGATTGTTGGGACATATAACATTGTGAAGAGATTGTTGGGACATGTAACATTGTGAAGAGATTGTTGGGACATGTAACATTGTGAAGAGATTGTTGGGACATATAACATTGTGAAGAGATTGCTGGGACATGTAACATTACGAAGATATTGTTGGAACATGTAACATTATGAAGAGATTGTCGGGACATGTAACATTATGGAGAGATTGTGAGTCCAGCCAACCATGGACATACGGCATGGGTGGGCTGAATTCTTCTAACCTTGTTCAGGGTTGGGAGTAAAGAGAAAAGTAGGCGGGTTCTAACCTTCCATGAGAGTGCAAGGAAGAGTTGTTGTTCCTGGAATATATATATATATATATATATATATATATATAATTAACAATTTTGTGTTAAGAAGTTATTGGTGCCATACATTTAGTATTGTCGAGTTTAAGTAATGACCTCATCGAGTCCTCGACGGAAGCAGGTAATTTTTTTTTTTTTACATTGTCCATGTCTGACGTTGAACTAGGTTTTGGCAAGGCGGGAGAGAGCATGTTGGAACAAATATGGCGTGGAGGGTGCACCCTGAAATATTGTGGGAAATTTCTCATGCTGCCAACATGAACGCAATTTTTTGGATTCCTCTAATTGTATGATAAAGAAATGTTTTCACTGCAAGCGGTTATGACAGAAATAGAACAGTCGTTCCGGTTTGGTTTATCTGATGGAATAAAGACAAAACGTCTTAAGTTGGAATTAGTTTTCTAAAGTAACTGCTCTAAAATACACTTCAGTATAAGGCAATACACCTCTGATATCCAGTTTTGGTAAATTCTTTATGTTATTTCCTAAACATTTTTCCCCTCAAAATGCTATCTCTAAATCTAACCAGTCTTCTCTGAAGCTAATATCCTTGTGCACTCTGGGATGCATACATTAGTGCTTCCGTGTTCCAAGTATGTTTAAAGAATCTGTCATTATTATTATATTATTATTATTATTATTATTATTATATTATCATCATCATCATCATCATCATGTGCGCTGCCAGATAAGCCTGCCAATCTTGTGCAGTCTTTGGCGTTTCTGATCACTTCGGATGTTTTTTTTTCCTTGTCACTTGGTCAGTCCACTGAGATATTTTTGTCCTGATCTTCCTATCTTTCTTGTGTCCTTGAATCTTCTTCTTCTTCTTCTTCTCTGTCTGCTTATCCCACTAGCGTCGCAGGTAATTTCAGACATCGGTCCAGAGCCAGGTGGGAGGCCTGGTTAGCTGTCATGTTATGTTTCCCTAGTGTCCTTCACCCCATCTATCCACTTTTTCCTTGGTCGTCCTCGCGCCCTATATCCAGTGTTTTAGAGCTGCAGTCACGTGCCCCTGGCTGTTCTAGATTCACGTGCATCAAACGCCTGAACCACTTAATTCTCTGATTTTCGATGCAGTCGTTGACATGTGTTGTTCTCACTATTTGCCGGATTATTTCATTTTTGTCTTATTTACCATTTTTCTTAAGCATTTCATCTCTCATGTTGTTATCTTTCTGCCATGTTATTTGGTGAGTGTCCATGTTTGGCGCTGATTGCACAGAAGCAGGGTGAATATTGTTTGAAAGAGTTGTTCATTACTAAGTTCTCTAATCTCTACCTTGTTACCGTCTTCTTGGTGTCAATGAAAAGTGCTTCAGCCTTACCAATTCATAACTTTATTTCATTCGTGGAGTTGCTATCAGCTGTTATTATTGTTTTGAGTAACTGAACGTATTTACTTATGCCAGTGTCTTCCCATTTGAAAGGACGTTGACCACTGATATATTTATTCTTTGTTATATTACCATTGTCTATGTCTTGTTGCTCTGGGTCCCGTTAATTGTTCTTTTCATTAATGTCGTTCTCCTTTATCTGCAAACTGCTTTCACTTTCTGCTATCAGAACAATGTCATCTGCATATCATATCTCAGTTTGTATTAAGGCCTTCAATTTTTATTTATTTCACACTTTTAATGCCTCTGATGATATTCTCACTGTATAATGAGAATCGATCAAGTGGCAGTACTCACCCTTGTCTTACATCACTTTTTATATCCTGATACTTACCTACGTCACTGTTCACTTTTATTGCTGATCTTAGCCTCCAGTGCATATTCTTAATAATTCTCATGTCTCTACCATCTGTATCAAGTTTTTAAAGCATTTTTACAAGGATGTCTAAGATGACTTTTCTAAAAATGATAGAAATCTCTCTTTGCTCAAATCACTATCCAACCTCTGTCCTCCGTTTTTATCTTACAGCTGTCTCTAGTGACTGCTTGACACAATTTCCATTTTCCCTTTCAGGTTGTGTTGTCCCTCAGATTTTTATTCCTGCTTGTTTTGCTTTCAAAATGATCATTGTTAAAATCGGAAATCTTTAATCCATAGTCTACTCACGCATTCATATTCCAAGCTTGATCATCTTTCTGTTCGGTCACGTATATGTGAGCTGAATGTATTAAAACTGGGAACAATACAAGAACTACCAGTTCTGGATGATTTATTTCATTTGATCATTCTCGACCAATATTTAACCACACTTTCCAGCAAGGGAAGACCTACATGACAGTTCTCTTATCTTTCCATACCGATAGTTCTTTTATTTTTTCATCCTTAGCTCTGTGCCCAGCGACATTTACATGCTGTAGGGGCGTGAAGTGTTAGTGCCTTCACTTTTCTAGGCCACTACAGCATCTGATACAGGGATGCCAGGGCCTGTCATAGCTGTCTTTTTTTTCGTATACAAACGCCAGGTACCCATTTTTTGAGGCTGGGTTGACCGCGGTGCCGATCGATCTGAAAAAAATCCACCCGGGTACAGAATCCAAACAAGTACCTTCTGATCGACAAGCGAGTGCATAACCATATCGATACCCAGGCTTTTTCAGTAACTATCGTCCTAATGTTTGTTTTCTACCCTATTAATTATACACAGTATAAGAGAACCTTGATTGGCAGGTCACACATACAGTAAGAGTGGCAGGTCAAACATATAGTAAGAATGGCAGGTCACACATATAGTAAGAGTGACAGGTCAAACCATATTCCCAACTCCTCCGTCTTCTTTTTTCCGATTTTATACACTCTAGTATCACAGCTTTACTGCAGTGTTTAGTGTATAGTTGTATACTTATACACTAATTATTGTGTTACTGAGTTATTTTCACTGCGACAAACGTTTTTGTATGTCTATTTCTCATTCGATCTTCCATCACGCCTCTCTCAGCACTTAGTCACATCTCCTCGCCATATCCAAAGCATCCCAGTTGTAACTTACTAATCCCTTGCCATTATCACTAGCCTTCGTTCTTCCCGTCTTCACACTTTACCATGCCATCCGCTAAGGAATATCTTAAATCCCTCAAATCTTTCATTCGCTTTTCTTTCCGCCTTCTTCCGCCACATATTAGCACAGCCACAGAACTAGCTTTCAAAATCTACAAGAAGACGAGATTCGCCTCCACTTTCTGAACTACTGTCTGCGCCACAAAATAATTCCTAAAGGTTTCTCGTCTACTTTTCACCCTGCGGCCGGCACACTCCACGTGGTTGAACAAAGACTTCTGGATAAGATCGAGAAAAATTGCTCGCGGCTCAAAATGAGCTGTATCATTCAGAATCACAGACGCCTGTTGTCCAACCTCGATCGGGTCAAAGATAACCTTGAACGCCGCCTTCACTCCTACACATCGGACAACCGTGTTCTCCTTCTTCTTATCAAACACATTATACACGTCACAAATCGCCAGCTTTACCAGTTTTATGCCTCTGGCAAAGAACAATAAACTTAACCGACTTCTACCACAGCCGGTCTCTTCTACTTCTAGAGGTGAACCACCTTCCAATCAGCCCCCCTCTTCTGCTACACCTGACCAACAGACTTCTATCTCACTTGATCATCAGACACTTGTAACACTCCCTGAACTACCTTCCCAGATTACACAGCATATTCAAGTACTCGCACCCCCATCCTCAGATGATACCCCATCTCCCCCTCATCCTCCTCTAGTCTCTAATGTAGTTTGTATTCCCCCTGACTTGCCCCTTTCTGATGATGAAAAACTAGTTCTGGCCAAGGGTCTTAAGTTTATTCCCACTCGGCCTCGTTGTGATCGTTATTTTTTACTCCGTGATGTTAAACAATTTCACCGTCGATTACGGCTTAAATATTACTTTGCTAACAAAGAGTCCAATCAACTCACACAAGACCCCGATAACCCATTTGCACGTTACGACCACCATAAATATAGCTGGACACCTTCCCCCGGGGCTTTCCAAGCTTTAGATCTTTATATTGATACGACGTGGCGTGAGATTCTTAACCTCAAGCCACCAAGAATTCGACATTTTAACCTAAATAAGGGAGAGTCCAGAGCATTGTCCACCCTCAAACATCGAAACGATATCGTGATCAAACCAGCAGATAAGACCAGCAATCTCGTAGTTTGGAAAAAAGATTTATATATCGCGGAAGGAATGTCCCAACTCAGCAATACAAAATTCTATGCACCAGCGAAAAACGATACTACCAGTTCTAATAACACATAGTGGAAGCAACCATTAAAGACCTAATCACAGAAGGTGGCCTCCCACCCCAAGCGATTTCTCTTCACATTAAGGACAGCTGTTTAGGCACACCCACTTTCTATCTTCTTCCTAAAATCCACAAACCAGGTAACCCTGGACGCCCCATTGTATCAGCGTGTTCATGCCCCACTGAGCACATTTCTGATTTTTTAGATAGCATTTTGCAGCCTCTTGTACACAAACTACCCTCCTTTTTGAAAGACACCAACCACGCATTAACAATTTTTGATACAATCACACTCTCTCAACACCACACCTATCACATCTTCTGAGGCCTGTAAGAACTCCATCCCATACTCTCAACTCCTCCGTCTTCGCCGCATATGTCAGGATAATTTGGACTTTACAGATCAGTCCAACAAATTATTAGAATTTTTCCGTCATCGCCACTACCCAGAAAAGGTCCTTCGTAAAGCCTTCAACCGTATCCAACTAGTGAGCCGCAAAGAAGTATTCAGGAAAAAGCCTGTTACTCCATCTGACAGAGTTAAGTTAGTACTGCCTTTCCACCCACACGGTCAGATGGTTAAGAAAATCCTTTATCGTCATCTGCCGATAATCCAACTCGACTCCGACACTCGTAACATTTTCTCTAAAGCACCCCTATTGGCATACAAACGTGAGCCAAACCTTAAGGACATCCTCGTCCACAGCCACTTGAAGCAGAGCCTTACGTATGTTGGCACCAGAAAATGTAACCGCCCCCACTGCGTTACCTGCCCTGTAGTTTGGGAAACGAAAACAATCACCTTTCCCAAAACTATCCTCACTCTTCATGAGGGATTCACATGCGAGTCCCGACATGTGATATATGTCATCGTGTGCAAAAGATGCAGGATAACATATATCGGTGAGACTGGCCTCAGATTAGGGGACCGCATGCAAAAACATCTGTACGACATCACCCAGCATGCTTCGAAACCAGTCCCAAATCATTTCAATGGCCCCAACCACAGAGGCAAATCTGATTTTCTGGTAACAGCCATTAAACAATGTCACGCAGATGACACAAGCCGCCTGGCACTTGAGAACCGCTGCATTCAAAATTATGGGACGCTGGAACCACATGGGTTAAACTCGCTGTTTAGTTACACGTAACATCATCTTCTTCAATCATTATAGTACCTCTCCACTAAATCCACCCCTTCTTACTTTTCAAACTTCCTCACAGCATCACTCTGCAACCCCGCTATTTTCTCTGCAACCCCTCTTCTCTGCAACACCTCTTCCCCAATCACCTGTTTCAAATTCTCCTAGCTAGGCCAGTAGTGCGTCACTCTCTCTCCCCTCCCCGGTTCTCCATCCACCACCCCCAGTTACAACCCACCGACCACATGTCACAGGTCTCTATTTAAACAATTTCCACGTCCTACCAGATCCATTCCTGATACACACCGCCAGACAAGCCACACCTTGCAATTTACAGCTAAGTACTCCTTAAAAAAATTTTTTTTAAACAGTATTCATGTAAATCTATACTTTATCTCCTCTCCCTATTTCTTCGTCCTGTATGTTTTTGTATGATTAAGGCTCACGCCGAAACGTCACAACTTTGTAATCGTTAAGTAATAAAGCTGCTCCTACTTTTTCCGATTTTATACATTCTATATAAACATATAGTAAGAGTGGCAGGTCACACATATAGTAAGAGTGGCAGGTCAAACATATAGTAAGAATGGCAGGTCACACATATAGTAAGAGTGGCAGGTCAAACATATAGTAATAATATCAGGTCACACATATAATAAAACTTGTGAACCTTGAATGCCAGATTGTCAGCAAAGTGTATCCGAGGCCGTGATACATAGAAGTTTCTTGTAGCTCCATCATTCAAAAAACTCGTTTATGATCTTCAGTGAGTCTCATTCATGTCTTCTGTCTGTATTGTTTGGTTATTTAACTAACATCGTAAAACATGGTACACGTTTTGAACTTCCACTTAGCACATGCTGTGCTCGTCTTTCTAACAAGTAGGTGACGAAGAGAACTAAATATTTAATTCTTCATCTATTTTTCGTGTTTTATTTCCTGCATTGTTTTTGTATGTGATCCTTGGTGGAAAAAGCTTTTACCAAAATACTGGACAGTTGCTTGTTCTTCATTTCTACCTGCTCGTCTTACCTTCTGATATGCTTATTCCTGCCCATTTTCTTCATTCATTCTATATTTTTATTTTTTTGTGCAAAACTGAATCATACACATCTGTCTAACTTCATTTACTAGAACTAGTTTTACCACAGGCGTCGTTTCTTAGAAATTAAACTGAAGATATCGCATCACCTGGGCACCTACCACCTGAGCATCTACCACCTGGGCACCTACCACCTGGGCACCTACCACCTGAGCACCTACCACCTGAGCACCTACCACCTGAGCACCTACCACCTGGGCAACTACCACCTGGGCACCTACCACCTGAGCACCTATCACCTGAGCATCTACCACCTGGGCACCTACCACCTGGGCACCTACCACCTGAGCACCTACCACTTGAGCACCTACCACCTGAGCACCTACCGCCTGGGCACCCAGGCTAAACTAAATAAAAGCCCTAGTTTTTCCAGTTATAGCGTTCATGTCCTGATATAAGGTTCATACAGTAATTTGTATGTGTAGAGATTTATTGATGTTAGTCCCCCTTCTCTGTTGGGTCCCAGGTTTAGGTCTGCTCGATCCAATGCATAATCTTCCAGTTTTCAGATCTTCTTCTTCTTCATAAGATTCTACCACCATGATCGCCCTGTGATCCTACTGAATTTACTCCTGTGTGTCCTCTCGAGGACCACAAGAGGTTCAACGTATCGTGGAGCTTGGGCGTATATTCTCGGTGGGTCGCAGAAGCGACATTGTGTGACACCGTGGTTTTCGTTGCACCAGTTTAGTCTAGAGTTGCACTTTCTCATCGGAAAACCTCGACGTGTTTTGGATATCAGTATATCCCTGCCGGGTGAGAGGTGATAGCCCATCCAGTCCAGAGTTGGAATTTTTCACCGGAAAACCTTAACGTGATTTGGATATGAATATATTCCTGTCGGGTGAGAGGTGGTTGTCTACCTAGACTGCACTGGTCCAGTGTCTCCGACTTCAGCATTTTGTGGTCGTGGCCGCTACCCTTCCTGGTGGTGACCAGGACGGAGCTTTTGTCGAGGACGAATCCTTGCCACTAGTAAGTTTCACCCCTAGGTTAAGCCGGTTTAGGCGTATTATCCCAGTATGGGTGTATATAGGACGTGACTGGCCTCTAGAGCGGAGGTACCGTGATATGAATAGCCATCAAGTTTCACCCCTGGGTTAAGTCGGTTTAGACATATTGCCACATTGCGGGTGTATGTAGGAGGTGGTCGGCCTCTAGAGCAGAGATGCTGTGTTATGAGTAACCCTCACAGCGAGATTACTGCCCATACCGATTAAACTTCACTTAATTCTTTCTATCATCCTTTTCACAGCTGCGCCACGCTGCAACCATAATAGAATTTTTCTTCATTGACCGGGAGGAGTTTCACCCCACTCGCGGTAGCCGAAGAATCTCGCCAGCAATGTCTTAGTTTAACCTCTGGATTAAGCCGGTTTAGGCATTTGAACCAGTATGGGTGTATATAGGATTTGGCCGGACTCTAGAACAGAGGTGCCGTGATATGAGTAGTCTTGACCGCGAGACTACTGGCTACTTCACTTAATCCTTTCCATCACCTTTTCCACAGCGGCGCCACGCGGCAACCCTAATCTCGTTTTTCTTCATTGGCCGGGAGGAGTTTCACCTCACGCACGGCAGCTGAAGATTCTCGCCAGCAGCAGAGTTTTCAGATAAGCTGTAATAAATTTGGCTGTCAAAATATATTATCACAAGAGATCAACAAGTAAATGCAATAAATCTATCAATTATTGCCGTCTATTAAAAAATATGGCCGACAAAAGATTTAAATGAAACATGCACAGCTCACAGCATAAACATGTCAGAACTGCAGGAATGTTCTCATAAAACTACTGCTTTACATACCCACTTCCAGACATGATAATTACCACTGTAGAAGTATTTCAAGGGTTCCCAAGCTCGTAGTTGGCAGTAAGTCAGAGAAATGTTTTGCAGTTACAAACACAAGAAGAATGACATTTCTGAGAACTGCTTACGTGTTATTTACCAAGAACTCATTAGAATTACATCTAATGTGACTAATGCAGTTCGTATCCTTGGTGCAGACAAAATTTCTGCTTGGAAGCCTAGCCTAAGCTAAGATATATTGTCGAGTTTGTGAGTCAGTTTCTGACTGCATCATCAAAATTAGACCTACAGCTGACTGAAGGTCTTACAGAAACATTCCATTTAGACAGATCACTTCGCATTCCCTAGTTTTATCTATTTTTCTCTTCTTATTAATTAATAACGACTTACCTACAAATCAGCGAACAAACCTATGGCACCAGAACAACACACGACACTTGAAAACTTCGAAACCAGAGTATTTTCTAAACTGTTCACAAGTTATAGGCCTTGTTTTATTGTTCACTGTAAGAACCAACAGCAGTTTCTAGGGAAGGTCTCCGATATATATAGACCCCCACCCCTCCGAAACCTCTCCGAGCCCATCTTCAAACAGGAAAAACTCTCTAGTCCCATAATTATGAACAGTGACCTTGACCGTGGTAAAGTCATCGTGTCTTAAGTGCAACAAAAAACGCACAGTCATGTTCTGCAGAAGAATCTGTTATATAAAACTAAGATCCCGGATTTTTGTTGGGACAACACATCCATGTTACTTGCTGTTGGGACAACACAACCATGTTACTTGCTGTTGGGACAACACAACCATGTTAATTGCTGTTGGGACAACACAGCCATGTTACTTGCTGCTGAGACAACACAGCCATGTTACTTGCTATTGGGACAACACAACCATGTTACTTGCTGTTGGGACAACACAGCCATGTTACTTGCTGTTGAGACAACACAGCCATGTTAATTGCTGTTGGGACAACACAGCCATGTTACTTGCTGTTGAGACAACACAGCCATGTTAATTGCTGTTGGGACAACACAGCCATGTTACTTGCTGTTGGACAACACAGCCATGTTACTTGCTGTTGGACAACACAGCCATGTTAATTGCTGTTGGGACTACTTCAGCTTCATAAACGCCGAGTTAGGATAACAATTTTGGTTTAGAAAAGACTTTAGTCGAGCTTTACAATGATTTTTGTAGCGTTTTCTTTGTCAGATCACATGATTCTTATTATTCCAACTTTTAGAGACTGTCATGTCTAGGTTTGAGACGTGTTGTGTCTAGATATGAGACGTATTGTCTATGTTTGAAACATGCGTCTAGATTTGAGACGTGTTGTGTCTAGATATGAGACTGTTATCTATGTTTGAGACATGTTGTGTCTAGATATCATGAGGTCATTAACATCGAATGTCAAAACAAAGTACAGTTGTCATAAAACCACTAATGCCACCGTGCTTTGGTGACCGATGGTTTCTGTGGTCTTCGTTTTTTCCTCTTTTTCTCTTTGTAAGTCGAATGTTTTTTGTTTTTGTTTGTAGGTGCACTTAGACAAAGGATTGGATTTGAACGCCTGGCGTTTTATTAGACTCAGAACAGCAGAACTTTAAAAAAAATCTACTTGCATGAAACAACGCTAAACATAAAGAGAACATGAAAGAAAACAAATGTCATCAGAAAACTACACAAAAAGCAGAGCTACTTTGCATCACATTATACGATAAATGATCATATTATAAGATAAATGATCATACTATAAGATAAATGATCATATTATAAGATAAATGATCACATTATGATATAAATGATCAAATTATAAGATAAATGATAACATTGTAAGATACATTATCATATTATAATATAAATGATCACATTGTGATATAAATGATCACATTATGATATAAATGATCACATTATAAGATAAATGATAACACTATAAGATACATTATCACATTATAATATAAATGATCACATTATAAGATACATTATCACATTATAAGATAAATTATCACGTTATAAGATAAATGTAAATTGTTTGTATTTGGCACAATCTTGAAGGAGTTCAAATGAACATTCAAGGTATAATTCATCTGCATTAAATTTTCCTCTTTATTATTGTGACTTGGACGTAGAGACTTATTTCATTCCCTTGCTTGGCAAATCATACATGAAATGTGGTTCATTGGCTATTTTCATGTAAAAAATGTATTTGTAACATTATGGTGTACATTTTATGCTTTTCATTTGTTCTTTACTATGCGTATTACAACAAAAAAATAACATTGTAGCTTCTTTACATTTAATACGTTCGCTTAGCGTTGTCAGCTGGATGTGAAAGTTAGTTCATGGATGTTGAACCCTGGGTATTTATTAATTGTAACACAATTTATTTTTCTGGGAATATTTCTGTTTACCCAGGCCTGGTACCTCTATTAGTTAGTAACACATGAATTTTTTTGTGTCTTAACACTTCCTTTCTTGTCTCGTAACACGTCCTTTCTTGTCTCCTAACACCTCCTTTCTTGTCTCGTAACACTTCCTTTCCTGTCTCCTAACACTTCCTTTCTTGTCTCGTAACACGTCCTTTATGTCTCCTTCCTTTCTTGTCTCGTAACACGTCCTTTCTTGTCTCCTAGCACTTGCTTTCTTGTCTCGTAACACGTCCTTTCTTGTCTCCTAGCACTTCCTTTCTTGTCTCGTAACACGTCCTTTCTTGTCTCGTAACACGTCCTTTTTTGTCTCCTAGCACTTCCTTTCTTGTCTCGTAACACGTCCTTTCTTGTCTCGTAACACGTCCTTTCTTGTCTCGTAACACGTCCTTTCTTGTCTCCTAACACTTCCTTTCTTGTCTCGTAACACGTCCTTTCTTGTTTCCTAACACTTCCTTTCTTGTCTCGTAACACGTCCTTTATGTCTCCTTCCTTTCTTGTCTCGTAACACGTCCTTTCTTGTCTCCTAGCACTTGCTTTCTTGTCTCGTAACACGTCCTTTCTTGTCTCCTAGCACTTCCTTTCTTGTCTCGTAACACGTCCTTTCTTGTCTCGTAACACGTCCTTTTTTGTCTCCTAGCACTTCCTTTCTTGTCTCGTAACACGTCCTTTCTTGTCTCGTAACACGTCCTTTCTTGTCTCGTAACACGTCCTTTCTTGTCTCCTAACACTTCCTTTCTTGTCTCGTAACACGTCCTTTCTTGTTTCCTAACACTTCCGATTCTCTCATTCGTTATCTTTCAGTTCTTAATGCGGATGATTACTTCTTAAGGGTTACTTATTTTAGATTCTCTTCTCTTCATTCTCTTCTCTTCCGCCTGTGTAGTGTGGAAATCTTGGAGTTCGTGTATATTTCAAAATAAAAGTGACTTTATTGTTGAAGCTACCATGCTTATTATTCTCTTCCAGCTACTGTTGTATTACAGTGCTTTTAGTAAGCCCAGAGTGTTACCATGTGCCTTAAATACATGGAAGAAAGGTCTCTCATAGTGTTAGCATGTGCCTTAAATACATGGAAGAAAGGCCTATCATAGTGTTAGTATGTGCCTTAAATACATGGAAGAAAGGCCTCTCATAGTGTTAGCATGTGCCTTAAATACATGGAAGAAAGGTCTCTCATGGTGTTAGCATGTGCCTTAAATAAATGGAAGAAATGTCTCTCATAGTGTTAGCATGTTCCTTAAATACAAGGAAGAAAGGCCTCTCAGAGTGTTACCATGTGCCTTAAATACATGAAAGAAAGGACTCTCATAGTGTTAGCATATACCTGGAATACATGAAAGAAAGGCCTCTCAGAGTGTTAGCAAGTGAATTAAATACATGGAAGATAGGCCTCTCATACTGTTAGCACGTGCCTTAAATACATGAAAGAAAGGCCTCTCATAGTGTTAGCATGTGCCTTAAATACATGAAAGAAAGTCCTCTCAGAGTGTTAATAAGTGACTTAAATACATGAAAGAAAGTCCTCTCAGAGTGTTAGCATGTGCCTTAAATACACGGAAGAAAGGTCTCTCATAGTGTTAGCATGTGCCTTAAATACATGAAAGAAAGGCCTCTCATAGTGTTATCATGTGCATTAAATACATGAAAGAAAGAACTCTCAGAGTGTTAGCATGTGCCTTAAATACATGAAATAAAGGTCTCTCATAGTGTTAGCATGTGCCTTAAATACACGGAAGAAAGGTCTCTCATAGTGTTAGCATGTTCCTTAAATACATGAAAGAAAGAACTCTCATAGTGTTAGCATGTTCCTTAAATACATGAAAGAAAGAACTCTCATAGTGTTAGCATGTGCTTTAAATACATGAAAGAAAGGCCTCTCATAGTGTTAGCATGTGCTTTAAATACATGGAGGAAAGAACTCTCATAGTGTTAGCATGTGCTTTAAATACATGGAGGAAAGAACTCTCATAGTGTTATCATGTGCTTTAAATACATGGAGGAAAGAACTCTCATAGTGTTATCATGTGCTTTAAATACATGGAGGAAAGAACTCTCATAGTGTTATCATGTGCTTTAAATACATGGAGGAAAGAACTCTCATAGTGTTAGCATGTGCTTTAAATACATGAAAGAAAGAACTCTCATAGTGTTAGCATGTGCTTTAAATACATGGAGGAAAGAACTCTCATAGTGTTATCATGTGCATTAAATACATGAAAGAAAGGCCTCTCATAGTGTTAGCATGTGCTTTAAATACATGGAGGAAAGAACTCTCAGAGTGTTAGCATGTGCCTTAAATACATGAAAGAAAGGACTCTTACAGTATTAGCATGTGGCTTATATACATGAAAGAAAGGCCCCTCAGAGTGTTAGCATGTGCCTTAAATACATGAAAGAAAGGCCTCTCATAGTGTTAGCATGTGCTTTAAATACATGGAGGAAAGAACTCTCATAGTGTTAGCATGTGCCTTAAATACATGAAAGAAAGGACTCTTACAGTATTAGCATGTGCCTTAAATACATGAAAGAAAGGAATCTGATAGTGTTATCATGTGCCTTAAATACATGAAAGAAAGGCCTCTCAGAGTGTTAGCATGTGCCTTAAATACATGGAAGAAATTTCTCTCATAATGTTAGCATGTGTCTTAAATACATGAAAGAAAGCTCTCTCATAGTGTTAGCATGTGCCTTAAATACAAGGAAGAAAGGCCTCTCAGAGTGTTAGCATTTGCCTTAAATACATGAAAGAAAGGACTCTCATAGTGTTAGCATATACCTTGAATACATGAAATAAAGGCCTCTTATAGTGTTAGCATGTGCCTTAAATACATGAAAGAAAGGCCTCTTATAGTGTTAGCATGTGCCTTAAGTACATGGAAGAAAGGTCCCTCATGGTGTTAGCATGTGCCTTAAATACACGGAAGAAAGGTCTCTCATAGTGTTAGCATGTGCCTTAAATACATAGAAGAACGGTCTCTCATAGTGTTAGCATGTGTCTTAAATACATGGAAGAAAGGCCTCTCATAGTGTTAGCATGTGCCTTAAATACATGGAGGAAAGGCCTCTCAGAGTGTTAGCATGTGCCTTAAATAAATGGAAGAAAGGCCTCTCATAGTGTTAGCATGTGTCTTAAATACATGGAGAAAAGGCCTCTCAGACTGTTAGCATGTGCCTTAAATACATGAAAGAAGGACTCTCATAGTGTTAGCATGTGTCTTAAATACATGGAGGAAAGGCCTCTCATAGTGTTAGCATGTGTCTTAAATACATGGAGGAAAGGCCTCTCAGAGTGTTAGCATGTGCCTTAAATACATGGAGGAAAGGTCTCCCTGAGTGTTAGCATGTGCCTTAAATAAATGGAAGAAAGATCTCTCAGAATGTTAGCATGTGCCTTAAATGCATGGAAGAAAGGCCTCTTATAATGTTAGCATGTGCCTTAAATAAATGGAAGAAAGATCTCTCATAGTGTTAGCGTGTGCCTTAAATATATGGAAGAAAGGTCTCTCATAGTGTTAGCATGTGCCTTAAATACATGAAAGAAAGGCCTATCATAGTGTAAGCATGTGCCTTAAATACATGGAAGAAAGGCCTCTCATAGTGTTAGCATGTGCCTTAAATACATGGAAGAAAGCTCTCTCATAGTGTTAGCATGTGCCTTAAATACAAGGAAGAAAGGCCTCTCAGAGTGTTAGCATTTGCCTTAAATACATGAAAGAAAGGACTCTCATAGTGTTAGCATATACCTTGAATACATGAAATAAAGGCCTCTTATAGTGTTAGCATGTGCCTTAAATACATGAAAGAAAGGCCTCTTATAGTGTTAGCATGTGCCTTAAGTACATGGAAGAAAGGTCCCTCATAGTGTTAGCATGTGCCTTAAATACACGGAAGAAAGGTCTCTCATAGTGTTAGCATGTGCCTTAAATACATAGAAGAACGGTCTCTCATAGTGTTAGCATGTGTCTTAAATACATGGAAGAAAGGCCTCTCATAGTGTTAGCATGTGCCTTAAATACATGGAGGAAAGGCCTCTCAGAGTGTTAGCATGTGCCTTAAATAAATGGAAGAAAGGCCTCTCATAGTGTTAGCATGTGTCTTAAATACATGGAGAAAAGGCCTCTCAGACTGTTAGCATGTGCCTTAAATACATGAAAGAAAGGCCTCTCATAGTGTTAGCATGTGTCTTAAATACATGGAGGAAAGGCCTCTCATAGTGTTAGCATGTGTCTTAAATACATGGAGGAAAGGCCTCTCAGAGTGTTAGCATGTGCCTTAAATACATGGAGGAAAGGTCTCCCTGAGTGTTAGCATGTGCCTTAAATAAATGGAAGAAAGATCTCTCAGAATGTTAGCATGTGCCTTAAATGCATGGAAGAAAGGCCTCTTATAATGTTAGCATGTGCCTTAAATAAATGGAAGAAAGATCTCTCATAGTGTTAGCGTGTGCCTTAAATATATGGAAGAAAGGTCTCTCATAGTGTTAGCATGTGCCTTAAATACATGAAAGAAAGGCCTATCATAGTGTAAGCATGTGCCTTAAATACATGGAAGAAAGGCCTCTCATAGTGTTAGCATGTGCCTTAAATACATGGAAGAAAGGCCTCTCATAGTGTTAGGATGTGACTTAAGTACATGGAAGAAAGGTCTCTCATAGTGTTAGCATTTGCCTTAAATACATGAAAGAAAGGCCTCTCAGATTAATTTTGTAAGGCGTTGCAAAACCTATTCACTCTTACACCCCCTTCAACAATTATAATTATTAAATATTCTGTTTTAATCCTCCAGATCCATCTTAAGCAGGGAAAACTCTCCGGGCAAATCTTAAAACAGGGAAAACTCTCCGGAAAATCTTAAACAGGGAAAACTCTCCGAGCAAATTTTAAACAAGGAAAACTCTTCGGGCAAGTCTTAAACTGCGAAAACTCTCCGGGGAAATCTTAATAGGGAAAAGTTTCTGGGATAATCTTAACGCAGGGAAAACTCTTCGGTACCATCTTAAAACAGGGAAAACTCTCCGGGCAAATCTTAAAACAGGAAAACTCTCCAATCAAATCTTAAAACAGGAAAAACTCTCCTGGCCCATCTTCAAACTGGTAAAACTCTCCGGTCCCATCTTAAAACTGGAAAAACACTCTGGGCCATTCTTAAAACAGGGATAACTCTCTGGGCAAATCTTAAAACAGGGAAAACTCTCCGATCTCATCTTAAAACAGCGACAACTCTCCGGGCCCATATTAAAACACTCCGAGCCCATCTTCAAACAGGAAAAACTCTTTGGTCCCATCTTAAGCCAGGAAAAGCTCTCCGGGCCCATCTTAAAATAAGGAAAACTCTCCGGAAGTAGGAACTACGCAGTGGAGGGATTCTCTCTTTCTCTTTGTCACCCCCCTCCAAACCCCCACTCCCAAGCGGGCCGCCATCTTGACTTTCTAGTTTCAGACTTTCTCATTTTATATATTTGCGTTTTCATTAAGAAAGCATCCTGCGATGAGAACAACGAAGAGCAGCAACAGCAGCAGACCAGAGCTTGTCAAGACCCTTCCTCTCTTACCTTCTTACACTCTCTTCCCGACACAGTGTGCCTATAAAAGGCCTAGCATAAATAATGTGTTACAATAAGTCTAGTAAAAATGTGTTATAATAAGTCTAGTAAAAATGTGTTATAATAAGTGTAGCAAAAATGTGTTATAATAAGTGTAGGAAAAATGTGTTATAATAAGTGTAGGAAAAATGTGTTATAATAAGTGTAGGAAAAATGTGTTATAATAAGTGTAGTAAAAATGTGTTATAATAAGTGTAGGAAAAATGTGTTATAATAAGTGTAGTAAAAATGTGTTATAATAAGTGTAGTAAAAATGTGTTATAATAAGTGTAGGAAAAATGTGTTATAATAAGTGTAGTAAAAATGTGTTATAATAAGTGTAGGAAAAATGTGTTATAATAGTGTAGGAAAAATGTGTTATAATAAGTGTAGTAAAAATGTGTTATAATAAGTGTAGTAAAAATGTGTTATAATAAGTGTAGGAAAAATGTGTTATAATAAGTGTAGGAAAAATGTGTTATAATAAGTGTAGGAAAAATGTGTTATAATAAGTGTAGGAAAAATGTGTTATAATAAGTGTAGGAAAAATGTGTTATAATAAGTGTAGGAAAAATGTGTTATAATAAGTGTAGGAAAAATGTGTTATAATAAGTGTAGTAAAAATGTGTTATAATAAGTGTAGTAAAAATGTGTTATAATAAGTGTAGGAAAAATGTGTTATAATAAGTGTAGTAAAAATGTGTTATAATAGTGTAGGAAAAATGTGTTATAATAAGTGTAGGAAAAATGTGTTATAATAGTGTAGTAAAAATGTGTTATAATAAGTGTAGTAAAAATGTGTTATAATAAGTGTAGTAAAAATGTGTTATAATAGTGTAGTAAAAATGTGTTATAATAAGTGTAGGAAAAATGTGTTATAATAAGTGTAGGAAAAATGTGTTATAATAAGTGTAGGAAAAATGTGTTATAATAAGTGTAGGAAAAATGTGTTATAATAAGTCTAGCAAAACAATTGTTATATTAAGTCTAGCAAAAATGTGTTATAATAAGTGTAGCAAAAATGTGTTATAATAAGTGTAGGAAAAATGTGTTATAATAAGTGTAGGAAAAATGTGTTATAATAAGTGTAGGAAAAATGTGTTATAATAAGTGTAGTAAAAATGTGTTATAATAAGTGTAGGAAAAATGTGTTATAATAAGTGTAGTAAAAATGTGTTATAATAAGTGTAGTAAAAATGTGTTATAATAAGTGTAGGAAAAATGTGTTATAATAAGTGTAGTAAAAATGTGTTATAATAAGTGTAGGAAAAATGTGTTATAATAAGTGTAGGAAAAATGTGTTATAATAAGTGTAGTAAAAATGTGTTATAATAAGTGTAGTAAAAATGTGTTATAATAAGTGTAGGAAAAATGTGTTATAATAAGTGTAGGAAAAATGTGTTATAATAAGTGTAGGAAAAATGTGTTATAATAAGTGTAGGAAAAATGTGTTATAATAAGTGTAGGAAAAATGTGTTATAATAAGTGTAGCAAAAATGTGTTATAATAAGTGTAGGAAAAATGTGTTATAATAAGTGTAGTAAAAATGTGTTATAATAAGTGTAGTAAAAATGTGTTATAATAAGTGTAGGAAAAATGTGTTATAATAAGTGTAGTAAAAATGTGTTATAATAAGTGTAGGAAAAATGTGTTATAATAAGTGTAGGAAAAATGTGTTATAATAAGTGTAGTAAAAATGTGTTATAATAAGTGTAGTAAAAATGTGTTATAATAAGTGTAGCAAAAATGTGTTATAATAAGTGTAGTAAAAATGTGTTATAATAAGTGTAGGAAAAATGTTATAATAAGTGTAGGAAAAATGTGTTATAATAAGTGTAGGAAAAATGTGTTATAATAAGTGTAGGAAAAATGTGTTATAATAAGTCTAGCAAAACAATTGTTATATTAAGTCTAGCAAAAATGTGTTATAATAAGTGTAGGAAAAATGTGTTATAATAAGTGTAGGAAAAATGTGTTATAATAAGTGTAGGAAAAATGTGTTATAATAAGTGTAGGAAAAATGTGTTATAATAAGTCTAGCAAAACAATTGTTATATTAAGTCTAGCAAAAATGTGTTATAATAAGTGTAGGAAAAATGTGTTATAATAAGTTTAGTAAAACAATTGTTATATTAAGTCTAGCAAAAATGTGTTATAATAAGTCTAGCACAGGAATTAATGATTGACACATTCCTGGCAAGTACCGGGTCCTTCTTGCACGTCTCGTGAAATCTGAACTGAAAAGAATCATTCAACACGGCCAGCCAACACGTCCTCCATCCGCATACTTCTTTGATTCCGGTACTAAATACACAGTCAAATGCCCTTCTTAAAGTTTAACCATATGTTTTAACTCGTTGTACAAGTATATTGTACTTGCATAAGTTTAATGGCTTACCTTTCAAAGTTTACCCGCCTTGACAGGGAAAAAGATTTCGGTGCAGGTGTAGTTTATGAATGAAATGACCTTTATATCTGTCTCCACACACCAGCTACTTAGGCCTACATTACTATGCACAATTTCCAGGTTAACTTTTGATAAAAGCTTTCGAAGGAAACGTTTCAGCGCACCGTTTTCTCCAGCTTCTACAACCCTCATTGTGCATGTCGCTATTTAATGGTGGAGATTTTTTTTTTGTACATCAGCAAAAGTGGGGGAAAATTTTGCAGCGTGATCACATGTTCAAATATCAGATCATATTTCAAGTTTGGCGGTGCTGAAATAGGGACTAGGAGAGAGAAGGAATAATGAAAGACAGCTAGAAAATTAGGGAGTACTGTGACAGAGAACTTGTAAAATAGCTGGGAGTGTGACAGAGAACTTGTAAAATAGCTGGTACTGTGACAGAGAACTTGTAAAGTAGCTGGGAGTGTAACAGAGAACTTGTAAAATAGGTAGGACTGTGACAGAGAACTTGTAAAATAGCTGGGAGTGTGACAGAGAACTTGTAAAGTAGCTGAGAGTGTGACAGAGAACTTGTAAAATAGGTAAGACTGTGACAGAGACCTTGTAAAGTAGCTGGGAGTGTGACAGAGAACTTGTAAAATAGGTAGGACTGTGACAAAGAACTTGTAAAGTAGCTGGGAGTGTGACAGAGAACTTGTAAAATAGGTAGGACTGTGACAGAGAACCTGTAAAGTAGCTGGGAGTGTGACAGAGAACTTGTAAAATAGGTAGGACTGTGACAGAGAACTTGTAAAACAGCTGGGAGTGTGACAGAGAACTTGTAAAATAGGTAGGATTGTGACAAAGAACTTGTAAAATAGCTGGGAGTCTGACAGATAACTTGTAAAATAGGTAGGACTGTGACAGAGAACTTGTAAAATAGCTGGAAGTGTGACAGAGAACTTGTAAAATAGCTGGTACTGTGACAGAGAACTTGTAAAATAGCTGGGAGTGTGACAGAGAACTTGTAAAATAGCTGGTACTGTGACAGAGAAATTGTAAAATAGGTAGGACTGTGACAGAGAACGTGTAAAATAGTTGGTACTGTGACAGAGAACTTGTAAAATAGCTTGGAGTGTGACAGAGAACTTGTAAAATAGCTGGAAGTGTGATAGAGAACTTGTAAAATAGCTGGGAGTGTGACAGAGAACTTGTAAAATAACTGGGAGTGTGACAGAGAACTTGTAAAATAGGTAGGACTGTGACAGAGAACTTGTAAAATAGCTTGTACTGTGACAGAGAACTTGTAAAATAGCTTGTACTGTGACAGAGAACTTGTAAAATAGGTAGGACTGTGACAGAGAACTTGTAAAATAGCTGGTACTGTGACAGAGAAATTGTAAAATAGGTAGGACTGTGACAGAGAACGTGTAAAATAGTTGGTACTGTGACAGAGAACTTGTAAAATAGCTTGGAGTGTGACAGAGAACTTGTAAAATAGCTGGAAGTGTGATAGAGAACTTGTAAAATAGCTGGGAGTGTGACAGAGAACTTGTAAAATAACTGGGAGTGTGACAGAGAACTTGTAAAATAGGTAGGACTGTGACAGAGAACTTGTAAAATAGCTTGTACTGTGACAGAGAACTTGTAAAATAGCTTGTACTGTGACAGAGAACTTGTAAAATAGGTAGGACTGTGACAGAGAACTTGTAAAATAAGTAGGACTGTGACAGAGAACTTGTAAAATAGGTAGGACTGTGACAGAGAACTTGTAAAATAGGTAGGACTGTGACAGAGAACTTGTAAAATAGCTGGGAGTGTGACAGAGAACTTGTAAAATAGGTAGGACTGTGAAAGAGAACTCTTAAGTTAGATGGTGCTATGGTGGAGAGATCTTAAGTTACGCGGATAAGCTAGGGAGTGCATCATCATCATCATCATCATCACCATCGTCGTCGTCATCATCATCGCCTTTCACCCCCTTGGGAACATAGGTCACTGATAATGACTCTCCAGTCGTTTTTGTTCTTGGAGTTATTCTCTGCTATCTTCCATGTGAATATCTTGTCTCTGAGCACTGTCATAGTTTCCTTTCTCCAAGAAGTTAGTGAGTACGGCGGTAACAAAGTAGGACCTAAACATATGGTTGTGATGGAGACCTGGTAAGATATGGGCAACAGTGGTACAGAGCTGGCAATATATGAGAACTATGATAGAGAGCTGGTAAGTTGGGGAGTGTTGTGATAGAGAGCTGGTAAGATATGGAGCACTGTGATAGAGAGCTGGTATGTTATAGAGTAGTGTGGTAGAGAGCTGGTGAAATATGGAGTACAGTGGTAGAGAGCTGTTAGATGATGCTATGGCGGAGAAGTGGTAAGATAATGAGTAAAAGTATAAGTAACTAGCACGTTAGGACGACTGAGGTAGAGAGTTTGTAACAATAGGGAGAAATATAGTAGAGAGTTTATAGCAATAGGATAGGGAGAAATATGGTAGAGAGTTTATAGCAATAGGATAGGGAGAAATATGGTAGAGAGTTTATAGCAATAGGATAGGGAGAAATATGGTAGAGAGCTTATAGCAATAGGATAGGGAGAAATACGGTAGAGAGTTTATAGCAATAGGATAGGGAGAAATATGGTAGAGAGCTTATAGCAATAGGATAGGGAGAAATATGGTAGAGAGTTTATAGCAATAGGATAGGGAGAAATACGGTAGAGAGTTTATAGCAATAGGATAGGGAGAAATATGGTAGAGAGTTTATAGCAATAGGATAGGGAGAAATATGGTAGACATCATATAGCAATAGGATAGGGAGAAATACGGTAGAGAGCTTGAACATTTGAACTTTTGACTGCATAATAATGTACATCATTTGCTTTATAGTAAAGTGTATGCGTGTACGCTTTGCCTGATAACAATCTTTCTAGTACTCTCAGGCTAACAATCTTTCTAGTACTCTCAGGCTAACAATCTTTCTAGTACTCTCAGGCTAACTATCTTTCTAGTACTCTCAGGCTAACTATCTTTCTAGTACTCTCAGGCTAACTATCTTTCTAGTACTCTCAGGCTAACTATCTTTCTAGTAGTCTCAGGCTAACTATCTTTCTAGTAATTTCAGGCTAACTATCTTTCTAGTATTTTCAAGCTAACTAGTAGTTTCAGGTTAACTATATTTCTAGTAGTCTCAGGCTAACTGCCTTTCCAGTAGTTTTCAGGCTGTCTTTCTAGTAGTTTCAAACTAACTATCTTTCTAATAGTTTCAGGCTAGCTATCTTTCTAGTAGTTTCAGGCTAACTATCTTTCTAGTAGTCTCAGGCTAACTATCTTTCTAGTAGTCTCAGGCTAACTATCTTTCTAATAGTTTCAGGCTAACTATCTTTCTAGTAGTTTCGGTTTAACTATCTTTCTAGTAGTTTCAGGCCTATTATCTTTCTAGCAGTTTCAGACTAACTATCTTTATAATGGTTTCAGGCTAACTATCTTTCTAGTAGTTTCAGGCTAACTTTCTTTCTAGTAGTTTCAGGACTAAAATTGACTCATCCTGAGATTTCTGAGCATCACAAAACGTGGTTCAATCTTCAGAAGAGATGACGCTTCGCGATCTGCTGTGTCAGGGCAAAGGTGTTTATTTTCGTTGAAGTTTGAACACTTACCGTATCGAACTTTCCTGATCTTTATGTTTACAGATGGGTGAAGTAAAGAAATAAGAAATGCTGGTAAGTTAGGAGCTAACAAGAGAACAAGCTAGCAGCAGGCAGCTAATGGTACAGAGAGCATGTAAGTCAATCTAATAAGATATGGAGAAATCATGTAGGAAACTAATAGTTAACAGAGAACTGGTAAAGTATGCAGTAGTAAGGTAATGAACTAGAGCTGTAGACAATATTTAGGTATGGAGAAACGTTTGAACGAGAATAAATGCACAGATATTTACAGACTGAGAGGCAACTAAAGAGTGGCGGGTGGGGGGGGGGGGCATCGCAACATCTTCTTGCAAACATCCAGGAGTGAATTCGTTTCCCTAGAACTACATTGTGTTCCAGGCAGAAAACCAGTTTTTCAAGAAAAGATCGCTAGCGGCTGGAGCTAAATTTAGCAGCAGGCGAAATCACATGACCTTGAACCTTGACCCTGCTATGATTGTTTTCAGTAAGTCTCATTACTTTATTAACATGGTATTAATATTATGTTTGTTCTAGTTATATTGGTAGCTTCGTTTGTTTTAAAATTGGTACTATTATTTTAATTTTTAAAAATTTTGTTAGCGTATAACTGTCAGACAGACAACAACCGCTGGATTTGTAATACACTCGGTTTTCCCGCAAAGCTTTACTAATAAAATAACAGATAACACTTTCCTAGAAATGTATGAGTAAAATGTTGAATTTTTTCCAACTTTTTTTGTTCAATGAATCTATGCTGTTTCACATGTGTCGCATAAACACGTCTCTCCGTAGTATCACATCTACGTGTGCAAATTTTTGTTGCGAAGTAACATCTGAACTTTTGACGACATAATAATGTACATCATTTGCTTTGTAGTAAAGTGTATCCGGTGCATTTGCCTGATAACAATTTTCTAGTAGTTTCAGGCAAACTCTCTTTCTAGTAGTCTCAGGCTAACTCTCTTTCTAGTAATCTCAGGCTAACTATCTTTCTAGTAGTTTCAGGCTAACTATAATTCTAGTAGTTTCAGGTAACTATCTTTCTAGTAGTTTCAGGCTAACTATAATTCTAGTAGTTTCAGGTAACTATCTTTCTAGTAGTTTCAGGCTAATTATAATTCTAGTAGTTTCAGGCTAATTATAATTCTAGTAGTCTCAGGTAACTATCTTTCTAGTAGTTTCAGGCTAACTATAATTCTAGTAGTTTCAGGTAACTATCTTTCTAGTAGTTTCAGGCTAACTATAATTCTAGTAGTCTCAGGTAACTATCTTTCTAGTAGTTTCAGGCTAATTATAATTCTAGTAGTTTCAGGTAACTATCTTTCTAGTAGTTTCAGGCTAACTATAATTCTAGTAGTTTCAGGTAACTATTTTTCTAGTAGTTTCAGGCTAATTATAATTCTAGTAGTTTCAGGCTAATTATAATCCTAGTAGTTTCAGGCTAACTGCCTTTCTAGTAGTTTCAGGCTAACTGCCTTTCTAGTAGTCTCAGGACTAAAATTCACTCACTCTGAGATTTCTGAGCATCACAAAACTTGGTTCAGGCTTCAGAAGAGATGACACTTCGCGACCTGCCCTGTCCGGTCAAAGGTGTTTATTTTCGTTGAATTTCGTGTCGAACTTTCCTGATCTTTCCCCTCCAGCAACTGGTTTCTCACCATGGCCGTCTGGACGGCTTCTTCTAACACTTGGCTTTCTGAAAACTTCAGCGTATAATGCTTTACTGAGACAAGTTACTTTTATAACCAATATCTAGAAAATTTATTTGGACTAGAATATGCTACAAAAAGTCTGAATTAAACGTATCATAGAACGGGAATAAAGTATCACATTTTAAGGAAACGTTTGCCTAGAACAAGAAACATTATTTTACATTTTAACATTTCCATTTCCAAACCGAGGACAGACTTTGATGAGCTCAAAGAGATCAGAACCAAGGAGTTTCTTTGTGATAAATGTGAGATTTCCATTTTGCAGCAATCTAAACCAACAGGACGTGGAAATAGAGAAATCAGTTCTCATGTGTGAGAACTTCACTTGGTCACTTCTTTGTTTTCACCTCACTTGTGGTTTCACTGGGCGATGCAGGAAGCTGAAATATTGCTCTCTTATTGAAGAAGTAAGCTAATTTGTTTAGGAACGCCATACTTGCAAATGTAAACAATTCACATAAGCGCACAGCAGTACCATGGAAATGTGTGTAACCCATCTTTTTTTCTTCTTCTTCCTCTTTCTTAATGCAAAGAAAACTAAAGTGTGACAACTGACAAAACAAACAAGGCAACTGAAATATGTATCAATGAGGAAAAACTGGGAGAAGTGGAGAGTTTTGAATATCTTGGATCACTACTAACTAATAATGGAGATACAATGAGGGAAATTAAAAGGAGGACATCTATCGCTCTTCAGAAAGTAAAACAAATAAAGAATCTGTGGAGAGGAGCAGACAGAACCACAAAAATAAGATTTTTAAGGGCATGCATCTTTCCCATTACAACATATGCCTGTGAGACCTGGACACTTAACAAAACAGCTGAGAAACACATAAATGCCTTTGAATGTAAATGCTACAGAAGAGTTCTCCAAATATCGTGGACACAAAAAAGAACAAATATATCTATACAACAAGAGCTTAATATTGAAGAATGCTGGCTAGTATAGAGGATTAAAGAGAGAAAACTCATTATATTGTACGACCTTCATGACATTAAACGTCATGATAATATAGAGAAGACCATACTGGAAGGATACATAATGGGAAAAAGAAAAAGAGGAAGACCAAAACGAAGATGGCTGCAAGACATCGTTGACGATCTGAAAATGGATGCAACAGCAGCAGGCCATCTTGCTCACAACCGAGAGGCATACAGGAGTGCTGTTTGGGAGGCAAAGTTCCGCAAGGGACACGCAAATGAGTGAATGAATGAATCTTCTTTCTTTGATAATGTTACATTTTTCCAGCGACAGCCCGTCCCAGCTCCCCGCTCTCACCACCACCACATACAACATAATCAAAACTTCACATAAGAAAAAGAGCCTGCCGGTATTTTATTCATTAATACATTCTCCACATGGCCTTCCTCACACTGATAGAGGAAACACAGACTATCGCGGTCACTCACACACACACACACAAGGTGTCTGTGTTCCTTTACACACTGCACACGTCTCTCAACCTGGCTAGTGCTCAGTGGAAAGAAACACATGTTCGAACAACAAAACAAACAAATCAGGAATCATTTAAGTTCCACCACTTTCAAATTTCACATGTAGCAATAATAACAATAATCCGTTCACAAACAAGTGGCAAACTTGCATTATATATAACAAAAGAATCCGTCCTTCACCTTTACAACAAAGAAGGAGCCATTGGTTAGATCTCCTCAGGTCAGTGGATACGACTTTCTCATATCAAACGTTGCGGTCGCCGTAGATGTAATACCTGTCCGTTTCTTGTTCAGGCGAACCAGGTTTCCTTGCCAAATCCACGTTATCAGTTCAGAGAGTTTACCTGCACATCTCTCATTGTCGTTTATGCCAGTATGTGCAAGCGATGCGATATGAGGTATATGTGGGAGACTTACGCTTAAAAGGCCGGTGTCAGCAACATCTGAACGACGTATCTAAATGACACCGACAACCGCTGCCAAGCACTTCCGTCAAGGAGACCACCAAGGAAATCGGGACAGTTCTGTCAAGGAGGCCACCAAGGAAAATGGGACATTTCTGTCAAGGAGGCCACGAAGGAAATCGGGACATTTCTGTCAAGGAGGCCACCAAGGAAAACGGGACATTTCTGTCAAGGAGGCCACCAAAGAAATCGGGACATTTCTGTCAAGGAGGCCACCAAAGAAAACGGGACATTTCTGTCAAGGAGGCCACCAAGGAAAACAGGACATTTTTGTCAAGGAGGCCACCAAGGAAAACGGGACATTTCTGTCAAGGAGGCTACCAAGGAAAACGGGACATTTCTGACAAGGAGGCCACCAAGGAAAACGGGACATTTCTGTCAAGGAGGCCACCAAGGAAAACGGGACATTTCTGTAACTGAAATCCGCTCTTGTTCTTCCGATGAACCACCTGGGAAAGATCTGGGACAGCGCCTTATGCTCCAGACTGATTGTCTACATCCAGAGCTGGGATTAACAACACATTCAGCTTTCTTTAAACTACTTGACATCTCCACCAGGTTGTTATCTCTTTCTATTTCTCCAAACTACTTGATATCTTCCCCAGGTTGTTATCTCTTTCTATTTCTCCAAACTACTTGACATCTACACCAGATTGCTGTCTCTTTCTATTTCTCCAAACTACTTGACATCTACACCAGGTTGTTATCTCTTTCTGTTTTTTCCAAACTACTTGATATCTCTACCGTGTTGTTATCTCTTTCTGTTTCTCCAAACTACCTGACATCTACACCAGGTTGCTAGCTCTTTCTATTTCTCCAAACTACTTGACATCTACACCAGGTTGCTGTCTCTTTCTATTTCTCCAAACTACTTGACATCTACACCATGTTGCTCTTTCTTTTTCTACTGTTCATGTCCAACTTTCCTGTTCTAGCGCCCCCCCCCCCCCCCCAAATTGCCTTCGCTGAACTTTCTCATTCTCGCTGCAGACGATTTATGGCTACATTTCCAGGCTTTTTCTGTTCTTCTGTAGCCACAAGAAGGCTTCCATAGCTTTTTTTCGTGTAAGTAAGCAGTCTTGTCCTCACAGTGTTGTCTATTCTTTCTGAACCGTTCTTCATCCTTTCCCCCCTATTTTGTCCTCTCACTCTTATGTGCTACTTGTGCTTAGGCCATAGGTATCCGATGGGGGCAAGCTGTTCCCATCTGGGGTTAACATCATTTTGTTTACCATATGGTACCTTTTATCATTATCTCTGTGCCTCATTTCTCAGCCAGTCGGCTTCTTCTTCTTTGTGCTTACCTATGTCTGTCTGGGTGCATTTTGTGCCCATCTTTCTGACAAGAGGGAGATTTTAAAAAAAACCAAGCGTTTATTTGTTCATTTTCTTGTCGTGTTTTTATCTGTTGTGTCGTTTTTGTATGTGATCCTGAAAAAAGACTTTTGCTGAAATATTGGATTGTTGTACGACCTTCATTTATATGTACTTATCTTACTTTCTTTTGTTTTTTTAATTAAAAATTTTTCTTTTAATGCCCGCATGGGCTCGCTAGATAATTTTACCATGTGTGTGGTGGGGTTTTTGTAGATTAAAATCTTAGCCAAACGGCCGAGAAGCGATGGCAGCAAGACATCGCTGGTAATCTACTTTTTTTTACTTTTAAATATTTTATATGCAAATTCAGCAAGCACCAAAACCACCAAGGGCGAGTCAACCGAGCCAGGTCATTATTTTTTTGTTTTTTTTTTTTGTTTTTATTTTTGTTTTTGTTTTTTTGTTTTGTTTTGTTTTTTTGTTTTTTTGTTTTTTGTTTGTTTGTTTGTTTTTGTTTGTTTTTGTTTGTTTTTGTTTTTTTTTAGCTTTTTTTTTTCCAAATCTTTCCAGACAAAAAAAAACTTTCAAATAAACAATAACGAAGCATGTACAAGTGACGTGAGTTGAGGATGATTGCCCGTGGAATGAAATAATGAGATGGTAGGCTTTACAAACCATGAGGTAATAGCATGGAGTATGATAACGCGAATACTTTGTACACAAAACGTTACAACAAAGGTGTACAGTAATAGTATAACCACACACACACACACACTTCCTCTCACCTACTATCAGGACCCTTTCTCCCTCTCTCACTCTCTCTCTCTCTTCGTTAACTTTCTCTCTAGTGATGTACAGTGTTTGTATTCGGCTAAGGCCTTCTCTTTCACTCACGGGGTGTACACAGAAATAAATATGCGCTCGAGTCACTCGTATTCGGGTCACCGCAGTGGAGGGTTATGGTCGGGTAAACAAAGGCACTGTTCAAGAACATGAGTTGGGAATGCCTGCCCGTGAACTGAAATATTGAAAAGGCGGGCTTGAACGAAAACATGTGGTAATCGCATGGTATGTACATCTGAAGTTAACATTTAAACACAAAAGGGGGGGGGGGGTTGCCAAAAACTAGAAACTGGTTGAAAGCTGTAACAATTTTTGTTTGAAAATGTACAGGAGAATTTCTTTTGTAAAAATTCTATTTTCAAATGTGGCCCTATTCCTACATGACCAAACAACATACCTAAACTCAGCAAGGAGGATGATACACTGCGTATGGCTGTTTGTTTCTGTTCGAGGAATGGTGTTTAACATTATTGCTCTGTATATGTCTACTTTCTCTGCTGTTCTTGTTGCTATCTCTTGAGTCAAAAATTCTAAGGCTAAAGAAACGGTTCTGCACTGAAAGAAAATGTGTTCCTCCGTTTCTTGTGTGTTCATTCTACATAGTTTACATCTGACCAGTCTGTGGAATCTGCGAGCGATCCCTTGTGTGGTCGGTGTTATGTTGAACAATAGTCTGTATGTTATCTCTCGTGCACTTGGCGTGATTCCTTTCTTGTGTAGGTTTTGAAATGATTGTGTGTAGTCGGTGATGAAGTATTTGTATCCTCTCTTTATTCTGCCCAGTAATGGTGGCTCCTGTTTCCTGACCAGATATTTGTATATGCATGATGTTTTCATATGTATTAAACGTTCATTTCCAGTTACACTTTGTATGCATTGTCTGTAGAAGAGCGGTATAGTGCCAAAGTGATGGGGGTGTACATTGTTTAATTTACACAGTTTAAAAAGCCTCAGCCCGACGTAGTAGTGGGCTAGAGTATGTTTGTGTGGCTGTTGGATGATTTGTCCTATATATTTAATCCTGAGTGCCTGGATCTTTGTTGCTATGTCTTGTAGGGAGATGCCCCCTCTATTTTTGTCTTGCATCAAGGTTTTCTGTTGGATGCTGCGTACTGTGCGTCGGAAAATAAAGTCTCTAATCATTGAATTTATTTCTTTAAGTGACTGTTTAGGCAGGGGGAATATGTTTGCGGTATATATAAGCTATGGTATGATGCAAGTGTTGACTGCGACACTTCTGCCGAATATGGTAGTGGTTCTGTATTTGTAAATTTCCAGTCTGTTTTTAATTTTTTCAATTATATTTCTCCATCTTGCTTTGATGTTATTTGAAGTCGTAGCTGTAAATAAAATTCCGTATATTTTAATGTTGTTGACTTGTATTAACGTGAAAGGGAAGTCTGTTTTGTTGGTCCATTTACCTAAACCCATTATATGTGATTTTTGAATGTTTATTTTAGCCCCGCTGCCATGTCCGAACTCTGCAAATATGTCTAGAATAAACCTGATAGAGGATATATTGGAGGGAAAGAAGATTGTGTCGTCAGCATAGGCCAACGACTTCCTCTCTCCCATTCCAGGAATAAAGATTCCTTTGACTATTGTCTCTTGCCTGATTCTCTCCAGGAGTGGCTCTAGAGTTAGCACGTACAACAGGGGTGAGAGTGGGCAGCCCTGACGTACAGATCTGGTTAACCGTATTGGTTCACTGAGGGTATGGTTTATTAAAAGTCTGCTTTCTGGTTTGTTGTATAGAATTTTGATCCAGTCTCTGATGTAGTTCCCAAGATTACATTTGGACAAGGTTTTCTGGAGGAAAGAATGGGAAACTGTCGAAAGCCTTCTCCTGGTCCAGCGATAAGATTGCTGACTGGCTATTCTTATCGTGAGAGTAATGGATAACATCTCTTAGGAAATGTAGATGCGTATTTATGTTTCTGTCAGTGACACTGCATTGCTGGTCCTCATGTATAAGTGTGTGCATGACGGGTTTGAGTTTCATAGTTAGGGACTTTGCTAGAATTTTGTAGTCTACGTTGAGTAAAGAGATAGGTCTGTTTTTACTTGAGTTGTGTCTGCGTTGCTTTTCTTAATGAGTGTTATGTATGACTGATTGAGACTGTTGGGTAATTCTTTTCTGTCGAAGGCTTCAATAAACACCTTGTGTAGGACAGGTCCTAAAATGTGGAAGAATTTCTGATAAAACTCGGCAGTGAGGCCATCCGGTCCTGGAGATTTGTTCTTTTGGAATGTGTCAAGCGCATTTTGTAGGTTTCCTAGCGTGAGTGGGATGTCTAATGTTTGTCTTCTTCAGAAATCTGTTTGGCGTAGTTCAAGAATTTGTTTTGTATGTCTTCTGATTGACCTTTGTCCTCAGAGTATAAATGTATATAAAAATCTTGAAAGGTTTGGCTTATTCCGGTAGTGTCTGTCTGTTCCCGTCCATTTATGTCTATTATTTTGCGTATTTGTCTGCTTCTTTGCACATTTTGTTCTGTTCCCAGATATTTTTTACTTGGTATTTCTTGTACGGCAGAGGCAAGTTTTGTTCTGATGAAAGCACCCTGGTAGCTGTGTTGATGGTATTTCTCTACTTCTTCCTCTAGCGCATGTATGTGAGGACTATTGGGATCTACCTGCTTGGTTAGTTTAATAGCATTTTCCAACATTTGTTGTTGCTGTCGTCTGTATCTGTGTATTTTTGTCGCCAAGACCTGTGTTCTCTCTCTGATAGTGTTCTTTAATACATCCCAGTATTCTATGAGGTTGGATTCAGGTAAGTCTTGAGTGTACGCGTGTAATAGTTCCGTTATGTTATCTACATAATCTCCATTATCCAGCAAACTGTTATTAAACTTCCAGTGTGGGGAGCGTTTGTTTTTGAGTTGTGCCAAGGTTGCGTTTAATGTGACCATGACCGCTTTATGATCTGTGTAATTTAAGGTTGTGTCTATGTGTTTGATGTCATTTATTAGAAGACCTTCTGGGACATATATTCTGTCTATTCGGGCTGATCGTCCCATGTTTATGTTAATTGTGTCAGTGTGTGTAGTTTCCCTACCATGTGGGTTCATCTTTCTGTATGTGTCTACGAGCCCGTGTTCGTCTATGATGTTGTGTAGTATGTCTATTTGTTCGAGTTCACGGCGTACGTTAATTGTTCCTCTCGACAGATCAAGATCGTGCATGACACAATTAAAGTCTCCTGCTATGATAATGTTTTGCCCCCTGTGGAATGATGTTAGCATCTGTGAGAGCTTGTCATAGAAGTTAATTTGCTGGTCTCTCACAGCTGGTGCATATACATTGACTAATGTGTATTTGTTGTGGTGTGAACTTGTGTGTTTTATTTCCACTATTGCTATTCTACCTTCGCTGTCTCTGTTGTGTCCTACAATTTGCCAGTCTTCTGATACTTGTAGTATTGCTGCTCCTGTGTGTCTACTCCCTAAGCTGAAACATGAATGTCTGAGTCCTAAGAGTTGCGTGATGTTGTTGGCGCGTGTTTCCGTGGTGATGTGTGTTTCTTGGATAAAGATGAAGTCTGGCTTGTGTTTGTGTACTAGGTGCACTACTTGACTGAGTTTACTTCTCAGTCCCCTAATGTTAACACTTAAAATAGAAAGTTTATCAGCCATATTTGAAAACAGAAAAACACAAATGAAAAATGTAAATTAGAAATGACTATGAGGACATAAAAAAAATAAAACTAACAGAAAGAAAAAAACAAAATAGAAGTAGGTTGTTACCTTGCTCCTGTACATCCAATAGTTGAGAAAAGCACGACACAAATAAATGAAATATTCCAATATTGAGAAATGAAAAATACAAAAATCCGTCCTATACAAAGTCCCGTTGACACGGTCATCCGTTCGTTTATCCTGGTAACGTGGAACCAAACACTCCAGAAAGGCACAATCAAGTACTGTTCCTAATTCTAGAAAATGCAACACAATAATCCGTCTGGTCGACACAGTTATATTATCCTCATACTTCCTCATCGATAGTTAACGGAGGATCATCATCGTCAGATTGTTCTCCCGTCAGCTGGGCCCAAGATAGAGGTTCCTCGGCTAGCGGCGAGTCCATGTCCTCCTCTGCAGGGGGGACATTAACTGCTTCCTCTGCTGGAATTGGTGTGTCCTTTTGCGTTTCTGCTGTTGGCAGAAGCTGACCCCTGGCCTCTGCAGTTCTGCCAGTGGGCACCCGTTTCCCTGGGGTGCAAGGAGATTCACTGGAGGTCGGCGACACTGCGGCGGATATCAGGTGGCGCCTCTTTTTCCTGTTTTCCACCAGCTTAAACCCATCATCATCAATGGGCTCTGGTGCTGGCTTCTGGTTGCCGGTGGTCTGGTTCTGAATGTCCGCGGCGGTTGTGGCGGACCGCTCCTCGACTCTCTTGGGCGCAGAGACCTGCTGTTGCACGTTCTCTCTATGGGCCGGCTTTGCCTTCCTGGGGCATTGGTTTGCCCGATGAGCATCGCTGCTACAAATCGGGCATGGTGTATTCCTGCCCTGCAGGGTGATTGCAATCCTGTGCCATTTTTCCCTTCCGGATTGAGATAAGGACGTGTAATGTGGGACATCTTGTTTCGGCTGGTAATCTACTTCTGCCATTCTTGTTTCTGGTCACTTTCCTCACTCTTTCTATCTTTTTGTAAAACTGAACCATACTCCTCCCTCTCCCTTCATTACTAAAACCAGTTTTACCGCAGTTCTTATTTCTCTCTTAATTTTGAAAATGGCAGATATCAAAACCTCGTGAAGGGACGATAATAATTTTGTTAAACACTTTCTCTCACAGATAATTTTAGCAAAATTTTGTTGGCAAAATGAGCCTTGTTTAAATCTCACCATGTTGTGGGGGTGTGGAGGAAAAAAATCTAGTGTCAGTGCTCTCCCTTTTTGTCCGCGAGGCAAAATACGCAAATAAGGTTTGAGTAAATTCTTTTCGGAGAATCGTGTATTGTATTATTAGTTTTAATCAACAGTAACAACATCAAGAACACAGAAACTACAAACATGTACTACGATTTTTAAAGAAGAACATCAATAGTTATCATTCATTCATTTGCATGCCCCTTGCGGAACTTTGCCTTCCTAACAGCTCTCTTGTAGGCCTTTCGGTTGTGAGCAAGATGGCTTGCTGCTGATGCATCCATTTGCAGATCATCAACAATGTCTTGCAGCCATCTTCGCCTTCGTCTTCCTCTCTTTTTTTCCCATTATGTACAATTCCAAGATGGTCTTCTCTAAATTATTATGTTTAATGTGTCCAAAATATTTACGTTTTCTCTCTTTAATCCTCTTTACTAGCCAGCCTTCTTGAATATTAAGCTCTTGTTGTATGGATATATTTGTTCTTTTTGTGTCCACGATATTTGAAAAACTCTTATGTAGCATTTACATTCAAAGGCATTTATGTGTTTCTCAGCTGTTTTGTTAAGTGTCCAAGTCTCACGGGCATATGTTGTGATGGGAAAGATGCATGCCCTTAAAAATCTTATTTTTGTAGTTATGTCTGTTCCTCTCCACATATTCTTTAGTTGTTTTACTTTCTGAAGAGCTATAGATGATTGATTGATTGATTGATCTTTATTTCAAAAGGGTTAAGAATTGGGCACGCAGACCCGTCTGACATTCTGCCCTTTATCATACATCTTTCACTCTATTCCACACATTCTACAAATATGTCCTCCTTTTAATTTCCCTCATTGTATCTCCATTATTAGTTAGCAGTGATCCAAGATATTCAAAACTCTCCACCTCTTCCAATGTGTCCTCATTGATACATATGTCAGTTGTCAGTTTGTTTTGTCCGTTGTCATCAATTTAGTTTTCCTGGCATTAAGATAGAGGTTTTGCTCTTCGCTGTTCTTACGGACTGACATAATTAGTTTTTCCATTCCTTTTTGTGTTGTTGACAGTAATACTGTGTCATCAGCATATCTAATCTCTGGTATTTCATAACCTCCAATTGTTATGGCATCGTAATATTCTTTGTCTACATCTTCTCTAACATTCCTTGTTATATTTTCAGTATACAAGTTAAATAAGTAGGGTGACAATATGCACCCCTGACGGAACCCTTGTTTTATGTCAAACCAAGTTGTTGTTTCACCATTTATTCTTACTGCTGCTTGTTGGTCTAGATACAGCAGTGATGTTAATTGTATCAAATGTGTTGGAAATCCCTTTTTTTCCATTATTTCCCAAAGTTTCTGGTGTTGTACAGAATAAAGTGCCTTTGAGTATTCAATCAAAGATAAATATAGATTCACACTATGATAATAATAGGAACTTATTAACAACAAAATAAAAGAGACATTTATCATGTTTCTTAATCATCTGCACACAACAATTCTCATGATATTTAGGAATATAACACCAGCCATTTCATGTATGACTCGAATTATGTCACTTTCGTTCTGACAAATGTTGGTGAGAACTCGTGGGCAGAATTTGAGCGATGCAAAGTAGTTCCAGGGCACAGTGTAGGTGCAAGGAGACAGAGCTCGGTAATGTTACTATGTCAAAGGAAGAGGTAGTCATTGTTGTAAACACTCAACTCTAACATTATTTTTAAAATAATTTTTTTTCTGTGTGGATGTCAGCAAAGTTATTTCAATTAATTGTGTGACTGTGGTTGTTTTGTGAAGAGACTTTTATTTCAGTTAATTGTGTGCATGCCGCTGTTTCGTGAAATACTTTTATTTCAGTTAATTGTGTGACTGTGGTTGTTTTGTGAAGATACTCTCCCTTATTCTGTGGCTGTGTGTCTTCGGTCATTAAAGACCACAAAGAGTCTGGGGCATTTATTCAGTGTCCAGACGGAATACACTGAACCCCGATATAATATACGTGAGCTTGTTTCTTTTCAGTTACCATTAGCTATAGCTGCATCTGTTTCATAAACCATTATCATTAGCTATAGCTGCATCTGTTTCATAAACCATTATCATTAGCTATAGCTGCATCTGTTTCATAAACCATTATCATAACAATTCGGCGAAAACAGTATTGAAAACTACAAGAAATACATCGTAGAAATAGTCCTTTATTGTTGTAAGTAGTTAGATATTACATGGGAGCAATATTTATGCGTTAGTCTCAAAATGTGCAAGTAAATAAAAGGTAATTATAAATTGTTAAATATTGCATAGATACCATGGTTACAAGAAAAAAAAAAAGAGTAAATATAGGAAGAAGAAATATGTAGCTAACTCCAGACATGACAGGATGAAAATATATCTCGTAACACACAGGGAGTGAGAATGGGAAGATTTCTACAAGAGAAGAAAGAGGAAGACAGAATGACTTAACGGTGAATCAGTGACAGGGCGTATCTGTCAGGAACTGTCAATTCTCCAGAACATGAAGTTTCATGGCTCAGCTGCTCAAAGTAAGATGTTCAATCTCTTCTCCAGAAAATGAAGTTTAATGGTTCAGCTGCTCAGAGTAAGATGTTCAGTCTCTTCTCCAGAACATGAAGTTTAATGGCTCAGCTGCTCAGAGTAAGATGTTCAGTCTCTTCTCTAGAAAATGAAGTCTCATGACTCAGCTGCTCAGAGTAAGATGTTCAGTCTCTACCTCTTGTGTTTTCTTTCCTCAACATAGCCATTAGTTGCTGCATTTCAGCCACATGAGAACACTATAGGAAAAGGACTCCATCCCTTAGCCAAGAGAACTCTGGAAGTGGTGACTATAGCTTAAGTATTTATTTCTGAGGACAAGTTTTCTATCAGTGGGACTGCTTCAGTGCTCTGATCAGCCATAAAATTGATGAAAATTATCAGTACCAGAGTCCAGAATGGGAGGGGTTGGGAATTAGGCGCATGATGATATTGATTTGTAAATCTTAACATATAGTTTAAGTTTCCATGTTCCTGCTTCTTCCCTGATCTTCTTAGCACATTCTTGTAGTGATATGAAAAACAGAACAGTCATGGCAGAGATTGACGGATGAGTTTATTTTTAAAAATCTCGATGATTTACAGGTGTAAAATTGACAGAAGTGAACGATTATAGCATATATTGTTCAGTGTTGATGGTAACAATTTAAATTCTAATTATACACAACTCCAGATTTCCTATCTAAATATACGTTACATTTATCTTCTCTCTAAATATACCCAACATTAGATAATCAGTCCACACACACACACACACACACCAGATCTTCTCTTTCAGAATAAACAACATTAGGGTGCCACCGAAGCATACACAACATTAGATCTTTTATCTTCACACCAGATCAGATATCTTTACATGTTATTGTTGCTTGAAAATCATTAACAAGTACAGAAATATTCAGTCGTCTGTGCGCCATGTTACTACATGCAGGCAGGATGTCAAAGAATCAGTACTTCGTAAGTTTTTGTTGACATTTGTTGAAGAAAGAGTACCTTCTTTAAAAAGCGCTCACAGGTAGGAAAAAATAAACTCGTGTGACAGGTGCTCGAATCACAAGGGATCTTTGAACAATACAGAGTTTTGGTCGTGACACTAGGTCAGCTGTGCCATCCAGGCTGCATTTCACTTACAATCTCAAGAGGTTCACCTCTGATGACTAGGACGAGAGCATGTTCATGTGGAATATCTTGAAACCAGTTACTACGCTTTCAAACATCAGCTGTGGTTAGAGTTGTGAAACGGTTTTAGTTTATTTTTTGGCTTCAACATCTATGTCTGTTTTAGACAAAAGTGCTTTATTGAATTAACATTAAATATGATTTTGATGAGAAAAGTTTGTCAGGTCTGAGTGTCTGATTTTAACGAAGAGAAATCAGATACGAAGTATATAAAAGAATGTTTTTCTTTGCATGTCTTGAAATTTCTTTTGCCTTCCAAAATGTTTTCAATCTGTTTCTTGAAGTTAGCGTAAAATTTCCCGCCTATGGCATAGCTTAAACATTTTCACCCTATGGCTTAGCTTAAATTTTTCCCCTATGGCTTAGCTTAAACTGTCCCCCCTATGGCTTAGCTTAAACTGTTCCCCCTATGGCCTAGCTTAAACATTTTCCCACTATGGCTTAGCTTAAACATTTCCCCTTATGGCTTAGCTTAAACTGTTCCCCCTATGGCTTAGCTTAAACATTTTCCCCTATGGCTTAGCTTAAACTGTTCCCCCTATGGCTTAGCTTAAACTTATCCCCCTATAGCTTAGCTTAAACTTATCCCCCTATAGCTTAGCTTAAACATTTCCCCCTATGGCTTAGCTTAAACATTTTCCCCTTATGGCTTAGCTTAAACTGTTCCCCCTATGGCTTAGCTTAAACATTTTCCCCTATGGCTTAGCTTAAACTGTTCCCCCTATGGCTTAGCTTAAACTTATCCCCCTATAGCTTAGCTTAAACTTATCCCCCTATAGCTTAGCTTAAACATTTCCCCCTATGGCTTAGCTTAAACATTTTCCTCTATGGCTTAGGTTAAACTGTTCCCCCTATGGCCTAGCTTAAACATTTTCCCCCTATAGCTTAGGTTAAACTGTTCTCTTATGGCTTAGCTTAAACTGTTCCCCCATGGCTTAGCTTAAACTGTTCCCCCATGGCCTAGCTTAAACATTTTCCCCCTATGGCTTAGCTTAAATTGGTCCCCCTATGGCTTAGATTAAACTGTTCCCCCATATCTTAGCTTAAACTGTTCCCCCTATTTCTGCAGGAAGCGAGGAACAAAAAATTTTGCCGCTTCTTTGATGATATCCAGCACAAAATAGCCAATTTGTTTCCAGAATTGTCTGGATTCTCTGATTTCCTCCATTTCCTGCGCCAGGCTCTTAAGTTTAATTTTGTCATGAAGGTTCTGCTGAACCTGGTCCACCACCTGGCGCAGGTTGTTGAGCACACCGTCACGGTCCTGAATGTCAATCTCGTCCTTAAGTTCTTGTATCCTTCTTTCAATCCTCACTCTCTCTGGTGGAGTTGGATATGCCAGAAACGTTTCAATCTCTGCAGTCAGGAAACAGATCTTCTCTTGAATCTGTACAGTCAGCTGGGGTAACTTCAGTTGCACTATCAGTTTCTCACGCTCAGCTTTAGCCTGTTCAAAGCTTTTGTAAGTGTAACGGCCATGAGCATCTCTTAAACATTTTGCTGCCTGAACTACCTTTTGTACTTGTAGTTGCTTCTTCTGCTTATCAGTCTCATAGTTGTTAAACAACACAAATCTCCCACTGCAGTCGTTATACAACTTCTGAAATGCTCCTGTCTGTCTCCTGCACCACTCATCAAAAGTGATTTTCTCGCTTTCATCTGCAATTTCTTTCTGGAATAAATCTCCCCCAGTGATCATAACAATGACATGGTTAAAGTAATCTTCTCCAAATAAACATCTTAAATCATCGATGACTTTTTGATCTTCTTTTGTGAATTTGTTAGGGAATTTCTGCACCAAGAGAAAGGCATCCACGCCCTCGTAACTCATAGCCAGCGCAATCTCCATGTTTTTAATCTCGTTCTCTTTCTTCTCGACAATACCGACGTCGGTGTCTTCTAGTCCTGGCCCGTCCACCACCAGAAGTATGTGATTGTCAGACTCTGCCACGCAGTACTGGACCTGCTTTGTTTCGGATGTTGCGCTGGATGAGGTTCTGAATACTCTTCTGTTAAGTATGGTGTTTCCAGTAGCACTTTTCCCATAGCCTGTTTTTCCAATTAAGAAAAAGTTCAGTTTATTTTCCATCTTGATCTGTCAGTTCTGTGGAAGAAAAATCAAACTGAATATATCACACTGAAATAGATCAAGACTTTTAAGCCAACCCCCCCCCCCCCCAACAACTTACTGTCCAGTGGTGCCTCCAGCATAATCCATAATAGGATTATTCTGTTCATTATGGTGGTGGAGCCTAATGAATTTGCTTCTCTCTAAGGAATCCCAGACTTGACAAAAGCGACCATATTAAGACCTCCTTCTCTACCCTACTGGAATACATCTAGAACCCATATGTCCGCCTTTTACTCTGACAGTCATCTGTAGTGTACAGTTACATGGACATGATCTCTGACAGTCATCTGTAGTGTACAGTTACATGGACATAATATCTGACAGTCACCTGTAGTGTACAGTTACATGGACATAATATCTGACAGTCACCTGTAGTGTACAGTTACATGGACATAATCTCTGACAGTCATCTGTAGTGTACAGTTACATGGACATAATCTCTGACAGTCACCTGTAGTGTACAGTCACATGGACATGATCTCTGACAGTCATCTGTAGTGTACAGTTACATGGACATAATCTCTGACAGTCACCTGTAGTGTACAGTCACATGAACATGATCTCTGACAGTCACCTGTAATGTACAGTCACATGGACATGATCTCTGACAGTCACCTGTAATGTACAGTCACATGGACATAATCTCTGACAGTCACCTGTAGTGTACAGTTACATGGACATAATCTCTGACAGTCACCTGTAATGTACAGTCACATGGACATAATCTCTGACAGTCACCTGTAGTGTACAGTTACATGGACATAATCCTCCCAGCAAACTTGGATCTACTTAAACAGTCTATCTTCTCAAGCTGTGTCTTCTCAGTAGAGTTAAATTTTTGGTGGGACACCTCTCAGTCTGCTGTACACAGTTTCTCAGTCTGCTGTACACAGTTTCTCAGCCTGTTGTACACAGTTTCTCAGCCTGCTGTACACAGTTTCTTAGTCTGCTGTACACAGTTTCTCAGCCTGCTGTACACAGTTTCTCAGCCTGCTGTACACAGTTTCTCAGCCTGCTGTACACAGTTTCTCAGCCTGCTGTACACAGTTTCTCAGCCTGCTGTACACAGTTTTTCAGCCTGCTGTACACAGTTTTTCAGCCTGCTGTACACAGTTTCTCAGCCTGCTGTACACAGTTTCTCAGCCTGCTGTACACAGATATTTGGGCACACACACACACACACACAAGAACGCCAGTATAATGAGCCCTATCAGATACCACGTGAGAAAGTAAGAAAAGGACAGAAATGGCAGAAGAATGCGTTTTTGCTGATAGGACAATTCAAGCGCCGTGCCGCGTGACGTAGGCGATCATTTCTCTCCACATTTCCTTGTCTTTAGACCTGATTATGAGATCCGCCTGTGACTTTTTTCCTAGCCACACTGACAGCCCATTCAGTAACTTCTCTCTCTGTCTTCCTCTATCTCTTCTTCCCTCAATTTTTCCAGTTGCCACAATGTGTTCCAATTTTCCTTTTCTCCGAAAATGTCCTACAAATCTCGCTTGTCTGCCTCTGATCTTTGTTGCAATTTGCCTTTTAACTCCAGCCTCTCTTAAGATTTCTTCACTGGTTTTCTTAGCTGTCCATGGTACCTTCAACATCCTTCTTATGAACCACATTTCCATAGCCTCCATATCTTGCTGTACTCTCTTATTCATGAACCATGCTTCACATCCATGTCGTAGTAACAAACACTATTCAATAAGCACTACATGCATCCACATAAACAGCTACTACACATTTTTACCTACACACATAAAAACAAACACTCTATGTTTCTATCTAGATGTATGCCGTAATAAACAAAATGTTTATACCGAGGCATATATAACAAAAACTAATGTATACATCTTTTCAGACATATACAACAGCTACATCGATCAACTAACGCTACGTCTTGAATCAGTTGGCAGTTACTTCCATCTTCTCTCTAGACAAAGCTACCACCACTGGCAAAGTAAAGGAAGGGCACCAGTAACAGAAGATTAACAATGAAGACTAAACACTCTGATTTATGACAATGTGTGTTTAACACTCTTTTTTACAGTTCTGAAACATGAACAAAACATTCAAGGCGTGAGCTTGTTTTAACAGTTTCCAACTTAACGGCTCTGGCAGAACAACGAACATCAAGTGGCAAGACAAAGTAGCAGCCTCTGAGGATCTACAAAATGCTAAATTCCAGCCATGATAATAAAACTAAGCAGCAAAAGACTAATACAGCTGGATCACGTGACAGGATTGAACGACAGAGTATCCCCATGTTGGACAGTTGGATTACGTGACAGGATTTAACTATAGACGTATTCCCATGTTGGACAGCTGGATCACGTGACAGGATTTAACTATAGACGTATTCCTATGTTGGACAGCTGGGTCACGTGACAGGATTTAACTATAGACGTGTTCCTATGTTGGACAGCTGGATCACGTGACAGAATTTAACTATAGACGTATTCCTATGTTGGACAGCTGGGTCACGTGACAGGATTTAACTATAGACGTGTTCCTATGTTGGACAGCTGGATCACGTGACAGAATTTAACTATAGACGTATTCCTATGTTGGACAGCTGGATCACGTGACAGAATTTAACTATAGACGTATTCCTATGTTGGACAGCTGGATCACGTGACAGAATTTAACTATAGACGTATTCCTATGTTGGACAGCTGGATCACGTGACAGAATTTAACTATAGACGTATTCCCATGTTGTTTGTGTGGGGGAAACATGTGGAGGGGAGGAGGAACCACGAAAGGCCAGAACTGAGACACAGAGACATTTCTAAGACATTGATGTTTGTTTTTTTCTCGTAACCACCATGTACGGGAAGATATGCAAAAGATCGAGCCAAAAGGAAAGCAACTTTGCGTAAGGGTGCAACTTAATCTGAGGAGAGAACAGGGACAAAACTTGAATAAAACAAGGACTCGAGCTTGAGAGAACCGGACCTTGCAACAGAAACATTACTTGCTGTTAATTTGGATGATTATGAAAACTGAACATTGACAGACTCAGCCATGACAGGAGATGTCCATAAAGACGATGCATGACAATATCAACAATAGCTAATGTCTGCCTGCTTCAAAAATATCTTATTAGATGAAAATAGTATTTTTTATGTTTCACTTAGACATATACAATAACAAACACTATATGTTTCCACCTAGACATATGCACAATAATAGAAACTGCTAAAACCTATATACACCCAGTAAGAAACACTATATGAGATGTATTCTAAACAACAGCGAACTATTGGTATAAGGACGTAAGTGCTCATTTGACATTTTAAACACTGCCCCCATCAAAATAACCCCATCTGCTGGCGATACACCGTTGCTAATGTTTGTTGTTGTTGTTGTTGTTGTTTTTGAAATGCTTCCTGGAACACACTTTCTGTGATGGCCCACAGTTCTCTTATTGCATCTTCGCGAAATTCTTCTATGGTTTGGAAATGACGTTCTTTTAAAGTGGTTTTAAGGTTGAGAAACAAGAAAAAGTCTGCTAAGTCCGGAGAGTAGAGTGGATGGGGCAAAACCGATGTCTGAAGTTGTGCCAGATAAAGGGTGACGAGAAGCTTAGCTTAAGCCAAAATATTGTCGTGTTGCAACACTCAGTTCTGTTCCACAACTGTCTCTGTCTGCGCACAGCATTCCTCAAACGCGCTAAAACTTCACGGTACAACTGCCTGTTTTACCATCTGACTCAGTCATTTGCATGTCCCTTGCGAAACTTTGCCTCCCTAACAGCTGTCATGTAGGCCTCTCGGTTGTGAGCAAGATGGCCTGCTGCTGTTGCATCCATTTCCAGATTATCAACGATGTCTTGCAGCCATCTTCGCCTTGGCCTTCCTCTCTTTCTTTTCCCCATTATGTACCCTTCCTAGATGGTCTTTTATAAATTATCATGACGTTTAATGTGTCCAAAATATTTAAGTTTTCTCTCTTTAATCCTCTTTACTAGCCAGCCTTCTTCAATATTAAGTTCTTGTGGTATGGATATGTTTGTTCTTTTTTGTGTCCATGATATTTGAAGAACACTTCTGTAGCTTTTAAAGGCATTTATGTATCTCTCAGCTGTTTTGTTAAGTGTCCAGGTCTCACAGGCATATGTTGCGATGGGGAAAATGCATGCCCTTAAAAATCTGATTTTTTGTGGTTCTGCCTGTTCCTCTCCACAGATTCTTTAGTTGTTTTACTTTCTGAAGAGCGAAAGACGTCATCCTTTTAATTTCCCTCATTGTATCTCCATTATTAATTAATAGTGATCCAAGATATTCAAATCTCTCCACCTCTTCCAATTTTTCATCTTTGGTACATATTTCAGTTGTCTTACTTGTTTTGTCTGTTGTCATCAATGTAGTTTTCATTAAGATAGAGGTTTTGCTCTTCGCTGTTCTTACGGACTGACATAATTAGTTTTTCCATTCCTTTTTATGTTGTGGACAGTAATACTGTGTCATCAGCATATCTAATCTCTGGTATTTCATAACCTCCAATTGTTGTGGTATCGTAATATTCTTTTTCTACATCTTCTCTATATTTTCAGTATACAAGTTAAATAAGTAAGGCGACAATATGCACCCCTGACGGACCCCTTGTTTTATGTCAAACCAAGGTGTTGTTTCACCATTTATTCTTACTGCTGCTTGTTGGTCTAGATACAGCAGTGATGTTAATTGTATCAAATGTGTTGAGAATCACATTTTTTCCATTATTTCCCAAAGTATCATGTGTTGTATACAATCAAATGCCTATGATTAGTCTATAAAGATAAATATAAATTCAGGTTTAATTTTCTGCATTTCTCTATTATTAATACCATCTGACAATATGATACAAATTCATGGTCGACGATGCTTTTGCAATTAAAAAAACACAACTAACAAAGCCATGATCTCTGATCAACTCTTCTGGGCTATTTTAGGTCGTGAAGACCCTTTCCCCACTTACTGCAAAGACTGCATCTTAGTTTCAGCATCATAAACCCACGTCTCATCACCTGTTTATGTTCTTAGGAAAGTTCCCCTGACCATTTGCACTGGCAAACAGTTTCTGACTGATTTTAACAAAACTTGATCAACAGTCAACAAATGAGGCACAAATTTTGCACAGACGTGACACATTTAAAGTGTTTTAGTCAAAGATTGGTGGCACGATTCCTGTGCTGATGTCCGTCTTGCCAGCAACTTCTCAAACAGTTGATCGACATTTCCACGAATCACAGAACGAACTCTCTCGACATGGTCGTTGTCTTTTGACGTGGAAGGTCGTCCAGACCTATTATCTTCACCTACCGATATTCTGCCCTCTTTTAATGGCTTAAGCCATTTATAACACTGCCTTCGACCTGTAGGTTCTCCCTGTATTTTCGTCTAGGCAACTGCCAAGTCTCTGTAAGCTTGCAGCGAAGTTTCACACGCACACGTTGTTCCCCAAGCTCCTTCGTTGTCGCTCTGCCACTAAGCCTAAGAATAACTTGTGCACGTGCTCACTTCAGCGGATGTAGCTCGACGACTCATGTTCATAGCGGAACCGGGTAGATGGCAGTTTGTCGTCAAGACCTGCCGCTAAATACGCTCAATAGCCTCGCTGCGCTCTCTGTGCCGGTTCGCGTTATTTAAAAAGGTCACTCTTTTTTAACACACCTCCCATAGTTCCATATAGACATACAATAACAAACAATATGTTCCCACCTAGACACATGCAATAATAGACATTACACGTTTTCGTCTAAACGTGCAATAACATTTACTATATATTTAAGTTTAGATATACAATAAGTAACATCGTATGTTTTTCCATATCTTATCTTATATCTTATATCCACTTCCGTTCCGTTAGACGTCACAGCTCGGAAGGTAGTTCGCAAAGTTTTCCTGTTTTCGGTGAGCTTTTCAACCTCATCAAGAGATTTTATGACTATTAATTTGGGCTCTCTTAACAATGTCCTTTTTAGAGTTTCACGTGGTCTGCCTTTTTTTCTTCGGTCTGTTGTGTTCCACATGATAGCTTGTTTTGGTATTTTCTGATTGTTTCTTCTCATCGCACGGCCTACATATGTCCATCTTCTTTTGCTGATCACCCATGAGATAGTTTGTCATCTAAACATTCAATAACAATATTTTTTCCACCTAGACACATGCGGTAACAGATCCTATATGTTTCCATCTAGACATACAATAACAAGTACTAAATATTTCCATCTAAAAATATACAATAACAGACGCTATGTTTCTACCCTGACACATACAGTAACAAACACTTTATGTCTGCATCTAAACGCATGCAGTAACAGACAGTATACTTTTAACAAGTACACAAAATTCATACTTACAAGTCAGTTGTGCAGTGTGTTATATCACACCACCCAAGCGTGCTTGTTCACACTGAAACTAAACGTGCTCTGACCTCTTGGCTGGGAGAAAACGATGACGTACATTTTCCAGGGAAATGAATCAGCGAGATAAGTTTTGTAAGACTCGGGGGAAACCTGCACGGATACGTAGAATTTGTGTGAAACACAACTTTGGAACTTTAGGTCAGTATTCAGAATATCTGGGGCACTAGGCGAAGTTTTGTAATGTTTTCTCAGAAACGTTTGCTCAGTATCTTTTGAAATTTCCAGTTCTTGTTTGTAAGCGACAAAGGAAAACTATGCATTAGTAATGGAAGGTTTTCATACTTTTCTAGAAATAGGCGAGTTCTGTCTACTACAGGACTCTACGTGGTTGTCCATTAGTTAGCAGAGGGCTCCAGTTTGTTGTGAACTGCAGTTATGAAGATTCCCAGGAGGTTGTGTACTACTGTAACAGAGGGACCCAGGCTGTTGTGTACTACTGTAACAGAGGGACCCAGGCTGTTGTGTACTACTGTAACAGAAGGACCCAGGAGGTTGTGTACTACTGTAACAGAAGGACCCAGGCTGTTGTGTACTACTGTAACAGAGGGACCCAGGCTGTTGTGTACTACTGTAACAGAAGGACCCAGGCTGTTGTGTACTACTGTAACAGAGGGACCCAGGAGGTTGTGTACTACTGTAACAGAAGGACCCAGGAGGTTGTGTACTGCTGTAACAGAGGGACCCAGGAGATTGTGTACTACTGTAACAGAGGGACCCAGGAGGTTGTGTACTACTGTAACAGAAGGACCCAGGATATTGTGTACTACTGTAGGTTCTCCCTGTATTTTCGTCTAGGCAACTGCCAAGTCTCTGTAAGCTTGCAGCGAAGTTTCACACGCACACGTTGTTCCCCAAGCTCCTTCGTTGTCGCTCTGCCACTAAGCCTAAGAATAACTTGTGCACGTGCTCACTTCAGCGGATGTAGCTCGACGACTCATGTTCATAGCGGAACCGTGTAGATGGCAGTTTGTCGTCAAGACCTGCCGCTAAATACGCTCAGTAGCCTCGCTGCGCTCTCTGTGCCGGTTCGCGTTATTTAAAAAGGTCACTCTTTTTTAACACACCTCCCGTAGTTCCATATAGACATACAATAACAAACAATATGTTCCCACCTAGACACATGCAATAATAGACATTACACGTTTTCGTCTAAACGTGCAATAACATTTACTATATATTTAAGTCTAGATATACAATAAGTAACATCGTATGTTTTTCCATATCTTATCTTATATCTTATATCCACTTCCGTTCCGTTAGACGTCACAGCTCGGAAGGTAGTTCGCAAAGTTTTCCTGTTTTCGGTGAGCTTTTCAACCTCATCAAATGATTTTATGACTATTAATTTGGGCTCTCTTAACAATGTCCTTTTTAGAGTTTCACGTGGTCTGCCTTTTTTTTCTTCGGTCTGTTGTGTTCCACATGATAGCTTGTTTTGGTATTTTCTGATTGTTTCTTCTCATCGCACGGCCTACATATGTCCATCTTCTTTTGCTGATCACCCATGAGATAGTTTGTCATCTAAACATTCAATAACAATATTTTTTCCACCTAGACACATGCGGTAACAGATCCTGTATGTTTCCATCTAGACATACAATAACAAGTACTAAATATTTCCATCTAAAAATATACAATAACAGACGCTATGTTTCTACCCTGACACATACAGTAACAAACACTTTATGTCTGCATCTAAACGCATGCAGTAACAGACAGTATACTTTTAACAAGTTCACAAAATTCATACTTACAAGTCAATTGTGCAGTGTGTTATATCACACCACCCAAGCGTGCTTGTTCACACTGAAACTAAACGTGCTCTGACCTCTTGGCTGGGAGAAAACGATGACGTACATTTTCCAGGGAAATGAATCAGCGAGATAAGTTTTGTAAGACTCGGGGGAAACCTGCACGGATACGTAGAACTTGTGTGAAACACAACTTTGGAACTTTAGGTCAGTATTCAGAATATCTGGGGCACTAGGCGAAGTTTTGTAATGTTTTCTCAAAAACGTTTGCTCAGTATCTTGTGAAATTTCCAGTTCTTGTTTATAAGCGACAAAGGAAAACTATGCATTAGTAATGGAAGGTTTTCATACTTTTCTAGAAATAGGCGAGTTCTGTCTACTACAGGACTCTACGTGGTTGTCCATTAGTTAGCAGAGGGCTCCAGTTTGTTGTGAACTGCAGTTATGAAGATTCCCAGGAGGTTGTGTACTACTGTAACAGAGGGACCCAGGCTGTTGTGTACTACTGTAACAGAGGGACCCAGGCTGTTGTGTACTACTGTAACAGAAGGACCCAGGAGGTTGTGTACTACTGTAACAGAAGGACCCAGGAGGTTGTGTACTACTGTAACAGAGGGACCCAGGCTGTTGTGTACTACTGTAACAGAAGGACCCAGGCTGTTGTTTACTACTGTAACAGAGGGACCCAGGAGGTTGTGTACTACTGTAACAGAAGGACCCAGGAGGTTGTGTACTGCTGTAACAGAGGGACCCAGGAGATTGTGTACTACTGTAACAGAGGGACCCAGGAGGTTGTGTACTACTGTAACAGAAGGACCCAGGATATTGTGTACTACTGTAACAGAGGGACCCAGGAGGTTGTGTACTACGACCCAGGAGGTTGTGTACTACTGTAACAGAGGGACCCAGGTTGTCGTGGACTGCGTAACACAGGGTCCCAAGTTGTGGACTAGTAATCATTATCATCACCACGTGCTGTCTTCAGTACAAAGTATGTCACGATGAACCTCCCGATTCCTTCCTTCCTGGCACAGACTGTGCAACATCCAGGCTGGGTCCCCTCCACTTTTGTGTTTTCTTCCCATCTACATCTCTGACTACCTCTTGCTCTTCCCCCCCCCTCCACTTTTGTGTTTTCTTCCCATCTACATCTCTATCTCTTGCTCTCCCCCCTCTACTTCTGTGTTTTCTTCCCATCTACATCTCTGACTACCTCTTGCTCTTTTCCCTCCCACTTTCTGTCTAGTAAGGCCTTCAGTATGTTCTTATGTCTTTTTGATATGGCAAAGTTTGTTTTCTCGATCCTTATTTCTGTGAGAAGTTCATGTTGCATGTGTAGTTCCATTCACGTTTGTTCTGTTCATGTTGCATGATATATGGCCTACTTTCTGTAGATCCACACTTCTGCTGCATTTATCTTTCTTTCTGACTTGTTACTTAAGAGTCCAGGTCTCCACTCAGTACAGTCCAGATTAGATACAAAATTCTGTACATCTAACTTTTGTTTTTATGGATAGATTCCTGGGTAACACCGTTGTGTTGCATGTGTTGCATGTGTTGCATGTGTTCATGTGTTGCATGTGTTGCTTGTGTTGCATGTGTTGCATGTGTCGCATGTGTTGCATGTGTTGCATGTGTTGCTTGTGTTGCATGTGTTGCATGTGTCGCATGTGTTGCATGTGTTGCATGTGTTCATGTGTTGCATGTGTTCATGTGTTGCATGTGTTCATGTGTTGCATGTGTTGCATGTGTTGCATGTGTTGCTTGTGTGTTTTGCCAGTCCTGTTCTTCTCTTTATCTGTGTCTCACTTCTCCCATCCTAGCATGTGTCCTACTATACAGATGTAGCAATAACAGTGTCCCAAGTGATATCTGGACTTTAGAAAAGAGTTCCCAGGTAAGTGGGAAATGGAACTATTGAGACTCAAGGACAATGGAATGTAGTAACAGTGGGTCTCAGGTATATGTAGGATGTAGTAACAGTGGTTCCCAGATAGATGTGGGAAGTAGTAATAAGATGCCTCAAGTAGAAGTGGGATGTGGTAGTAGTGGGTGTCAGGTGAATGCGAGAGGTAGTAATAATGGGTCTCAAGTAGAAATGGGATGTGGTAGTAGTGGGTCTCAAGTAGAAGTGGGATGTGGTAGTAGTGGGTGTCAGGTTAATGTGAGAGGTAATAATAGTGGGTCTCAAGTAAATGTGGGATGTAGTAGTAGTGGGTCTCAAGTAGATGTTGGATGTAGTAGTAGTGGGTCTCAAGTAGATGTGGGATGTAGTAGTAGTGAGTCTCAAGAAAGATGTGGGATGTGGTAGTAGTGGGTCTCAAGTAGATGTGGGATGTGGTAGTAGTGGGTCTCAAGTAGAAGTAGGATGTGGTAGTAGTGGGTGTCAGGTGAATGTGTGAGGTAGTAATAGTGGGTCTCAAGTAGGTGTGAGATGTAGTAATAGTGTATCTCAAGTACATAGATGTGGGTTGCAGTAACAGTGGGTCTCAAGTAGATGTGGGGTGTAGTATTAGTGTGTCTTAAGTAGATGTGGGATGTAGTGATAGTGTGTCTCCAGTCGATGTGGGATGTAATAATAATGGGCCTCAATTACATGTAGAATGTAGTAACAGTGTGTCTCAAGAAGATGTGGGGTGTAGTAATAGTGTGTCTTAAGTAGATGTTGGATGTAGTAATAATGGGTCTCAAGTAGATGTGGGGTGTAGTAATAGTAGGTCCCAAGTAGATGTGGTGTGTGTAATAGTGTCTCACGTAGATGTGGAAAGTAATAAAAGTGTGTTTCAAGTACATGTGGGATGTAGTAACAGTGGTTCCCAGATAGATGTGGGAAGTAGTAATAAGATGCCTCAAGTAGAAGTGGGATGTGGTAGTAGTGGGTGTCAGGTGAATGTGTGAGGTAGTAATAGTGGGTCTCAAGTAGAAATGGGATGTGGTAGTAGTGGGTCTCAAGTAGAAGTGGGATGTGGTAGTAGTGGGTGTCAGGTTAATGTGAGAGGTAATAATAGTGGGTCTCAAGTAAAATGTGGGATGTAGTAGTAGTGGGTCTCAAGTAGATGTTGGATGTAGTAGTAGTGGGTCTCAAGTAGATGTGGGATGTAGTAGTAGTGAGTCTCAAGAAGATGTGGGATGTGGTAGTAGTGGGTCTCAAGTAGATGTGGGATGTGGTAGTAGTGGGTCTCAAGTAGAAGTAGGATGTGGTAGTAGTGGGTGTCAGGTGAATGTGTGAGGTAGTAATAGTGGGTCTCAAGTAGGTGTGAGATGTAGTAATAGTGTATCTCAAGTACATAGATGTGGGTTGCAGTAACAGTGGGTCTCAAGTAGATGTGGGGTGTAGTATTAGTGTGTCTTAAGTAGATGTGGGATGTAGTGATAGTGTGTCTCCAGTCGATGTGGGATGTAATAATAATGGGCCTCAATTACATGTAGAATGTAGTAACAGTGTGTCTTAAGTAGATGTTGGATGTAGTAATAATGGGTCTCAAGTAGATGTGGGGTGTAGTAATAGTAGGTCCCAAGTAGATGTGGTGTGTGTAATAGTGTCTCACGTAGATGTGGAAAGTAATAAAAGTGTGTTTCAAGTACATGTGGGATGTAGTAACAGAGTGTCTCAAGTAGATGTGGGATGTAGTAACAGAGTGTCTCAAGTAGATCTGGGATGTAGTAACAGAGTGTCTCAAGTCTCAAGTAGATGTGGGATGTAGTATTAGTGTGTCTTAAGTAGATGTGAGATGTGTCTCAAGTCGGTGTTGAATGTAGTAATAGTGTGTCTCAAGTCTCAAGTAGATGTAGGATTGTAGTAATAGTGTGTCTCAAGTAAAATGTGGGATGTCGTAATAGCGTGTCTCAAGTAGATGTGAGATGTGTCTCAAGTCGGTGTTGAATGTAGTAATAGTGTGTCTCAAGTAGATGCAGGATGTAGTAATAGTATGTCTCTAGTAGATGTAGGATGTAGTAATAGTATGTCTCAAGTAGATGTAGGATGTAGTAATAGTATGTCTCAAGTAGATGTAGGATGTAGTAATAGTATGTCTCAAGTAGATGTGGGATGTAGTAATAGTGGGCCTCATGTAGATGTGGAATGTAGTAATAGTATGTCTCAAGTAGATGCAGGATGTAGTAATAGTATGTCTCAAGTAGATGTAGGATGTAGTAATAGTATGTCTCAAGTAGATGTAGGATGTAGTAATAGTATGTCTCAAGTAGATGTAGGATGTAGTAATAGTATGTCTCAAGTAGATGTGGGATGTAGTAATAGTGGGCCTCATGTAGATGTGGAATGTAGTAATAGTGGGTCTCAAGAATATGTGGGATGTAGTAATAGTGGGTCTCAAGTAGATTTGGGATATAGTAATTGTAGGTCTATAGTAGATTGTGGATGTGGTAATAGTATGTCTCATGTAGATGTGGGATGTAATATCAGTAGTTCTCATGCAGATGTGGAATGTGGTAATTGTGGGTCTCAAGTAGATGTAGGGTGTAGTAATAATGGGTCTCAAGTAGATGTGAGATGTAATAGTAGTTTGTCTGAAGTAAATATGGGATGTAATATCAGTAGCTCTCAAGTAGATGTGGGATGTGGTAATAGTGAGTCTCAGGTAGATGTGGGTTACAGTGATTGTGAACTGAAGTGTCTGTGGACACAATAAGCCGTCGTTTCCAAAGCATTCAACTTCCTGTCATTCTATTTTCCTTCTATCACTTGTGTGTACTTCATTTTACTGTCTTCTTTCTGTCTTGTCCCAAACATTACCACTTCTCTCTCTTCCACATCCCATCTCCCTCTCTCTCTCCTTTTTAAAAAAAAACTTATTACTTCTGCTGCATCACATGCTCCAAATCTTTCTGTCTATCCCTCAGTTCACTTCTGTTGTCTTTGACTCTGTGTTGCCTCTTGGTCTAAATAGGCCAACATTGTTCTATCTTTTGGTCTGTCTATGCTGCCATTGTTCTATCTCTTGGTCTGTCTATTCTGCCATTGTTCTATCTCTTGTTCTGTCTATGCTGCCATTGTTCTATCTGTTGGTCTGTCTATCCTGCCATTGTTCTATCTCTTGTTCTGTCTATGCTGCCATTGTTCTATCTTTTGGTCTGCCTATGCTGCCATTGTTCTATCTTTTGGTCTGTCTATGCTGCCATTGTTCTATCTCTTGGTCTGTCTATGCTGCCATTGTTCTATCTTTTGGTCTGTCTATGCTGCCATTGTTCTATCTTTTGGTCTGCCTATGCTGCCATTGTTCTATCTCTTGGTCTGTCTATCCTGCCATTGTTCTATATATTTGTCTATTCTGTTTGTCAGTTTCCTTTCTCATAGCTTGACAATCTTTCTTCATTCCTGTTTAATCTTTTTTCATGTTTTTATCAACAGCAAAATTGAACATAACAAACTGTAATTAATACCATGACAAAACTCTGACAGTTTGCCTCATAACTTCATCAGACATCACAGAAGGAAAGAAAAGAACCGAGAAAAGATACTACAAGTGATGAGTTTAAAATGCCAAGTGAAAAGCTAGGATTAATCATTTAACTGATGACAGCAAAACCCATTCAGGGGGAGATAACACAGTCAAGTGAACTGTGAACAAAAGTGTGGCATAAGAGTGCAGTTTCATGTATAATTTCACAGCATAGAACTGTCCTGTGCTCCACCCCCTCCTGTCAGTCTAGTCTGTCTATCCCCTTCTGTCAGCATAGTCTGTCTATCCCCTTCTGTCAGCATAGTCTGTCTATCCCCTTCTCTCAGCCTAGTCTGTCTATCCCCTTCTGTCAACATAGTCTGTCTATCCCCTTCTGTCAGCATAGTCTGTCTATCCCCTTATGTCAGCATAGTCTGTCTATCCCCTTCTCTCAGCCTAGTCTGTCTATCCCCTTCTGTCAACATAGTCTGTCTATCCCCTTCTGTCAGCATAGTCTGTCTATCCCCTTATGTCAGCATAGTCTGTCTATCCCCTTCTGTCAGCATAGTCTGTCTATCCCCTTCTGCCAGCATAGTCTGTCTATCCCATTCTGTCAGCCTAGTCTGTCTATCCCCTTCTGTCAGCCTAGTCTGTCTATCCCCTTCTGTCAGCCTAGTCTGTCTATCCCCTTCTGTCAGCATAGTTTGTCCACCTCATTTTTTCAATCTATATTTCAGAAAGCTTATTTATATAATCATTTGACTGCTTCTTCATGCCTGCTACGCTCATTAACAAACGCTGACGTGTTAGCAAGGAAACCCTGCACCAAGGTCAAGAGAAAAATAAGAGTATGAACATGGACACGTTCAGCTAGGACAGTCAGCTGTAGGACACAGTGAGCTAAAGGGCATAGTCAGACGTAGGACACAGTCAATTAAAGGGCTCAGTCAAACGTAGGACACAGTCAGCTAAAACATAGTCAGATGTAAGACAGTCAGACGTAGGACACAGTCAGCTAGGACACAGTCAGAGGTAGGACATAGTTAGACGTATGAGACAGTCAGCTAGAACACAGTCAGTTGTAGGACACAGTCAGCTGTAGGACAAAGTCAGCTGTAGGGTACGGTCAGCTGAGGGTACACATGTTACTTAATTAAAAACAGCCATAGTTTACCAGATAAAATAACTCGGATTGTTATTAAGTTAAAAAAATATACAAATGCCATATTTTTACCTACATGTGTGCTGGTGTTGTTGAGGCTGTTTTCATGAAATCATATTTTTTAAAATGGCAAGTTCATTCACTTTGCTGTGCACTTGTTCTTTCTGTTCCAAACAAGCGTAAAGCGCCAAACTCTCCACATCCCACAACGGAG